>OW028585.1:2742443-3188733 GCA_932294295.1 Alitta virens | reverse complement strand
CAATGTAGTTTACACATCATGAAAAATTAAAATATGTATATTCTAAATTGTCTTAAGGCCCGATGCCGACGCTAATAACCAAATTTCAGTAATTAACGAAGTTGACAGATTTAAAAAGAGATCATTAAAAAAAAAAAGGCAAAATATAAATTTTCAGAACAAGTTCTCACAAATCTTATATAAAAAAAGTGCGGCACCGAAACAAGTGTGTGAAAATACTGCAAATGACATTATCAGGTCAATTTTTTTAAACCTATTTATTCCTTTTTTTTTTAATCTTTATGTATCTAACTCTGTTATAGCATGGATATATCAATTTTATGTCACAATTTTATATTTATAATTTCCTGATCTTTATTTGATTTATGGTCTAATGAGCATTAATTACTGTCCATGAGTATTTATGGCAAATACACTGTTCTAGTGTCAGCCAGATAAAATAATTTGAAATTGAAATGGAAAGCTCTCTTTCAAAAAGAAACCTATACCAGTGGTGTGTGACAGTTGAGGCAATGCTTTATGATGAATTATTGCATTATCAGTTGTATTGTAATTATTCATGTGGTGTCTGATTTGGTGATCTGTATTGCACACCAGCCTGACCCTTTTTCAGAAGGTCTGTTAGGAGAGGTTAACTGCACTAAGATTTTCACAATTCTAGGATGTTAGAAATTTCAAATTTGGCCACATATATTTAGCCAAATATAAAGTTTCTGAGTTTGGGATGCTCCCCCAACAGAACCTGGCAAGGCTTATATGGCCCAAGCCAATCATAACCACAGTTGTTTTTAGTCTGTAAATTTCATTGACTTAACTTAATCAAGTTACATTGTGTAAAACTTTATAATAATTAATAATATATTAAATTCTTTTTGACAGTTGCAGAGTTTAGCCCAGCAATACATGCTCCAGGTAAGTGATTGCATTGGTTAATCTAAATGTGTTTTTTTTACTTTACTTTACTTCTTTACTTACCATATAAAAATTAAGAGTTAACTTCATTTTGACCATTTGCTTGATATTCCAGGCATAGCCTAGTTACATATGTATAGAGCATCATATAAACATTTTCCATTAACTTCTTTTTGATCTCATGACACTATGATCCAGATAGAACCTGCAGGTTGCATATGTAAGTGACTGCATTGCCCTGGCTCATGCACTTGGTCTGTAGTCTAAAGTCGTGGCTAAGTTCAATGTCACCAAGTGTAGTTGTAATTGCTAATCTAGTGTTGTTGGATGCCCTTAAGTAGTGGGAATACTATCACCTGAGAAAGGTTGCCGGGTTCTAAGCCATTCACTGATATCATTTATTTATTTATATTTATCTTATTGCCATTGGATTATATGGTATCATTCTCAGACTCACAGATTTTACAATGGCTGTCCATGGCTGTGATTGCAATGCATTTGTCAATGTAGTTTACACATCATGAAAAATTAAAATATGTATATTCTAAATTGTCTGAAGGCCCGATGCCGATGCCAATAACCAAATTTCAGTAATAAAGGAAGTTGACAGATTTAAAAAAGAATCAATTAAAAAAAAAAGGCAAAATATAAAGCTAGGAACTTGTCACACTTTGGCTTCATTATTTTTGCACTAGGCCAGCATAATGTTTTGTGTGACTGTAAGTATGCAATCATTTTTAATTTCTTATTTTAATTCCAGTTTCAGCTGAGGACTCCGAGACAGAACGTGTAATTAATGCTGGCCGTAAGTTAAAACTTAGCAAAAAAAATATACCATTTTTTTTTCTTCTACATATTTATATGCCAAAAAGATCAATTTTAAAGACAAAACAATGTCTCAAAACATTCTGATGATATTTATCACTAGCATTATTATTTTTTTTGTAATCTTTAATGTATCTAACTCTCTTATTGCATGAATTCATCAATTTTATGTAACAATTTTATTTTTATAATTTCCCTATCTTTATTTTATTTTATGGTCCAATGAGCATGAATTACTGTGCATGAGTATTTATGGCAAATGCACTGCTGTAGTGTCAGCCAGATAAAATAATTTCAAATTGAAAGGAAAGCTCTCTTTCAAAAAGAAACCTATACCAGTCGTGTTTGACAGCTGAGGCAATGCATTATGATGAATTATTGCATTATCAGTTGAATTGTAATTATTCATGTGGTGTCTGATTTGGTGATCTGTATTGCACACCAGCCTGACCCTTTTTCAGAAGGTCTGTTAGGAGAGGTTAACTGCACCAAGATTTTCACAATTCTAGGATGTGAGAAATTTCAAATTTGGCCACATATATTTAGCCAAATATAAAGTTTCTAAGTTTGGGATGCTCCCCCAACAGAACCTGGCAAGGCTTATATGGCCCAAGCCAATCATAACCACAGTTGTTTTTAGTCTGTAAATTTCATTGACATAACTTAATCAAGTTACATTGTGTAAAACTTTATAATAATTAATAATATATTAAATTCTTTTTGACAGTTGCAGAGTTTAGCCCAGCAATACATGCTCCAGGTAAGTGATTGCATTGGTTAATCTAAATGTGTTTTTTTTACTTTACTTTACTTCTTTACTTACCATATAAAAATTAAGAGTTAACCTCATTTTGACCATTTGCTTGATATTCCAGGCATAGCCTAGTTACATATGTGTAGAGCATCATATAAACATTTTCCATTAACTTCTTTTTGATCTCATGACACTATGATCCAGATAGAACCTGCAGGTTGCATATGTAAGTGACTGCATTGCCCTGGCTCATGCACTTGGTCTGTAGTCTAAAGTCGTGGCTAAGTTCAATGTCACCAAGTGTAGTTGTAATTGCTAATCTAGTGTTGTTGGATGCCCTTAAGTAGTGGGAATACTATCACCTGAGAAAGGTTGCCGGGTTCTAAGCCATTCACTGATATTAATCATTATATCATTTATTTATATTTATCTTATTGCCATTGGATTATATGGTATCATTCTCAGACTCACAGATTTTACAATGGCTGTCCATGGCTGTGATTGCAATGCATTTGTCAATGTAGTTTACACATCATGAAAAATTAAAATATGTATATTCTAAATTGTCTTAAGGCCCGATGCCGACGCTAATAACCAAATTTCAGTAATTAACGAAGTTGACAGATTTAAAAAGAGATCATTAAAAAAAAAAAGGCAAAATATAAATTTTCAGAACAAGTTCTCACAAATCTTATATAAAAAAAGTGCGGCACCGAAACAAGTGTGTGAAAATACTGCAAATGACATTAACAGGTCAATTTTTTTAAACCTATTTATTCCTTTTTTTTGTAATCTTTATGTATCTAACTCTGTTATAGCATGGATATATCAATTTTATGTAACAATTTTATTTTTATAATTTCCCTATCTTTATTTTATTTTATGGTCCAATGAGCATGAATTACTGTGCATGAGTATTTATGGCAAATGCACTGCTGTAGTGTCAGCCAGATAAAATAATTTCAAATTGAAAGGAAAGCTCTCTTTCAAAAAGAAACCTATACCAGTCGTGTTTGACAGCTGAGGCAATGCATTATGATGAATTATTGCATTATCAGTTGAATTGTAATTATTCATGTGGTGTCTGATTTGGTGATCTGTATTGCACACCAGCCTGACCCTTTTTCAGAAGGTCTGTTAGGAGAGGTTAACTGCACTAAGATTTTCACAATTCTAGGATGTGAGAAATTTCAAATTTGGCCACATATATTTAGCCAAATATAAAGTTTCTGAGTTTGGGATGCTCCCCCAACAGAACCTGGCAAGGCTTATATGGCCCAAGCCAATCATAACCACAGTTGTTTTTAGTCTGTAAATTTCATTGACATAACTTAATCAAGTTACATTGTGTAAAACTTTATAATAATTAATAATATATTAAATTCTTTTTGACAGTTGCAGAGTTTAGCCCAGCAATACATGCTCCAGGTAAGTGATTGCATTGGTTAATCTAAATGTGTTTTTTTTACTTTACTTTACTTCTTTACTTACCATATAAAAATTAAGAGTTAACCTCATTTTGACCATTTGCTTGATATTCCAGGCATAGCCTAGTTACATATGTGTAGAGCATCATATAAACATTTTCCATTAACTTCTTTTTGATCTCATGACACTATGATCCAGATAGAACCTGCAGGTTGCATATGTAAGTGAATGCATTGCCCTGGCTCATGCACTTGGTCTGTAGTCTAAAGTCGTGGCTAAGTTCAATGTCACCAAGTGTAGTTGTAATTGCTAATCTAGTGTTGTTGGATGCCCTTAAGTAGTGGGAATACTATCACCTGAGAAAGGTTGCCGGGTTCTAAGCCATTCACTGATATTAATCATTATATCATTTATTTATATTTATCTTATTGCCATTGGATTATATGGTATCATTCTCAGACTCACAGATTTTACAATGGCTGTCCATGGCTGTGATTGCAATGCATTTGTCAATGTAGTTTACACATCATGAAAAATTAAAATATGTATATTCTAAATTGTCTTAAGGCCCGATGCCGACGCTAATAACCAAATTTCAGTAATTAACGAAGTTGACAGATTTAAAAAGAGATCATTTAAAAAAAAAAGGCAAAATATAAATTTTCAGAACAAGTTCTCACAAATCTTATATAAAAAAAGTGCGGCACCGAAACAAGTGTGTGAAAATACTGTAAATGACATTACAAGGTCAATTTTTTTAAACCTATTTATTCCTTTTTTTTGTG
This sequence comes from Alitta virens, assembly GCA_932294295.1. Lineage (NCBI taxonomy): Eukaryota > Metazoa > Annelida > Polychaeta > Phyllodocida > Nereididae > Alitta > Alitta virens. Next base: position 3,184,029 of record OW028585.1, on the reverse strand, counting down.
ATCTTTATGTATCTAACTCTGTTATAGCATGGATATATCAATTTTATGTAACAATTTTATATTTATAATTCCTGATCTTTATTTGTTTTATGGTCTAATGAGCATGAATTACTGTCCATGAGTATTTATGTCAAATACACTGTTCTAGTGTCAGCCAGATAAAACAATTTGAAATTGAAATGGAAAGCTCTCTTTCAAAAAGAAACCTATACCAGTCGTGTGTGACAGTTGAGGCAATGCTTTATGATGAATTATTGCATTATCAGTTGTATTGTAATTATTCATGTGGTGTCTGATTTGGTGATCTGTATTGCACACCAGCCTGACCCTTTTTCAGAAGGTCTGTTAGGAGAGGTTAACTGCACTAAGATTTTCACAATTCTAGGATGTGAGAAATTTCAAATTTGGCCACATATATTTAGCCAAATATAAAGTTTCTGAGTTTGGGATGCTCCCCCAACAGAACCTGGCAAGGCTTATATGGCCCAAGCCAATCATAACCACAGTTGTTTTTAGTCTGTAAATTTCATTGACATAACTTAATCAAGTTACATTGTGTAAAACTTTATAATAATTAATAATATATTAAATTCTTTTTGACAGTTGCAGAGTTTAGCCCAGCAATACATGCTCCAGGTAAGTGATTGCATTGGTTAATCTAAATGTGTTTTTTTTACTTTACTTTACTTCTTTACTTACCATATAAAAATTAAGAGTTAACCTCATTTTGACCATTTGCTTGATATTCCAGGCATAGCCTAGTTACATATGTGTAGAGCATCATATAAACATTTTCCATTAACTTCTTTTTGATCTCATGACACTATGATCCAGATAGAACCTGCAGGTTGCATATGTAAGTGAATGCATTGCCCTGGCTCATGCACTTGGTCTGTAGTCTAAAGTCGTGGCTAAGTTCAATGTCACCAAGTGTAGTTGTAATTGCTAATCTAGTGTTGTTGGATGCCCTTAAGTAGTGGGAATACTATCACCTGAGAAAGGTTGCCGGGTTCTAAGCCATTCACTGATATTAATCATTATATCATTTATTTATATTTATCTTATTGCCATTGGATTATATGGTATCATTCTCAGACTCACAGATTTTACAATGGCTGTCCATGGCTGTGATTGCAATGCATTTGTCAATGTAGTTTACACATCATGAAAAATTAAAATATGTATATTCTAAATTGTCTTAAGGCCCGATGCCGACGCTAATAACCAAATTTCAGTAATTAACGAAGTTGACAGATTTAAAAAGAGATCATTTAAAAAAAAAAGGCAAAATATAAATTTTCAGAACAAGTTCTCACAAATCTTATATAAAAAAAGTGCGGCACCGAAACAAGTGTGTGAAAATACTGTAAATGACATTACAAGGTCAATTTTTTTAAACCTATTTATTCCTTTTTTTTGTGATTTTTATGTATCTAACTCTGTTATAGCATGGATATATCAATTTTATGTAACAATTTTATATTTATAATTCCTGATCTTTATTTGTTTTATGGTCTAATGAGCATGAATTACTGTCCATGAGTATTTATGTCAAATACACTGTTCTAGTGTCAGCCAGATAAAACAATTTGAAATTGAAATGGAAAGCTCTCTTTCAAAAAGAAACCTATACCAGTCGTGTGTGACAGTTGAGGCAATGCTTTATGATGAATTATTGCATTATCAGTTGTATTGTAATTATTCATGTGGTGTCTGATTTGGTGATCTGTATTGCACACCAGCCTGACCCTTTTTCAGAAGGTCTGTTAGGAGAGGTTAACTGCACTAAGACTTTCACAATTCTAGGATGTGAGAAATTTCAAATTTGGCCACATATATTTAGCCAAATATAAAGTTTCTGAGTTTGGGATGCTCCCCCTACAGAACCTGGCAAGGCTTATATGGCCCAAGCCAATCATAACCACAGTTGTTTTTAGTCTGTAAATTTCTTTGACTTAACTTAATCAAGTTACATTGTGTAAAACTTTATAATAATTAATAATATATTAAATTCTTTTTGACAGTTGCAGAGTTTAGCCCAGCAATACATGCTCCAGGTAAGTTATTGCATTGGTTAATCTAAATGTGTTTTTTTTACTTTACTTTACTTCTTTACTTACCATATAAAAATTAAGAGTTAACTTCATTTTGACCATTTTGCTTGATATTCCAGTCATAGCCTAGTTACATATGTGTAGAGCATCATATAAACATTTTCCATTAACTTCTTTTTGATCTCATGACACTATGACCCAGACATAGAACCTGCAGGTCGCATATGTAAGTGAATGCATTGCCTTGGCTCATGCACTTGGTCTGTAGTCTAAAGTTGTGGCTAAGTTCAATGTCACCAAGTGCAGTTGTAATTGCTAATCTAGTGTTTAGGATGGCCCTTCAGTGGTGAGAATTCTATCAGCTGAGAAAGGTTGCTGATTCTAAACCATTCTCTGCTATTAATCATTATATCATTTATTTATTTATATTTATCTTATTGCCATTGGATTATATGGTATCATAATGATATGCAGTTTTTTTTTCTACATATTTATATCCAGAGTGGGATCAGTTTTGAAGACAAAACAATGTCTCAAAAACATTCTGATAATATTTATCACTAGCATTATGGCAATATTCAGAACAAGTAATCACAAATTCAAAATATGAAAGTGTGGTCCAAAACAAAGTGTGTGAAAAAACTGTAAATGACATTGAACGGTGACTTTCTCTCAACCTATTTATTCTTTGTAATCTTTAATGTATCTAACTCTCTTATTGCATGAATTCATCAATTTTATGTAACAATTTTATTTTTATAATTTCCCTATCTTTATTTATTTTATGGTCTAATGAGCATGAATTACTGTCCATGGCAAATACACTGTTCTAGTGTCAGCCAGATAAAATAATTTGAAATTGAAATGGAAAGCTCTCTTTCAAAAAGAAACCTATACCAGTCGTGTGTGACAGTTGAGGCAATGCATTATGATAAATTATTGCATTATCAGTGGTATTGTAATTATTCATGTGGTGTTTGAAATTGGTGATCTGTATTGCACCCCAGCCTGACCCTTTTTCAGATGGTCTGTTAGGAGAGGTTAACTGCACTAAGATTTTCACAATTCTGGGATGTGAGAAATTTCAAATCTGGCCACATGTATTTTAGCCAAATATAAAGTTTCTGAGTATGGGATGATCCCCCAACAGAACCTGGCAAGGCTAAGATGATCTTATATAGCCCAAGCCAAACATCACCACAGATGTTTTTAATCTGGAAATGTCATTGACTTAACTTAATCAAGTTATATTGTGTAAAACTTTATAATAATTAATAATTAACTTCTTCTTGATAGTTGCAGAGTTTAGCCCCGCAATACCACCTCTAGGTAAGTGATTGCATTGTTTAATCTAAATGTTTTTTATCTGTTTTTTTTTTTTACTTTACTTTACTACTTTACTTACTGTTGAATACGCAGACTCAAGTGTGTGAAACTTGCATTTTATTTTACACGACAAAGTTGACATTGACTGGTAAAAAAACAAATAATTGAAACAATACACCAGAAGTAATAATAGACATATTTGATCAATAAATTACCATAAATAATTACCACCATATGAATAGATTGCAGTAATTAACACCGTATAATATATGTTATAACCATAATTTATGTTCATTCAAATATATTATGAATCACTAGAATATACATCAATAATCAAGAGCAACAATATTATTTGTAGATAAAATAAATAACTTACAGCATATGCAAAAAAACCACAGAGTCCACATATCCATTCAGTGACATAAAATAATGTACCAAGAAATAATGGCAGGTGAATGTTGAAGGTCCAATATCTAGTTGTGAAGTGAAGTTTCCTGTTCATTGATTTACAGGATAATATGTATAGGAAACTGTGAAGAACAGCCAAACAGCTAACAAGAAAATAAATAATTCATGATAATTCTACTAGGTGGAATTCTGCAGTTATTATAGTACTCAAGTGGTTAATACATTGATATATAGATCAGATAAAATTCATGTTGAATGAATTTACACATAAATATATATCTTAGACTATAAAATATATAACACACCACCACCGTTGAATCGGTAGGTTCAAATAATAATACGAACATCATATATAGTATTATATTCATACAATGAAAATACAATCAATCAAGAAGGATTATATTCACATTCCTCCAACATTACAATCTTGGTGATAGGTCTCACTAAAGTAGTCACTTTAGTCTTAACAGTCACTATTCTGACTAATCCATCTCTCCCATACTTCACATCTGAGTCATTTCATCAAGGATGAGAACCAAGTCTCCTATTTTAACATTTGTATTCTTTCTCAACCATTTGTTTCTCCTTTGTAACTCAGGAAGATACTCTTTTAACCAACGTTTCCAGAATTGATCAGATAAGTATTGTATATATTTCCAACGTTTGTTAATATCATGCTGCTTGAAAACACCTGGAAGAGGCATAGGCCCATGCTGCTGCATTAACAAATGATTTGGTGTGAGCGCATTATTGTCATTAATCTGATCACTATTCTTTGTAATGGGGCGGCTATTGACAATACACTCAACCTCAGTGAACAGAGTACTCAGTGTGTCATCTGTCAACCTGCAATCTTTGCTCAGCAGAGCATTCAAGACTTTTCTGACAGTACGAATGAGACGTTCCCACATGCCTCCCATGTGGGAAGCATGGGGTGGGTTAAAGAACCATTCTAAACTTCTACTAACACTATAAGAATGAATTTGCTTCTTATCCAACTCTCTCAATTCTCTTCTAATTTCCGTTTTGAGTGCCAACAAAATTTGTCCCGTTATCAGACCACACCTTTTGAGGAAGACCCCTACGATTGACAAAATGCCGAAATCCATTTAGAAATGCATTTGTATCAAGACTATGCAACATTTCTAAGTGAATCGCACGTGTAGTCATGCAGACAAAAATACTCCCATAACGTTTGACCTCAGAACGTCCTACTTTAACATAAAAAGGACCGAAACAATCAAGGCCTACATAAGTGAATCGAGTCTTTCAGGTGGCAAATTTGCCATCTGCTGGACACACGGTTTACTGAACAATTTCTTGCATGTGACACAACCACTGCAAACTTTCTTGACAACTGATCAAGCCCTAGTTATCCAGTAACGAGCATGTACTAGACTCAGCGTCCATTCGGTGCCTAGATGACCTACTTGATGGATATCCTGGACTATCAGACAAGCAACGAGATGACCATGAGGAATCAAGACTGGATTCTTTTTGACATTCCTAACAGAAGCATGTGTGATTCTACCACCTACACGAATAATGTCACTTTCATCCAAAACAGGAGAAAGGTCTTTAATTGAGCTATCCTTGGCAAGTGGTTTGCCCTTAGAAAGCTGCTTTAAATCACCTGCATAGCACGGCCTCTGAACATGTTGAATCACCAGGTTTTCAGCCTGGACAATCTCAGGGACTTTCAAACCAACACCACAAAGGGTGCGACATTTTGACTTCAATGTTTCCTTCAATCGCAACCACCAAGCAATTGCACACTTTAAGCGATACCAACTCGAGTAATGATTTATCAAGGTATCTACAGGATGTTCATGAACATCTGAAACATAGGACAAAACTTCACGTCTGATTTCTGGATCATCTGGAGGTAACTCGACAGTATCACGATCAAGCGACCACTGAGATTTGTAACAGTGTAAGAACTTGGGACCCAAGAACCATTTTTCAAAATCAATGGACCCAAAACTTTGACTTCTAGTGAGGAGATCAGCAGGATTATCTATACCTGCAATGTGAAACCACTGAGCAGGGTCCGTCAAACTACAAATGGTGCTCACTCTATTCGTAACAAAAATTTGGAATCGACGAGACTCATTTTGTACATATGCCAAGACAATTTTACTGTCGGTCCAGAAGTAAGACTGTAACACATCAAGATCAAACTCTTTTCTCAAGAGACCATCCATACGAGTGGACAACACAGCAGCCAGTAATTCCAGCCTCGGAATGGTTGTTGCTTTCAAAGGAGCTACTCTACACTTGCTGATAACCAGGATAACATGAATTTTACCAGATGGATTGATACAACGTAGATACGAGCAACAACCGTAAGCCTGTAGACTGGCATCACTGAAAGGGTGCAACTCTAGCACACCATCATCGAAAGCAGAAAGTTTGACACATCTCGGTATAACGACAGACTTTAAATTCTGCAAAGTCAACAACCAAACTTTCCACTTATGAACAATATTATCAGGTACAGGATCATCCCATGACAAGTTCAAATGTACTACATCCTGTAAAATCAACCTGCCAACTACAATGACTGGATTAACACAGCCAAGTGGATCAAAAGTAGAAGATACGACACTCAGTATGACCCTTTTTGTGATGACATCTTGAGATTCTACGTTGACGTCAAAGAAGAAATTGTCAATATTAACATTCCAAGCAACACCCAGAACTTTGCTACTGGTAACTGATTTCAAGTCTTTAACTTCTATAGCTCTATCATCGACAGAAATAGTCAACAGAACATTCGGACGATTTGCAACAAACTTAGTAAGTCTGAAACCTGCTGTACTCAACAACTCACAAGTGCCAGTAATTGCACGAATAGCTTTGGCTTCAGTGCGAACAGACAAGAGACAGTCATCAACATAAAATGCATTGCGCACCACCTTCGCAACAAGTTCATCAACTCCAGTATTGTCTTCCAATACTCTACGAAATGCAAAAGTTGAAGCACTCGCACACCAGACACCACCAAATATGTGAGACGTCATGCGATAATGAACTAAGTTATCAGAATCATCATACCAAATAAATCTCAAAGCATCACGATCTTCAATTGGGACTTTAACCTGATGGTACATAGCCTCAATGTCTCCGGTTACTACCACTTCAAGTTGACGAAAGCGTAACAATACATTTAACAATTTGTTGTTTAAATCGGGGCCCTGGTAGCATTTATCATTCAATGATTCGCCATTGTATTTTGCTGCGCAGTCAACGCGTACTTTATCAGGCTTTTTGCTATTCAAGACAGCGTGATGTGGCAAGTACCAGACTTTGTTAGATTCTTGAAATCCATCAACATCCACTACTTCGGCATAACCCTTATCTATCAATTTGACAATTTCAGCATTGTATCTGTCACTTAAGTTACGTTTGACATTTGACTTTATTGTAGACAATAACCTGTGTTTTGCGGAAATGAAATTGTTGGAAATGCACGCTCCTGGTTTCCAGGGAATTGGAAGACAATAATGATTATCTGCCATGTTAATGTTTTCATTCCACAAATCCATCACCTTTTGATCATCAACAGACCATTTTGATTCATCACGCATATTGTCACAAATTATTGCTGCAGCAACCATGAATAGGTTACCAAAAATGTGAGCCTATTTCAATTTTATTTTGCATTCCACAATTTCTTGGAAGTGAAGTGTATGAAGATAGTCCCAGTGACAATGAAATTTCATGGAGCCCCCAAGCATGCAGATATGACAAATAAAAAATGGACATTCGTTTTCGTATTCTCTCACTAAAATTGGCATTCTCTCATGATACTCATGATACTACCAAAATTTATATCATTATTGCACTAACTTCCAATCATCACACATGCTCGCAATACATTTGTGTTCCTGCTTATATATGCCAACTTTGTAGATATATCCCGTTACCTCGAAAGTGATGCGTTCCCTCACAATGATCACGGAACCTGAGTGCATGAGGGAATGCAATGATCAAGAGTGAACGCCTACTTTTTACGGGGGAATGCACACATACTTTCATGAGGGAACTCATTCTTTTGATGTAGAAATGCAAATTTTCATGTGAGATCACAATGATGTTTTTCCCATAACATTACTTAGCCAATTTTTATATTCACTAAGACAAATTACTTAAGACCAAGATGATGCCGATGTTAGCCCCACAGGTTTGTGCTAGTATTATATATAGCCGCAAATTAGCAGGATTAAAAAAGAAAAAAGTGAATTTAATAAGACGGTGTAAGAAAATATAGCTAGCTTGCTACAATGATAATAAGTAGCAAATATTAGTAAGAATTTATTCCAAATCAATGAAGAAACAACAGGTAATCAAATGAACTCTAAGGCAAATATAACTATTTTAAACATTACTTAATTTCCTGATATTTTGAGATGTAGGCTGAGATATGAACTTTGTAGCGGCATATAAAATATTTATTAATCATTTTCCAGGAGTTTCCAAAAAAAATGCATGGGTGGCTCCTCTATAGCAGGAAAACCATCTCGCCTTTTACCAGTATCCTTTCATCCTTCACCTCTCAATGATTCATCTTTCTTTTTTTTTCTATGTATATATATATTTTTATTATTATTATTATAATTTCTCAATATACCTATGTGTGTGCTCGTTAATGCTATATGTGTGGTATTTGTGGTGGTGTATGCTGAAGTGCATGTGATGAAAATAAATGAGTCTGTCTATCTGTCTGTCCGTCAGTCTGTCTAGTTGAGCTGACCTGATCAAATATACCACTCTCTCACATATATTTAAGCAATGTATAGCTTAGCATGTAATCATCTTCATCTTCGGCCTTTTTCATTATCATTAACTCCCATTAACACCCATACAACCTTCAGTGTATAACTTGTATGTAGGTCTATAGGCCCAGGTAATATACATCAATGACAATTATTATCTATCTATCCATCCATCCAGCACTCAAATAGGCCAGCACTATATCCATGCATAAATGCATCCACCTATCTGTCTATTTATCTATCTATCTATATGTCCTGTAATCAATTATATCTGTATTCATCCAATTGTTCTTCCTTCGTTGCAGTGCCTGTAAGTAAATCCTCAATCATTCCGCTCGATGTGTGTGCTGTCAGGAATTATGCGAATGGAGCTGAGAGAGAAGTCACTCCGCCAGAAGCAGGGGGAGAGGGAGTGGACGTGTCTGCCAATTGGGCATTTGCTGAATTACCTTTCGACTACGATGGTGATCTTTGCCACTAATTATTAATATACTACATTACTCTAAAAAAAATTTACCCTTTCTCTGTATTAGTTCTATAAATAATTTTTTTTTGTTATAAAGAGGAAATGGATTTATCTGTTAGAGGGGAAACTGTCCAATTACTACAAAGTTGATCTTTGCCACTAATTGTTAATACACCACATTAAATTTACAAAAAATAACACTTTCTCTTTATTAGTTAGCTCTACTAAAAAGAATATTACTTTAAATAATCAATAGATAAGTTTTAAAAAAATTGACAAAGAGGGAATCTAATTATTTGCAAGAGAGGGAATTGTCCAATTAGTTTTTGAATATTGTAGTGATCTTTGTTATTATACTACATTCAACTAAAAAAAAATTAACAATTTATCTTTATTAGCGCTACTGAAAACAATAGTACTTAAAAACCGATAAATACATTTTTAAAAAGATGACAAAGAGGGAATGGACTTATCTGCTAGAGGTGGAATTGCCTAATTACCTTTCGACTCTGATGATGATATTAGCCACTAATTATTAATATACTGCATTACACTAAAAACAAAATATTAGGGCATTCGTGTAAACATGTTTATTGCTAGTGTACAATATTGCAATGAAACAATGAAAGATTTCTCTTCGTTTGCTCTACTAAAATCAATGACGCAAAAATAAAGCAACATTTAAATTTGCAAACATTTGACAAAGACAGAGTTGAATCTGCTAGAAGAAGAATTGTCCACTGCTATGATCATGATAATGTGCCACTTTAGTGCCTTAATGAAAACTTGCTACTATACAAATCTACACTAAAAAAAATGAAAACTATCTTTGTGAAAACAATAGTGCCTCATAACCAATCAATCCATTAAAAACCATTTGACTAAGAAAGCTGCATTTCTGTAATAATTTAAACAATGCCTTTTTCTTCTTCTATAAGACAGACACATGTATCATTTATGTGATTTCAGGTGAAGCATCATTTGCCTTGAAGTTCTACGTAAAATTTGGTCCTGATCGGCCCAATAAAATAATCACCTTTTTGGAATTGTCTTCATTCATTGCGATTCAACTAAGACCAGATGGCCTTCTGCAAGTTCGCTACAACATGGAAGACAATAATGGTGTAAAAGTTCAGGAAACATTTGTTTTGCAAAACAGGTAATGCAATTTTATTGTGGCATTTATAAGGGTCTAGAAATAGGGCAACCTTATTATTTCAAACTCGGTCAAAACATGTGATAAGTAAAATTTATATAGCAAGTAAGAAGGACTTAACTAACATTTGTGTTGGTTATATCACAACAGGACATAACTAACAAAATATAAGTGTACTCCTGACCAAATACCTCATGTTCCACCAGATATATTTACTAATTTGTTTGATGATTGGTTGATTTGTTTAACTGCTCTTATTATGCAAGTACAGTTTGCACTCAGGAGGGAGTTAGCTAACATTTATGTTGGTTATTACCGGCTCATAACAATAGCAAACCGTTTGGGTGGAGTACAAACCTGATTCTGTAAAGGCAACCAGCCTGATAAGCCTTAACTTTTCCTGGTCACGATTCACTTTTGGTTAATCAAATTACTGCTACTATAATAGAATTATTATGTTATTATGCAATCTAGCTACAATTATATTTTAGACACAATGACTTCAATAAGTTGTAGAAACATTTGTATTGAAATACAGACAATGCAATTTTAGAGTTGTGTTTTTAATCAATTTCCAGGGAAATAGTGCAGACTTATTATTTTGGAATCGGTTATTATACATGTAATGAAAATAGTTTTCTGATTTTATAAATACCATATATTGTATATTTCATGATCTTTTTTTTATTCATAGAGTGTGTAATTCATTATTTGAAAATTAACTAGAGTGATGTCAGTATAGTATTTGATAATGATTCATGAAATTATCATGCTAATTGATAATACTACAGGATAACAAAATCTTTTTACAGCAGATATTCATGCATTAGTGAGGCCCAGTATGGGGTTTTGTGTCTCCCTGTCCCAAGGTCATTTTAGTTTTGTGTCCCCTGTCCCTTAAGCCAGGTTATATGTCCCTTGTCTCTCAAAGTGTGAAAGGAACAATAGAACCAAAAACATCCATCCTTATAGTTTATTTGGATTCAGTAGTTTTAGGAGTGTCTATTGGCACTTCATAATATGCGCATATTAGAATACTGCTGTACAATTTTTGCAATATGCACTGCATGTACAGTGGCTATGTAGACAATTTTGGCTGGGATGGTAAGGCACAATCATTGGTGAAAGGCCATCATTCAGTTGATATGCAATCATTAATTTTGGCGAACAATGGTGATGGGAGTGCTGGCACCACACCTATTTCCCCAGCATTTTCTCTGTGAAGGGGGCAGCCTTCTTGACTTCGGGCAACCCTGTTTTAGTTTAAGGCCAACATCCCTTAGAATGGGGCTATCATCTTGGGCTAAAATCTCAGGTGTAGGTGCCCATCTTATTTACTCCGGGCAACATCTCAGGGGAACTTCACCTAGTTAAGCATCTCCAAGGCTGGAGCTGTCTTCTTGGTGAAGGGGCCAGCCATTCTGTTTTTGGTCCAAACTGCTTTATGAAGGGGCTAACCATCCTGTATTGGAGCTAAATATCTCATAAAGGCCAGCAAAATGATTACCCTTCATCGCAGGATACCCCCCTCTCCCCTGTAGCAGCGCCAGTGTCTGTCTGCTTCTGTGATTTTGAGAAATGGGATTTTGGTCTAAATTACCTTTCTGGTGAAATCCTTAATGTAATAAATTCTGTCAAATGATAGAATTTCAGAAGATTTCTTATGTTAATGCCAGGTCTAAACTTATATCTGTGCTGTCACTGCTGTAGCTGCAATCATATGGTTGTCAGGAATACTGAAATACCACAGCCACATCTGTATTTCTGACTTGTACAGGTGTTATGCTGAAGAACTAATAATAAAGCAAGCCCCCCCTTCTGTGCATGGCTCTGCCAGGTGGCGTCAGAAATATGTGGAGAAAGAATTGGACGTGGCAAGCACTGTGTCCATTTTTTAAGTTTATTCTCATTTATGGATATCTTTGTATGGGCTTCCCAGGGAGCATTCCAAATCTGGATAACATCCTTTCAATATTAGCCACGGTCAGGACAACATAGTGTTGACATTGACGTCACCCTGATGTTGAGCCGATCATATTATCTGTGAATACACAGGGTAGGGTAACCCAGGCCACCACTTACATGGTTCAACAAATATGCGATGACTATGACATTACTTCGCCAGTAAAAACTTGTTATTTTTAGGAATTATGTTTCCCCTGTTTCTTGGTCATTTTAGTTTTGTGTCCTCCCTGCCCCCATACTGGGCCTAATTACTTGTTTTAGAGTAAATTTGAAAGTAAATGTTGTAATTTATAGAAATCAAACATCAGACATATCTTTTAGGGTTCAAAAGGCTGAAATGGATGAATCAGCTTCAATCCTCTTGATTGGGATCAAATTACAAGTCAGTCGTGAAAAGAAAAAACGTGAGGCCACTTTGAGTGAAAACCAGTGGACAATGATCAGTCTCGGATATAGCCAAAATGCAGAAGGGACGAAACTTTCATTTTACAAAAATGGAGAAAGAATTGATGTCGAAAAAAGCGATCTGAGTGCCTATCACATTTCTGTGGCTCCAGGTGAGTAATATCACGTCTCAATGGCTACATGTGAGTTATAAAGTATCGCAAAGGCTCCAGGGGAGTTATTGTGCAACTCAAATGCTCCAGGCTAGTTATAGAGCAACTCTATGGCTCCAGGTAAGTTACAGAGCACTGCAATGGCTCCAGGTGAGTGATAGAGCATCTTAATGGCTCCAGGTGAGTTTTGGAGCAACATAATAGCTCCATGTGAGTCACAGAGCAACTATATTGCTAAGAGCAGCTCGGTCATAGGGCATCGCAAAGGCTCAAGGTGAGTCATAGAGCAACTCAATTGCTCCAGGCGAGATATAGAGCAACTCTATGGCTCCAGCTGAGTTACATAGCATTGCAAAAGCAAAATTGCTCCAGGTGAGTTATAGAGCATCTCAATGGCTCCAGGTGATTTATGGTAATTAGGCCCTTGGTATCTTACCAATAGCAATATTAATCACAATAATTGAAATTCAATGAATGATTAATTACATCCTACTTAAATGATTAGAATATTACAGAATTGAATGACTAACTACATGAAAGTGACATCAACAATTATGCGTAAAACCAATTAAGGTATGTTAGTAATTTTCATGCTGGTGAAACCCCTGTATGTTTTAAACAGCCATTCCTATTACATTATGTTTATTAGGGTGGGGGCCTAGCTCAGTGGTAGCACGCTTGGCTTCCAACCACTGGGTCTCGGGTTCAATTCCTGGTTTAGCCTATGTTTGATGGCTGTTTCATCCTCCGTCTCATTGCCGTGGTCCCTACCTGTCCTAATTAGCCCATCAGGTGCAGAAATATAAGCCGTAAAGCCCTAATCCACAATCACCACCACATTATGTTTATTCCTTAATAATAATGATATTAATAATTTATATAGAACTGGTTATTTTTAAATCCGTCATAATATTTTGTTTCCTTTTTACATTACATTTATTTCTTATAGCTAATATATATAACTATCAGATTATATCAGCTTAAATAACAAATTACAATTTTTGAGAAAGACATTTATCAAATATATATAATTTGCATACTAATCTTTAAATTGTAGGAAACCTCGTCCTGAAAAGTGCCAAATTTTCCTGCTTGGAATATCATGGTGCAGAGAAGGGCACAGATTTCTTCACCAATCTCAATCTGCCTGATTGTCGTAAGTTTTATCAGACATGTTTGACTCAATATGTTTAATACTCATATGAACTTATTCTCTCATGCAGTGCAGGTCATACCTTTGGGACAACTCAGGGATGCATTGATTGGAAGTGAGCAAGAAAGGTTACTATATGTGATGGCCAGTTCTTCAAGTTATTTTAGATTTCAGTGAGACAAGCTAGTAGTCTAACATTAAAAAAAATTATCAGCATTAATTTTTAGAACCTTATTATGTGAACTTAAAGTCTCTAATGCAGTACAAGCCAAACGTTTGGAACACCCGTATTGGATTTGTATTAGATGCATTAATTAGAAGAGTGTTAGAAGAATGGTGCTAAATGAAAGGCAGAGTTCTTCAACTGTACCAGCTTTAGATTCATCCAAGTTACTTCAGATATCAGTAAGGCAAGCTGGTATCCTAACCTCAGACAAGTCAGGCAGTCTTGTTAGAATCTGATCAAAACGTTAGGCCTTTTTAACCTTGATCATTTTAGTTTGCTCAAATACAGATTCAATAGGGCTAGCCCAATAAACAGCTGGCTTGTGCAGTTTTTTTTACAAACTGTAAACATGGTGAGATGATGATAAACTTTACTGTAACCTATTTGCGATAAAATAATTCACCTTGAAAATTTTACAATAATGGGTCTGCTAGAGGTCAGCTAAGCAGATGACCTCAAATAGATGGAACAACTCAACTACCTCACATGATATCAAGCAATGAACTGTCTTGTATGTGGTCTGTCTGTGAAAAAAAAATGTTCAAGTGCCTGAGTAGTTGTCTAGGTGGTCAAATAATGTCATGACTAGTGAAATCTGTTTTGCCATTTTCCAAATATACAATAAATGTACATCAATAACCCCAGAAGATGGGTGGGTGGATTAGAGCTTTCATCTGATGAACTATTTGTGCCCAAGACAACAACCCATTATCTGTTCAATGGTGGATGATTCTACACATGCATCTCAAGAATATCAGGAATATTGATCTAAATCTGGATTCTTACAAATTGCTATCTCAACTAAAGTTTTGCATACAGTCATTATTCATATATAGGTACCTAGAAATAAAAAAAAACTGTGATTGTGAAGTGGGAAATTTTTCTGATCAACTTCTACTGACCAGATGTGATATCAAAATGAGACACTAGTTTTGAAAGTTAAGTGGGTATCTTAAACAGATTTTATCATTCCATCCATTGTGAACTTCTTCATTTAGTATTTGTCAGTGTACCAGTCATGGTAGCACAGTTGAAAAATAAAAATATATGCCGTATTTGTGGTATTAGTAATTCTGCGGCCAGTGCACATGACAATATATATACACTAACATATTTTGCTTTAAATTTCAGAGAAAGAGTATGCAGGTATGAAATTGCAGAATGTTGGCTTAGCTTGAACATTTTTTTTTTTTTTCAAATCTATTTTTTCCTTTTTTTTTGCAGGGGTTTTTTTAATGTGATTATTGTTGTTTTGTTTTCTTGGCATTCTTTTTTCTTGTGGGGGGGGGGGGGCACTTAACATCTTTTTGTTAAAGATTTTTTTGCTGCTTGTAGGTTGACCAATAATAATATATAATCATACTAGCAGACATAGTTACTGCAATATTTTTGATATCATACAAATAACTTTGCAGAGACAATACCTGAGAAAATATCTTAGGTTGCAAATTATGATTTGAGAAATACATAAATATTAGCCATGACAGAGATACATTGTAGAATTTGTGAATGGTTTTAATAGTTAAATTCAAAACAGTAATTTAGATATAGCGTTTATGTGAATAGGAATAATATAGTAAGAATATAGTGTAAGATGATAAGTTTGAGAAATCATCGGGTATAATTGCATTACAGAGCGAAAGACAGAATTAGAGAGATAAGATATTAAAAATGTGCAGCATTGTTATAACAAGAAAAGCTCTACTTAAAAAGAGACCTGTACCAGACTTGTGTGATAGCATATTATAATAGTCAATTATAGATAATGTAGAAAAAGAATTTCCATTTATATGGCAGACCAATGCTTGGACCATTCAGCCACTGTTGCAGGCAATCAATAGCCCAATGTTTCTGGAAATGTTCTGAGTGTATGTAGGTCATGTGCTGCATCAACTGGAATAAACCATGTTGTTTTACAGTAAAATTCCGTTGTTACCAGTTCAATTATATCTTAAGCATGAATTTATGCATTTTGAATGTGGTTACCAAGTACTTTTTGCCAAAATTAGCGGAAACTTTGGTCATACAGCACACTCCCCCAAGCATAGCTAGTATTCCTTATAAGGTCAATCCTAATATGGGCATACACAAAAAGAGATGACAAAACTTCACCAGGCAAGATATCTTAGTATGAGGTATTCTATAGATTGGGATCTGGTACAAAAATGGCTATAAAACAGTACAAAGCATTACTTAAAGTTAAAATCGAAAAAAAACTTGGTAGCCAGTTAAAAAATCGAGGGAAAAACAAGCATATCCATTCCGCCATACGTTTAATAAATGAGGAATGAGCCATAAACTGATCAACAGGGGGGGGGGGCAAATGATAAAATTTAGGTTGTTGTACTGCAAAAATATTTTGGTGTATAAACAAACAACGTAATCAGTTTTCATATCTTGTACTTTTGTAGATTACAATAGCTTAGCCGTAAACAGCCACTGAAATTAAATTATGAGTAATCTCATGCCATCTTAAATGAAGTTAATTTCATTAATTGTCTTAATAAATTTGGCATGACTAACGACTTTATCATTCTATCAAATAATGTTTTCTAATTTATATACTTATTCTTTTATTTTTGCTATGATATTTTACACTGTTATGGGCAACAGCACAAACTTTTTGCACATTATTACAATAATACTGAATACTCATTTTTGATACTTCTGTTTATTTTGGCAATATTCATGATTATTATTTCATGACATATTTATAGTGTATTATCTAAATAAAATCCATTCCAATGCACTTTACAAAATATTAGATAAAGGAGATATCAAAATATAAAAAAATGATAAAGTTACGAAGTCTTTAAAATAAGAAATTTTAAAAATTGTAGAGTGTAGATTATATGAAATTATATTGTGTGTAATCTTGTAGATACAATATCAATACAAGAAAAAAAAAACTATATTTATTATATTTTTATTACATAGTCACCGCAACTGAATTTAAGATTTGAATCAACCAACTTGAGGTTATTGTTGAGGTCTTTGTAACAAGCACTTCTTGTTTTATGATATCATAGATATCTTAACATTTTACTTGCTACAAAAAAAGAAGAAAAACAAACATACCATCTCTTTATACACTGTTCTTTCAGGTAAATCAGAAGAACAATTCATGCAGTGCACCAAACCCCCAAAATAAGGATTTTAGTGGAGTTCACTTGCAGATGAAGAACTGATGAATTATTGATATAATCATATTTTTTCATTGAGTTGCTACTTATCTGGTGGTTGTTAAATTCAAGTTTGATTTATTGATCTGACCTCCATTAAGTATTTTCTGAATTATTCTCGTACACTATGGTCACATAATTGGGAACTAATATATATAGTATAGTATTATATAACATAACCAAGGTTTGCCAATATGATATAACTTAAGCAGCTTGAGTTCTGCATCTACTGTTATATTTTATGCTTATTCCAAATGTAGCCTACTTTATTACTGGAGTCTTTATTGTTCTACTGTGGAAGCTAAATTGAAATAAAGAAAAGTTTCAGTTTTGTATTAAGCTGGAGTGGATTGAATATGAATCTTTATTATCTGTTATTTCTGATATTCTGTCCCTGCATGCTAGTGTAAAACTTAAAATAAACTCTAACGGACCGATACCTCAGATAATAATTTGATTTATGCAAAATAAATGAATGTACAATGATTATATATTTAAAAAGCACATTTATGATTTCTTGCTAATTTGAACTGTGGTAGATGTGATTACGGTATCATTCTCATGTATATGTTAAGAGCTGTCAGTGGCTGTGATTGCAATGCATTTGCCAATGTAGTTTACAAGTTATGGAAGGTTACTGTAGTAGAAGTGATTTAGCTTAAGGTGGCATTGGATTCTATAGTATCATTCTCAAGTACATGTAAGCAGCTGTCAGTGACTGTGATTGCAATGCATATGCCAATGTAATTTATACGCTATGGAAGGTCATTCATTAGTGAAAAGTTGTGTCTCACAGATTTTTTGTGCGTCTGTATATTAAATGTGCCCCCCCCCCCCCTCTTCCTCATTCTCATAAACTTATTCACTTGGGATTTGGGAGCTGGAAATTTATATGTTACATCATTCAAGATTGAAAAATATCAAGATTGTTTCCCCAATACTAAAATAAAGTTTACGAATTATCTTGATTAAGCGATTTCATCCATCATGACCCTTGTCAAAGTTAAGCCTAATATAACATATACTGACAGGAGATTACACATTAATGATGCACAATTTCCACAGTATTTACACTAACCCAACAGCTTGGTGATTTATCTTCTACCACAGTTTGTCCCAAAATTCAACAATGTAACAATATTCTCTAGGTATACTTATGTAATAAAAGGCAAAAGTAGGTAATCTGCATACAATTTTCTGTATGCTACTTGACTAAATTAATGACACATCTTCAATATAAACAATCATTTTATTGAAAACAGGCTATCATATCCAGTACATTGTTTCTCCATATAAAAACAGATTACAAAAGCTTTAACAACAGTGTATACAATAATTCAATTATAATTTAATTTAACTTAAACTTAAAGAAGACATGCTTGTGATGAAGGAATGGCATTTATCAATCTGAAGCCAATCTTTGATCATGAAAATATTTGTATTCTTGTAAGGTGCATTTATTGGAATTTAATATAATATTATTGAATACAGGACCAACGACCCTTAATTATGCACACGATGGTTATTATCGGGAATATTGAATATCGAATATTGGTGAATCTACAAGTACAGTAAACAAATCACCATGAGTTAATACATTGAAACCAATTTCATAATCATCAAAATGGCTAACATGAAGTAACAAGCCACATTATTATGCGATAAGCAGGTATAAAGATTTACATAACAACTCACAAATCTTAGGCATAACTGGGACCTGCATCCACAATTGTCAGTTGCCCACCATGACCATGACTATTTGAACACCTGAAGTATTATATAACATGTGTAAGAACTAAATGATTGATAATAAATGAACATAATATAGGGGAAACTTGAAATATTGTAATACATGTAAAAAATAGGTATATTTTAACTACTAACACTTTCTAATATAAAATATAATTGGATAAAAACATACCCAATTGAAGGTCTAACATTTTAAATTGAATTATAATGATGTCAACAGTTAGGAATCCTGGCTTCAAATGCCCACTTCCTTTGAGTTGATTGTACATGTGTATAATTGTGAACAACAGAGGAACTGAGGAACACACATAACAGCTGATTGTTGAATAGCAGCAATACAATACATTTTGTATTGATTAATGTGAATGAACAAAAGTTAAAGACAATGAGTGCATTTAAGATAATTACAGGATTTAATAATAATGTTGAATTTGAGATATATCTATACACACATAGGTTTGATTACATTTACCAATGTGTGCATTTGTAACAAATATGAATTTAATATGAAATTAAGGTAATAAAAATTACTGGAGTTGCCGTAAATGCACTGATCTTGGATAAATTAGATGATATTCACTTGCCATATTGGTGACCATTTTCTCTCAGTTGATCTTTGATATAATTGAGTGACATTCATATACTATATTTGCATAGCATTTTCATTAAGTTGATCGAACAGGCATTCACATAATACTTCATGTCAAGAAAGTATTCATCAAAATGTTCTCATCTTTAAGAACTCAAGCTGCACAAGTACATAAATTATAAGCGTTGTGTCAGTCATTTCCAACAACATGTCGTGACAGTTTTGCAATAATATAATTTGAGAGTTGAAAAGCAATCTGTATAATGGCAGCTCATTTTCAATTATAGCAGGTGACATATGATTTCATTGACAGCAGCTATCATTGCCAATACATTGCATCACCATGAAGAAAATAAAAACAACCAGTTGACAGATAAATAGGTTTATCTAATTTTCTTTACAGTTTTAGCTCCTAAAGCACATACATTAGACATTAATATAATTCAAATAGGTGATCTAAGGGGCATGATTTATATACATAATATGAAAAAGCATCAATTGGCAGAACCACAAACAATTAAAGTGAGGGTTCATATCAAAAGTTCATCTACGTTCATTTGCTGATAAAGTAAGTGTATAAAAGTCAACATTTCTTTGTTGCACTAAACAAGTAGACATGTCAGTATATTCTTAAAAGGATTTTAGCCAGTTTTTTTTATAGGAGACATTATCATTTGTACCATGAGAATTCACCCTGACAAGTCACTGGCCACCTTCACCTCGATTGATATACCCTAATCAGTAAAGGTAGGAAATGTAGCAATCATGGAGGATAAGCGATCTATCCAGATATTTAATAACTTTACTTCAACAATTTTAGATATTGAAGGAAATCCAGATATTTGGTATGGTCTGTTTATAAAAGTAAATTTAGTTACCTTAAATAGGTTAAAAAAATCATCAGTATATATACATATATATATACGCTTTTACACAGCAATACCATACATGATACATTTGTCAAAAAATAACAGATAAACACATGTAAAGTCTACTTCTACTCACTATTTCAGTTCAATATATGTATACATGGTATAAAAGTTAAAGGTATACATCATCAATAGATTATCTATACATCCATGGTCCCAGTTGCTGAACAATAGCACGGTAATATGAGCATTAAGTTTCGTTTACATACATTTGTTAACTAAATATATATATATATATAGACATATATCACATGTACACTGTAACTCTAAATACATATATTACTGCTGTTAATACTGTTCGTTATCACACTGTTAATTAAGCATAACATTTGAATTAGGAGTATATACAAAAAGGGAATAGGTAACAGTTATATACTAAATGCTTATAGTGCAGAAACTGCTGCTTTCGGGGTTGATGGTTAATGCTTGACGATGGATGATGACCAAAACATTCATTAGGCATCAATATTTACAAGAAATTTTCCAAGGGATTTTAACAGCTCAGGCTCTTTTGATTTCATGATGGCCATAAATTTGTCTTCTTGTTTAGTTGCTCAAAATTTCTGCGTGGTCCACACGATTAAGTGTGTTATGTGGGCATACTATGAGACAATGTTTTTCATCTTTGATTTCATGCAAAGGGGAAGGCTGACCAGAAAAATTTGTTGCAGTCTCTTTTCAGTTACTGCACATTTCCTTTTTCTGCCCATTCTTTCAATATCTGGCAATGTGCTCAAATGGAAGGATGACAACCAGTCAATCACATGCATTCATCAGCAGCTTCAGCACACACACATATCATGTTGCCTTCTACTGCAGACCATAGACAGTGCAGTCTGCCAACTGCTGCAGCCTCTAAAAATGTTAATTTTCAGTGAAATGTCAGTAAATAAACCCATTTCACTGATATAGGCTAAGATTTCCCTCTCCTTTTCAGAAATACCTTGCATACTTAAACAAATTTATTGTGCATATGCCAAATACCTTTATTTCAGTGCACATTTCAATGGTAGGATTACGACATACATATTGATATGATAGTAAATCCTCAAATAATGACATCATGCGGGCACATAAAAGTGTTTGAGATGTTTTCAGTACCCCACCATCTCGTCATCAAGACTAGTCCGAGGCCACACTTCTGAAATCAACCTACCCTAATCTCTCAACTGCTGGCAATATAGGGTTTTCATGTCAACCTATTTCAATTCGTAAATTATGCGAGGTTACTCTAAATCGGGCTATTTCATTATGCATTTTTCTGCTAAGGTTTAGTAGAAGGTAGGGTTCTAGCCTGTAATCAGTCTTGATGAGTTTATAAGTTCTAAGTTTTTGCTGTATAGTTTCTGGACATTTCTCGTAGATTTTGGATTTGAACGTTTTAGCAATGGATTCTAGCTCTTAAATGGGCTCTTTGTGGATAATGTTCATTGAGCATATGAATATTTTCCCAACCCAAGCATTATTACCAGAAGTGTGCATATCTGTTTGCTCATTTAAACATTTTTATTATTAGCTGGCAGCTTTTTCTAGTTTAATCCAATAGTTGGTCATTTTAAACTGTTGTCTGACATGTGATGGGAATCTGCCAGTCTCACCATACACAGCTTTTGATGATGTCTGTTTCCTAATTCCTAACATATTATTTAGGTATCCTAATTATTCCTTCTCTAATTCATTTACAGGTTTGTTACTGGACCACATTTCACAATTATACACAAGGATTGGTAAAATATATGTGTCAAACATTTTGAGGGCAAGTTTAGGAGTAATAAGTCCTAGTGTCTGCTTGGTGTCACTTTGCAAAGCAAAAAGTGCTTTTTGTGCTTGTATAACAAGATAAGCAGTCATTTTTTTTCAATTTCTTGGGTATCATAGTAAAATTGATTTTGTCTGTTATTGCCAAATTTAATTATTTTAGTTATTCCTACATTCACAATTAGATTGCACTTTTAGCCGAATTCATGGAGAGAATTTATGCTGCTTTGGAGTGATGTTGCAGAATGTGCAAGTAGAATCATTTGAAATATGTGTGAGCATGAGATTACTAAGTACTACACCATTTGATTCCTTTAAATAATAATTCCACCTTGCAAAACGCCATAGCTGCTATCGATCATATCTCCAATATTGCCTAAATGATTACCCTAGCTTTAGCTTTGTCACATATACTCATTATTGTATTAAGCATGTCATTGTTTATCTTTTGATTCATAGGTTTATAGTGTAGAGCATTTCTTTTAATGTAGTCAAATGCCTTTGTAAAATCGACAAAACAGAGATAGAGAGGTTTACCATTTTGCTTTTGGTAATCAAGAATAAAGACATAGTCAGCTGTGCTTGTTCCTGGGGTAAACCCAAATTGGCAGGGATCATCAAGAGTAAGAACCTCATTTTTATAATAAAGTTGTGCGTTTAAGATGGAGTCAAATATTTTACCCATAACAACAGTTATTGGGATTTTTCTGTAGTTATCTGGATTAGACTTGTCTTCCTTTTTGTGCAAAGCTTTAATTAGTCCTTCTGACCACTGAGTAGGATATTTGCCTCGATCAAGTACGTAGTTAAACACAGAAAGGTGTTATTAATTTCTCACTTGCATACTTAGAAAATTCAGCAGGTATCCCATCTATTCCGGCAGCTGGATTGCATTTTAATTTCTTTAGGTGTATTGTTACTTCCTCATCTGTAATTACACTATCACAGATATGAGTAGATAAAGCATTGTCAAAGGAATAGAATGCTGATTGCAGAAAATAGCCCGATTTAGAGTAAGCTCACATAATTTATGAAATCGAAATAGGTAGACATGAAAACCCTATGTTGCCAGCAATTGAGAGATTATGTCTCAAATGCAATATGCATGAAATCGAAGATGAAAAACATTGTCTCATAGTATGCCCACATAACACACTTAATCGTGAGGACCTCTTTAAAATAGCTAACGACCACACAGAAAATTTTAAGCAACAAAGAAGACAAATTTAAGATCATCATGAAATCAAAAGAGCCTGAGTTGTTAAAATCCCTTGGAACATTTCTTGTAAATATTGATGCCTGATGAATGTTTTGGTCATCAACCATCATTGAGCATTCCCAAAACTAGCAGTTTCTGCACTATAGGCATTTTTAAATATTGTGATCTATGTGCTTTTACATTCATGTATATAACTGTTGAGTATGCCTTTTTGTATATACTCCTAATTCAAATGTTGTACTTAAATTAAAATTGTGATAAGGAACATTATTAACTGCAGTGATGTATGTATTTAGGGTTACTGTATACATGTGATATATGTCTATATATATATATATATATATATATATATTTAACTAATGTATGCAAACAAAACTTAAATGCACATATTATGGTGCTGTTGTTCAGCAACTGGGACCATGGATGTGTAGATAATCTATTGATAATGTATACCTTTAACTTTTATGCCATGTATATATATAGTAGACATGCTTTTATCTGTTATTTTTGACAAATGTATCATGTAAGATATTGCTGTCTCAATAAAAGCATATATATAATAATAGTATTACTGCTAACTTCAGGCATTCCCCAAGGTAGCGTTTTGGGTCCTGTATTATTTTTACGTTCTATCATGGACCTACCAGACAAAATATCATTATGCTTTAAGTCTTTGCTGATGACACTAAAATATTCAGAGCCATAAGCACTCCTAATGTAAATTATGAGTCACAAAAAGATATTGATAGGTCAAGGCAATGGTCAAATACATGGTTACTACCATTTAACATTGAGAAGTACATGATAATTCATTACAGATGCAACAATCCAAATCATACCTAGAATATGAATGATTCACTAATAAGGAATGACTCGATGAAAAAGGACTTAGGCATTACCTTTGACTCAAAGTTGAAATTTTCTATCCACATCTGTAAAATAATGGCAAAGGCAAAACAGTAGGTTAGGCATCATTAGGTGGCTTTTTACTAATTTAGCTCCCTTAGTCTTTCTTCCTCTCTATAAAGCATTGAAGAGACCATTGTTGGAGTACAGGTCTTGCGTTTGGTCACCCATATTTAAAACTGATAGTGAAGAAATTGAGAAAGTTCAACGTAGAGCTACAAAACTGGTTTAAGGCTTGAACCATGTTTGCTTAAAACTAGACTCCTTGACTTTCAGGAGAAGCAGATGTGATGTTTTACAATTATTCAGAATAATCAAAGGAATAGTTGATTTAAAATGTAATGATTTCTTCCAATTTAATGAAGGATCTACAGCTCGAGGTCATAAATACAAAACACTAAAACCAAGGGCCAACTTAAATATCAGACTCCACTCTTTTTCTAATAAGAGTTATAAATGATTGGAACAATCTGAACATTAAAACCATAAACATCTCTTCGTTAAATTGTTTTAAATCAGCCCTTAAAGTAGAATGGTTAAACCACCCAGAAAGATATCTTGATCAGATTTAATCTTTTTATTTGATATTGTGTCTCTTCCTTAGTTCTTTCTGTCATCAATACCATCCATCAGTATATATTGAATTGTTTATTAAATAAAGCTACTCTTCCTGAAGGCTTAATGACATGCCACTTTAGGGAAGAGTATTCAGATACAAATGTAATGTAATAAAAGGTACTTTACGTAAATGTAGAATATTATGACAAGCAATTTTGATTTGTAGGCCTATTAAATTTGCATGAGTAACAATTTGGTATATGTCATTCTTCAATATAAGTCTCAACTGTCTTCTTTTTCACATATAATTTAAAACCTTGGAAGCTATGTGTGTTTATTTTTCTTTAAAAATACTTGGCATATTGTTTAGGACAGGTATAGGATATACTGTGTCTGGCAAATTCATGTCTCACAGCGGGTAGCTTTATATTGTTGATATGTCTGGTTATATATGTGTGGGTTTTATTTTCTAGATTTTTTTTCATTTCACTTGTGATGTGATGAGGTAACAATAAGTTTTCAAATTAAAGCAAAATTTATAGTCCTGCAGTGCACATAGATCTTTAATTTTTATCATATTTAAGCTCAGTGGTATGGGCTCTGTAATGGCTCTTTGAGATGATACGCATGGCTCTTTTCTGAAGAGATGTTAATTTCTTAGATTTCCAGTCCCATATCATAAATCCATATTTCAGATGGGGAAGTATTAAGGCATTGTATATATTAAGAAGTGCGTTCAAAGGAAGTTGTTGTTTTATCTTTGTCATGATTCCCAGGGTTCTAGATATTTTCTTGGATATAGCTTCAATGTGATGAGTCCATTTCAAATGTTTGTCTATAACTATACCCAAAAAGTTAAATCTATCAACAAGTTCCATCTTCATGCCATTTATGAATAAGTCTGGATGCTGTATTTTATTTTGTGGTGCGTTGAATAGTAATGCTTTGGTTGTTTCTACATTTAAAAAGAGTTTGTACTTTCAGCCAGTCAGATATTGATTGTAATTCATTATTGAATATTTCAGGATTGTTTCTAAAGTCCGAATTTATATTTGTGAATAGTGTAGTGTCATCTGTATACAGTAAAAGACTGACTGGTAAACACTTACACTTGTTACATTGAACTCACTAATTGGTGACGGCCGTGTGAAGGGTTTAAAGATGGGAGGGTTAGAATTTAAAGTAAGTGAGAACTGGAGTGCACCGGGTGCTGGATTTTCCCATCTTGAGGAAAATATTAAAGATTGCGTGATTCTCCATCATGGAGAAGATCAGTACGACGGTAAACTGCATCTGTACCTGTCTGCTGGCATATTTAATCTCACAGATAAGTTAAAAGTGCCAAGTTACCAGGAAAAAATATTTGATATAGATAAAAAACAATCCCTTCTAACAAAAACATTTGATGAAATCGATTACATTCACAAACAAACAAAAAATGATAATGCTATCCCTGTGTTATGCAAAATGCATCCAATGAGTATTGCGAATTGGAACAACCAATTGAAACATGGGAAAACCCAATATATACCCTATGCAGACGATTATCCTAAAATGCATAAGGAATTGGAGGATGCCATTAATATGATAAATGAATATATTATTTTGTTAAATAATCAATGCGCCTATCCAACCCTCCTTCACAAAACAATATTACGCAATAGAGGTCATGGAAAACACTCATATCGGTACAATTTGCTATGATTGCCACCAAGGCCAACAACTTAAAACGAAAATAATTGTATCCATCTATAAATAAAAATAGAAAGTAATACTTAGTACTGTAATAAATATTCATAACTCCTATAAGGTCATTTTCATACTCATACAAACCAGGACCCAGAGTTAACGGTCACCTGTGACCTTGTCTCTTGCATTTTTAGCCAAATCCTATACACATAAGAAATTTAGAGGGAGTAGCCACCGATCAATGGTCACCTGTGACCTTGGTCCTGGCTGACCTACCCGAAGTTTTTAGTATAGATATGGGAATTGTACAAGAAATTGTATATATAATGATATTCAGTAAATAGTCTATCTTTTATTGCACCAGCGGTTTTTTTTGGGTTTTGTATGGATGGTTTACATTATTTGTGTTGTTTACACATGGTTTTTATCACATTGATGCATTTAATCAATCTTCAGATATGCGCATTAACATATCCCGCAGCGACGCATGCTGCAAAGGATACAGAGGACTTGAAGATAACAAACAAGAGGCCAACAACTCCCGAGTTATGGCCTAACAACTTCTACAAGTTCTACATGTTCTAACAATCGCTATAACACACTGAGCAGAATAATTAAGGAATCTTATGAAAGAAATTTCCCATGTAAAATTGTCCATTTTAAAAAGTATGAACACAAAAAGGGAAAATGGGTAACTTTTGGCATAATTAAATCTATTAAATATTGAGATAAAATGTATACTCAATTAAAGAATCTTAATATAAATACCGTGGAATACATGCAGTGTCAAATAAACTTGCGAACGTACAACAGAATATTAAAACACTGGATTAGAGAAAGGAAGTGAAAATGTTTTACTATAAATCATGTTTTCTAACATTCCAAAATGATATGTAGCAAAAATGGGCTACTATAAATGATATTATGAATAAACTTATTAAAGATACCTCCTATCCAGAAAATTTCACGGTAAACAATTGAAAAATTACAAATGCCAAAGAATCGCTCAACGCTTCAATGAATTCTTCATGTATATTGGCATCTTCAATAATTATTCCACAAAATAAATCCTACACCGGCTTCCTAAATAATCCTTGCAGGCAAAACCATAGTTTAAAAACAATAGATAAAGAAAACATCATTAAAATATTAGAAAATCATTAACCAAAAACTAGTTAAAAAATAGATAAAATATCTAGCAAACTATTAAAATATATCAGATATGATATTGTTGAATAACTTACAACAACAGTCAATAACATTTTAACTACCAGAATATTCCGTGATTAGCTCAAAGTAGCAAAAGTAATACCAATATATAAAAAAATATGATAAATCAATATTTGATAACTATGGACCTATATCCCTTCTTCCAAAAGTAGTAGAAAGAGTCATACACAAATAATTATATAAACATTTTAGTGAATTAAAACTCTATTTTCCAGGTCAAAATGGTTTCGAAAAGAACATTCTACATAATTAGCACTATTGGAAGTAATTGATAGACTTTCTAATACAATCGATAAAGGTGAAATTCCATAAAACGTTTTTCTTGTTCTGTCTAAAGCGTTTGATACCTTAGACCATAAAATATCATTAGATAAATTTAAATATTATGGAATAACAAGGAACATCACTAAAATTATTTGAATCTTATTTACAAAATAGATCTCAATATGTGGAATACAGCGAAAATATATCTGATAATCAAACAATTGCAACAGGCGTCCCCCAAGGCTCTATTCTTGGTCCACTTATTTTCATAATTTATATTAATGATCTACCAATAGCTAGCAATATTTTCCAACCAAAAAGGAACTCTGTTTTTTCCAACATTGAAATATCAGGTCACCATATTGAATTTGAAATAATTCACTTTTTTGGGCGTGACAACTGATAAAAACATAAATTGAAAAATTCATATGAAGTATATCTGAAAAAACTCTCCAAAACAACTGGCATACTGAATAAACTGAAACATTTCCTTCCAACCATGTATAATTCACTTTGTTGTCTAAATTTAACTTAAGAAATCTTAGCGTGAGGGCCTCAAATATTGGTAATTTGTTTAAACTGCGAAAAAAAAGCAACTTGGATTATAACCAACTCTTCATACAATACTCAAATAGAACCTCTCTTTAAACACTTGAAAATTCTTCAAATAAAATATCTCTTTTCTCTAAATGAATTGCGTTTTTGCCATAAAATGGAAAATAACTTCTTGCCATCTTACTTTCAATCTGATTTTGTATATAAAAATGTTCAGATACACAATTATAACACAATCCACTAAGCCTCATATAGAATACCATTAATCAGACATGAAATAGCCAAAAAAGACATCCGCTATTGAATATCACACTTGCAATAGTTGCCCAATTAGTATCAAAAGTAAAATATATGCACTTTCAGTAAAAGGGCTATATAGATTATATAAAGAATCACTATGTCAATAATTATAGCAATGAATGTACAGTTACGAGATACTACAATTTTATCAGACTCCGGTAGATCCATCCAGGTCAAGGTGTCAAACTCATATAGCCCGAAGACTCCTGCCACAGGTATCCGTAGTAACTTCTATTTTTTAATCCTTATTTGTGGCTGCATGTAAATTATTGACTAATCTCTTTGCCGTATTTTCCACAAAACAAATGGGTGGCTCCTCTATAGCAGCAAACCCCTCTTCATTCATCTTTATATTTTTTCTATGTACATTTTTATTTCATTATCATTTATATATTATTTTATTTTACTTTATTAACCAATGTGTGTCTGTGTTAATTTTATGTTTGTGGTATTTATGGTGGTGTATGCTGAACGTGTGTGATGATAAATAAATGTGTCCAGCTGTCTGTCTGTCTGTCTGTCTAGCTGTCTAGCTGTCTGTCCGTCTGTCTGTCAGTCTGTGACAGTGCAGTCATTGTTTACAGCATCAACGCATGGTACAGTTAGCTTGTCAGGAGGTGGGGCCAGAGCTAGTTGGTCAGTAATATGCATCACTTGACCTGATATAGCTGCTTGAAGGTGCTGTTTTTGTGATGGGATGGAGACTCAAAACGACAGATGCGAAGAATGCCAATTTGATACTCTTTTTTATGGATATAGTAATAGGTTTTCTGCGGAACATAACATAAATAACACAAATAATTCATTAACATGTATAATAACAAATACTTGTAAGACTCGCGAAGTATATCTCATTAATTTATAAATATAAAACCCAATAGGATAGATAACACTAATAATTACAAATCATTGAATTATAAGAATGTTACCAAAACCATAACACTCACAATTCCTGACATATTCTGTCTCCAACCAGTAATTATGAGACTTCACTTCACATTGACCTCTAAACAAATTGCAGCAATCTATTACAATAAAGACTAACTATATTATTATTTAGTAAATACAATAGTATGATTTGACTAATTGACTAACACACATAATAGACAAAAGTTAATTTCAGTTGACATATTAGCATTTCAGCAGTTGACATTTCAGCATTACAGTAGGTTGACATTTACTGACCACTGCTGACTCAGGTGTGATTGAAAGAGCATGCCAGAATCACCGGAGCATGTCAATTACATGTACTCCACCTTGTGTTAACTATTAACGAATGTTTGGGTCATCATCTATCATCGAGCATTAACCATCACCCCCCAAACTAGCAGTTTTTGCACTATAAGTATTGTGATCTATGTGCTTTTACATTCATGTATATAACTGTTGACTATGCCTTGTTGTATATACTCCTGAATTCAAATGTTGTACTTAAATTAACATTGTGATAATGAACAGTATTAACTGCAGTAATATATGTATTTAGGGTTACTGTATACATGTGTTATATGTCTATATATATATATATATATATATATATTTAGCAAATTTATGTAAACAAAAATTAATGCTCATATTATGGTGCTATTGTTCAGCAACTGGGAGCATGGATATGTAGATAATCTATTGATAATGTATATATATTGAATATAGAAATAGTGAGTAGAAGTAAACATTGTACATGTTTTTCTGTGTATTTTTTTTCTGGTTTTTTTAACAAATGTATCATGTATGATATTACTGTGTCAATAAAAGCATACACATATTAATTCTCCACCTGATGTCTAATTTAGAACTACTGGTGCATAACAGTACAGTGTTGTCAAGCATTTGACTTGTCAGGGTACACATAACTTTACAAATATTGTTCTATAAAAGCTGTGCATTGTAAAATATGCAAAAAGTTATTCTATGTAAACTGTTTTTATATGGAGAAATAATGTATCGGATTTGATAGCTTGTTTTCAATGAAATGATTGTTTATGTTGAAGATATGTCATTAATTTAGTCAAGTATCATACAGATAAAGTTATGCAGATTGCTTAGTTATACCAACTGCAGCAAATATTGTTGAATTTTGTAGAGACAAACTGTGAAAGAAGATAAATCACCATGCTGTTGGGTTAGTGACAATACTGTGGAAAATGGGCATTATTAATGTGTACTTTCAGCTCAAATACAGTCACACCAAAAATCAGTGAGACAAATTACATTGGCAAATGCATAGCAATCACAGCCACAAACAGCCGTTTACATATACATGAGAATGATACCATTGAATCCAATGCCACCTTAAGCTAAATCACTTCTACTACAGCCACCTTCCATAACTTGTAAACTACATTGGCAAATGCATTGCAATCACAGCCACTGACAGCTGTGGATATATACACGAGAACAATACCATAGAATCCAATACCACCTTAAGCTTAATCACTTCTACTACAGCAACCTTCCATAACTTGTAAACTACATTGGCAAATGCATTGCAATCACAGCCACTGACAGCTGTGGACATATACACGAGAACAATACTATAGAATCCAATACCACCTTTAGCTAAATCACTTCTACTACAGCAACCTTCCATAACTTGTAAACTACATTGGCAAATGCATTGCAATCACAGCCACTGACAGCTGAGGACATATACATGAGATCAATACCACAGAATCCAATTCCACCTCAAGCTCAATTGGTGCTCTTTAAATGCATATTCATTATTCATTTGTTTATTTTGCAAACATCTAATTATTATCTTAGGTATATGTCTGTTATTTCATATTTAAAGTTTTACACTAGCATGCAGGGGCCGAATATCAGAAATAACAGATAACAATGATTCATATTCATTCCATTCCAGCTCGCATGCAAGACTGAAGCTTTTCTTTATTTCCACCTAGCTTCTACAGTAGAACAATTAAGAATGCAGCAATTAAGTAGGCTACATTTTAAATAAGCATAAAATGTAATAGTCACAGCAGAACTCTATATATACTATACCATACTATGTATGTCAGTTCCCAATTATGTGACCATATTGAACGGGAATAATCAAGAAATATTTAATGTAGGTTAGATCCATCAATCAAACTTGAATTTAACAACCAGATAAGTAGCAACTCAATGAAAAATGTTGATTATTTCAATAATTCATCTGTTCTTCATCGGCAAGTGAACTCCACTAAAATCCTTATTTTGGGGGTCTGGTGCACTGCATAAATTCTTCTTCTGATTTACCTGAAAGAACAGTGTATAAAGAGATGGTATGTTTGTTTTTCATCTTTTTTTGTATCAAGTAAAATGTTAAGATATCTATAATATTATAAAACAAGTGGTGCTTGTTACAAAGAACTCAACAGTAACCACAAGTTGGTTGATTCAAAACTTAAATTCAATTGCAGTGACTACGTAATAAAAATATAATAAATATCGATTTATTTTTTCTTGTATTGATATTATCTCTACTAGATTACAAACAATATAATTTCATATAATTTCCACTCTACAATTTTTAAAATTTCTTATTTTAAAGACTTTGTAACTTTTTAATTTTTTATTACTTTATATTTTGATATCTACTTAATCTAATATTTTTGTAAGGTGCATTTGAATGGATTTTACTCAGATAATACACTAGATATATGTTACCCAATGATAATAAATAATAATCATGAATATTGCCAAAATAAATAAAAGTATCAAAATTAAGTATTCAGTATTATAGTAATAATGTGCAATAAGTTGGTGCTGTTGCCCATAACAGTGTAAAATATTTTAGCAAAAATGAAAGAATAAGTATATAAATTAGAAAAAAATATTTGATAGAATGATAAAGTCGTTAGTCACACCAAATTTATTAAGACAATTAATGTAATTAACTTAATTTAAGATGGCATGAGATTACTCATAATTTAATTTCAGTGGCTGTTTACGGCTAAGCTATTGTAATGTACAAAAGTACAAGATATGAAAACTGATTACGATGTTTGTTTATACACCAACATATTTTTGCAGTACAGCAACCTAATTTTTGTCATTCGGCCCCCCCCCCCCCCCCCCCGTTTATCAGTTTATGGCCCATTACTCATTTATTAAACGTATGGCGGAATTGATATGCTTGTTTTTCCCTCAGGTTTTTAACTGGCTACCAAGTTTTTTTCGTGAATTTTAACTTCAAGTTTTGCTTTGTACTGTTTTATAGCCTTTTTTGTACCAGATCTCAATCTATAGAATACATGATACTAAGATATCTTGCTGCTTAATAGTATTTCTAAGATCAGTTTTAAAATTTTGAGGACTGGTGAAGTTTTGTCATCCTTTTTTGTGCATGCCCATATTAGGATTGACTTTATAAGGAATACTAGCTATGCTTGGGGGAGTGTGCTGTATGTCCAAAGTTTCAGCTAATTTTCGCAAAAAATATTTGGTCACCACATTCAAAATGCATAAATGCATGCTTAAGACATAATTGAACTGGTAACAATGGAATTTTACTGTAAAACAACATGGTTTATTCCAGTTGATGCAGCACATGACCTTCATTCACTCAGAACATTTCCAGAAACATTGGGCTATTTATTGCCTGCCACAGTGGCTGAATGGTCTAAGCATTGGTCTGCCATATAAATGGAAACTTTTTCTACATTATCTATAATTGACTATTATAGTATGCTATCACACAAGTCTGGTACAGGTATCTTTTTAAATGAGAGCTTTTCTTGTTATAACAATGCTGTACATTTTTAATATCATATCTCTCTAATTCTGTCTTTCGCTATGTAATGCAATTCAACCCGATGATTTCCCAAACTTATCATCTTACACTATATTCTTTCTATATTATTCCTATTCACATAAACCCTATCTCTAAATCACTGTTTTGGATTTTACTATTATAATCATTCATAAATTTTACAATTTATCTCTGTCATGGCTGATATATATATATTTCTCAAATCATAATTTTCAACCTAAGATATTTTCTCAGGTGTTGTCTCTGCAAAGGTATTTGTATGATATCAAACATATTGCACTAACTATGAATGCTAGTATGATTAAATATCATTATTGGTCAACCTACAAACAGCTTCATACCAAAGAAAAATTGGACAAAAAGATGTAAAGCACCCCCCCCCTCTCTGTCCATCCCCCCCCCCCCGCCCATTAAGGAAAAAGAATGCAAAAAAAAACAAAAAAAAAAACAATCGCATTATTTAAGAAACACCTGCCCCCCCACCCCCTAAAAATAAAGAAAAAAAAATTGTGATTTAAGAAAAAACTCATTTTAGAGATAAAATATCGTCTTAGCAATAAGATGTCAATATATAAAAATCTGTAATTTCATACCTAAATACTCTTTCTCTGAAATTTAAAGCAAAATATGTCAATGTATAAATATTGTCATGCAAATAATTCATCCAATGAAGGTTCTGGGGTAATTCCTGCACATTTATTGTATATTTGAAAAATGGCACTAGTCATGACATTATTTGACCACCTAGACAACTTCTCAGGAACTTGAACATTTTTTTTCACAGACAGACCACAAACAAGACAGTTTATTGCTTGATGTCATGTGAGGTAGTTGAGTTGTTCCATCTATTTGAGGTCATCTGCTTGGCTGACCTCTAGTAGACCCATTATTGTAAAATTTTCAAGGTGAATTATTTTATCGCAAATTGGTTATAGTAAACTTTATCTGCACAAGCCAGCTGTTTATTGGGCTACCCCTATTGAATCTGCATTGGAGCAAACTTATATGATCAAGGTTAAAAAGGCCTAATATTTTGATCAGATTCTAACAAGGCTGCCCGACTTCTCTGAGGTTAGGTTAACAGCTTGTCTTACTGATATCTGAAGTAACTTGGATGAATCTAATGCTGGTACAGTTGAAGAACTCTCCCTTACAGTTAGCATTATTCTTCTCACACTCTTCTAATCAATGCATCCAATACAAATCCAATAGGGGTGTTCCAAACATTCGACTTGTACTGCATCAGAGACTCTAAAATAACTTGAAGAACTGGCCGTCACATCTAGTAACCTTTCTTGCTCACTTCCAATCAATGCATCCCATAGAGGTGTCCCAAACGTATGACCTGCACTGCATGAGAGACTAAGTTCACATGACTATATAACATATTATTCTGATAAAACTTACGGCAATCAGTCAGATTGAGATTGGTGAAGAAATCTGAGCCCTTCTCTGCACCATGATATTCCAGGCAGGAAAATTTGGCACCTCTCACGACGAGGTCTCCTACAATTTAAAGGTTAGTATGAATAATCGCATCAATTTGCCAAATGTCATTCTCAAAAATTTTAATCAGTTTTCTAAACATAATGTAAAGGAAACAAAATATTATGAAGGAGTCAAATATAACTAGCCCTATATAAATTATTATTATCATTATTATTAAGGAGTAAACATAATGTAATAAGAATGGCCGTGTAAATCACGCAGGGGTTTAGGGCATGATTTATGATCTCAACATCTCCAATTCCGTTATTATCAACATTTCTTTAATTAGGATGTAATTAATCATTGAATTCCAATTATTGTGATTAACATTGCTATTGGTAAGATACCAAGGGCCTACTTACTATAAATCACCTGGAGCCATTGAGATGCTCTATAACTCACTGAGAGCTATTGCAATGCTCTGTAACTCACCTGGAGCCATAGAGTGGCTCTATACCTCGCCTGGAGCAATTGAGTTGCTCTATGACTCACCTTGAGCCTTTGCTCTATGACTCATCCGGAGCCGAGTTGCTCTTTAACTCCCCAGGAGCAATTTATTTGCCATATGACTCACATGGAGCTATTGAGTTGCTCTATAACTCACCTGGAGCCTTTTCGATACTTTATAACTAACATGTAGCCATTGGAATATGATATAACTCACCTGGAGCCATAGAAATGTGAAAGGCACTCAGATTGCTTTTTTCGACATCAATTTTTTCTCCATTTTCGTAAAATGAAAGATTCGGTCCATCTGCATTTTGGCTATATCCGAGACTGATCATTGTCCACTTGTTTTCACTCAAAGTTGCCTCGCGTTTTTTCTTGTCATGACTGACTTGTAATTTGACCCCAATCAAGAGGATTGAAGCTGATTCATCTGTTTCAGCATTTTGAACCCTAAAAGATATGTCTGATGCTTGATTTCTATAAATTACAACATTTACTTTTAAATTTACTCTAAAACAAGTAATGAGGCCCAGTATGGGGGCAGGGAGGACACAAAACTAAAATGACCAAGAAACAGGGGACACATAATTACTAAAAACAACAAGTTTTTACTGGCGAAGTACTGTAAACCTAGGTATATTGGCTGCTTCAAATGGCTAGCTTCTGCAAAGTCATAGTCATTGCATATATGTTGAACGTTGTAATCGGTGGCCTGAGTTACCCTACACTGTGTATTCACAGATAATATGTTCTGCTCGACATCAGGTTAATGCCAATGTCAACATGATGTTGTCCTGACCATGGCCATACAAAGCTCTCTATAAAGGAGCATAAACTTCCATAATTGTCGTAGTGCTTGCCACGTCCAATTCTTTCTCCACATATTTCCGATGCCACCTGGTGGTCCTTGCTTTAGGAAAAATGTTTGTGTATATGCAATAATATGATTCCCAAATTAAGCCATTTAAGATTGAGAAACAAAATCTTCTTTTTTTTCTTCATCAGTGAGCCAAAGTAAGCCCAAGATGACTAAAAATATATATATATTTTAATGAAATCATGTCTTACATGAATTTAAATCCATTAAATTTTAGAAAAGGGTCCAACACTATTTCAGATTTGCCTGAATAAACTCTATAGAGGCCAGAAACTTCTAAGCTGCAAAATTGCCAAATTTTAGGTTTCTATCATAATTAGTATTCCAGGAAAAAATTATATTAATGGAATGAAATTTAAGCATTAAGAGGCCTTAAGTTGATGCTGGGCCTCAGGAAATGGCAGTAAGTGAGGTGCTATGACTTCTCAGATGCATTATCACAATAAAAAAATGGACAAAATTATTGTAAATCGTTTTGATGGCAACCTTTGGATATGGTTGTAAATGAAAACAGTTCTGTAGATGCTGCAACACAATTTAACGGTCTTTATTTGGGTGGTGACCTTCGGTGCTCCCAGGCCTTGTTACCTATTAGTTTTTCAGTATAACACCTGTACAAGTCAGAAAAACATTTCTGGCTGTGGGATTTCAGTATCATATGATTGCAGCTACAGCAGTGACAGCACAGATGTAAGTATAGACCTGGCATTAACATAAGAAATCTTCTGAAATTATATCATTTGACGGAATTTATTCCTTTAAGAATTTCACCAGAAAGAAAATTTAGGCCAAAATCTCCCTTCTCAAAATCACAGAAGCATGACATGGCTGATCAACCATGACAGACACTGGCACAGCAAAAGGGGAGAGGGGGTATCCTTCGATGAAGGGTAATCATTTCGCTGGCCTTCATCAGATTTTTAGCTCCAATACATGATGGCTAGCCCCTTCATAAAGAAGTTTGGACCCAAAAAAGAACGGCTGGCCCCTTTACCAAGAAGACAGCTCCAGCCTTGGGGAGGCTTAACTAGATGAAGTTCCCCTGAGATGTTGCCCGGAGTAAATAAGATGGGCACCTATACCTGAGATTTTAGCCCAAAATGATAACCCCATTCTAAGGGAGGTTAGCCTCAAACTAAAACAGGTTGCCCAAAGTCAAGAAGGCTGCCCCCTCACCGAGAAAATACTGGGGGAATAGGTGTGGTGCCAGCATTCCCATCACCATTGTTCGCCAAAATTAATGATTGCATATCAATAGCCAAAATTGTACAGCAGTATATGCGCATATTATGAAGTACCAATAGACGCTCCTAAAACTACAGAATCGAAAATAACAAACTTTAAGGATGGATGTTTTTGGTTCTACTGTTCCTTTCACACTTTAAGAGACAAGGGACATATAACTGGCTTGAAGGACAGGGAACACAAAACTAAAATGACCTTGGTACAGAGGGACACAATACCCCATCCTGGGCCTCACTAATGCATGATTATCTGCTGTAAAAATATTTCGTTATCCTGTAGTATTACTAATTAACATGATAATTTTATACATCATTATCAAATAATATAAAATGTTATATTCATATGTCTTGCTGGTACATTACTGAGATATTTAATGATCCCTCTAGTTAATTTTCAAATAATGAATTATACATGTTATGAATGAAACAAATTCATGAAATATACGATATATGGTATTTATAAAATCAGAAAACTATTTCCATTACATGTAATAACAGATCCCAAAATAATAAGTCTGCACTATTTCCCTGGAAATTGCTGATTAAAAACCCAACTCTAAAATTGCATTGCCTGTATTCCAGTACAAATGTTTCTACAACTTTTTGAAGTCATTGTGTCTAAAATAAAATTGTAGCTAGATTGCATAATTACATAATAATTATATTATAGTAGTAGTAATTTTATTAACAAAAAGTGAATCGCGACCAGAAAAAGTCAAGGTTTATCAGGCTGGTTGCCTTTACAGAATCAGATTTGTACTCTACCCAAACGGTTTTCCTATTGTTATGAGCCGGTAATAACCAACATAAATGTTAGTTAACTCCCTCCTGAGTGCAAACTGTACTTTACTTGCATAATAAGAGCAGTTAAATAAATCAACCAATCATAAAAAAAGTTTTGTAAAAATATCAAGTTGAGCATGAGGTATATAGTCGTGAGTTAACTTATATTTTTGTTAGTTATGTCCTGTTGTGATATTACCAACAAAAATGTTAATTAAGTCCTTCTTACTTGCTATATAACTATTACTTATCACATATTTTGACAGAGTTTGAAATAATAAGGTTGCACTATTTCTAGACCCTTATAAATGCCACAATAAAATTGCATTACCGGTTTTTCAAAACAAATGTTTCCTGAACTTTTACACCATCATTGTCTTCCATGTTGTAGCGAACTTGCAGAAGGCCATCTGGTCTTAGTTGAATCGCAATGAATGAAGACAATTCCAAAAAGGTGATTATTTTATTGAGCCGATCAGGACCAAATTTGACGTAGAACTTCAAGGCAAATGATGCTTCACCTGAAATCACATAAAAGATTCATGTGTCCGTCTTATACAAGAAGAAAAAGGTAGTGTTTAAAGCTATTACAGAAATGCAGCTTTCTTAGTCAAATAGTTTTTAATGGATTGATTGGTTGTGTGAGGCACTATTGTTTTCACAAAGAGAGTGTTCAGTTTTTTTAGTGTAGATTTGTATAATAGCAAGTTTTCATTATCATGATTACAGCAACAGACAATTCCTCTTCTGACAGATTCAACTCCGTCTTAGTCAACTTTTTGTAAATTTAAATGTTGTTTTATTTGGCGTCATTGATTTTAATAGAGTAAATGAAGAGAAAGTCTTTCATTGCTTCGTTGCAATTTTGTACACTAGCAATAAACATGTTTACACGAATGCCCTAATGTAGCATTCAAAACAACTCTCTCATTGTCAATTTTCTGAAAATGTTTTTATCGGTTCTAAAGTGCCATTGTTTTTAGTTGTTTTTTTTTGGTGTAATGCTGTATGTTAATAATTAGTGGCTTATATCACCATCAGAGTCGAAAGGTAATAAGGCAATTCCCCCTCCAGCAGATAAGTCCATTCCCTCTTTGTCATCTTTTTAAAAATGTAGTTACCGGTAGAGCTAATAAAGAGAAATTGTTAATTTTATTTTAGTGTAATGTAGTATATTAATTTTTTTACGACTAAGATCACCACAATATTCAAAAGGTGATTGGACAATTCCCTTTCTAGCAAATAAGTACATTCCCTCTTCGACAATATTTTTAAAACTTATCTATTGGTTATTTAAAGTAATATTCATTTTAGTAGAGCTAACTAATAAAGAGAAAGTGTTATTTTTTTTAATTTAATGTGGTGTATTAATAATTAGTGGCAGAGATCAACTTTGTAGTAATCAGGCAGTCTCCCCTCTAACAGATAAATCCATTCTCTCTATATATAATAAAAAAAATATTTATCGGTTATTTAAAGTACTATTCTTTTTAGAAGAGCTAACTAATAAAGAGAAAGTGTTATTTTTTTTAATTTAATGTGGTGTATTCATAATAAGTGGCAGAGATCAACTTTGTAGTAATCGGGCAGTTTCCCCTCTAACAGATTAATCCATTCCCTCTTTATAATAAAAGAAAAGTATTTATCGGTTATTTGAAGTACAATTGTTTTTAATAGAACTAATAAAGAGAAAGGGTTAAGTTTTTTTTAATGTAATGTAGTATATTAAAAATTAATGACAAAAATCACCATCGTAGACGAAAGGTACTTGGGCAAGTGCCCAATTACCAGATAAGTCCACTCCCTCTCCCCCTGCTTCTGGTGGAGTGACTTCTCTCTCAGCTCCAATTGCATAATTCCTGACAGAACACACATCGAGCGGGATGCTTGAGTATTTAGGCGGTGCAACTAAGGAATAACAATTGGACGAAAACAGACATAATTGATTATAAGACAGATGGATAGATAGATAAATAGACAGATTGGTGGATGGATGGATGCATGCTTTCATTTATGCATGGATAAAGTCCTGACCTGTTGGAGTGCTTGATGGATGGATGGATAGATAATAATTGTCATTGATGTATATTACCTGGGCCTATAGACCTACATACAAATTATACACTGAAGGTTCTACGGGTGTTAATGGGAGTGAATGATAATGAAAAAGGCCAAAGATGAAGATGATTACATGCTAAGCTATAAATTGCATGAAATATATGTGAGAGTGGTACAGCTAGACAGACTGACGGAGAGACAGACAGACTTATTTATTTTCATTACATGCACTTTAGTTTGCACCACAACGAATACCACACATATAGCACACACATAGGTATATTGAGAAATTATAATAACAATAAGAAAAATATATATATACATAGAAAAAAAAGAAAGATGAATAATGAAGAAGTAAAGGATGAACGGAGACTGCTCAAAGCTCAATTTTCTCAAACTGTCTTATTATTACCCTTTTTTTCTTTTTTAATCCTGCTAATTTGCGGCTGTATAAAATTTTGAAATTTTGATTATTCTTTAATGAAATTTTTGATTCGAAAACATGTATGGAATCAGTATGAGCTATACTAAATGATAAACTACCACTATGTAGCGTCAGATTACTTTAACAAGTTTTGATTTGGTGACGTGCCTCATGGCATCCGCCATGGCGCTGGAGAACCTGCTTTTTTGCCTTCTCTTGACTGATATCTAGCTTACTATTTGGTCTATTTTCGAAAGATGTAGCTAAAGCTTATTAGTTGTGCTGCACAATGGGATGATTTATTTAAACTTATGCATCCTATCTTTTACTAAACTTACTGAAAAATTTTAATTTTCCCACAGGCAAATGTACCTGTGCACCAGAAAGCCACCTTGAAAATATTTAGAATCGACAACTCTCTTCGTGACTTTGTCTCGCCATTTGAGAATCTTGCATGAAGAATGTCACCAAGGGTACCCTTTACGCATGTGCAAGATTAAAAGTTTTCTCAAATGTTCAATAGTCAAGGGTCACATTACCTCTGCTCCTGCCAGCTTGATCATTCAACCTACGGCCTATGGGCCTTGACTATAATTTTATGATTTTATGCTATAATAATTATTCCAATACATCAATAAATTTGTAAAAATCTGAATAACAAATGGAACCAACTTCAACATGTCACATAAAACTGGTAAAAAAATTCAATTTTTCTGCTGTTCATTTTGTTATAAAATCAAAACAGCTGAACTAATGTGCCTCACATTGTCAGGGGTCGCTCACAACATCTACCAAATATAAGACAACTAAATTGTAGAATCAATGCTTCAGCTGTATTTAATCCTCATTGCTATGTTTTTAATATTGATCCACTCTGGACATTTTTTGTAAGAAAAAAAATACTGTATAGCATTTTAGTCGTACTGCCAGCCTGTGACAAATGTTTCACCTCCTCAGCTGTATCTAGAAATAAAATAATAATTAAAAAATATTGCATTCATAGTCACACACAAATTTATGCTGGCCTAGTGCAAAAATAATGAAGCCAAAGTGTGACATGTTCCTAGCATTATATTTTGCCCTTTTTGTCAGTTGATTTTTTTTTTAATCTCTCCACCTCCTTAATTACTGAAATTTGTTATTAGCATCGGCATTGGGCTCTAAGAAAATTTAGAATTTTAAAGAATATACATATTTTAACTTTCCGTGATGTGTAAACCACATTGGCAAATGCATTGCAATCACAGCCATTGAAAGCCATTTTAAAATCCGTGAGTCTGAGAATGATACCATATAATCTAATGGCAATACGATAAATATAAATAAATAAATGATATAATGATTAATAGCAGTGAATGGTTTAGAATCGGCAACCTTTCTCAGGTAATAGAATTATCACTACTGAAAGGCAATCCAACAACACTAGATTAGCAATTACAACTACACTTGGTGACATTGAACTTAGCCACGATTACAGACTAAGTGCATGAGCCAAGGCAATGCTCTATGGCTGGATCATAGCGTAATGAGATCAAAAGAAGTTAATGGAAATTGTTTATATGATGCTCTACACAAATGTAACTAGGCTATGCCTGGAATATAAAGCAAAATGGTCAAAAGGAAGTTAACTCTTAATGTTTATATAGTAAGTAAAGTGGTAAAGGAAAATAAAAATGAAAATACACAAATAATATTCAGTATTAACAATGCAGTCACTTACAAGTGGGTCCTGGAGCTGCTGTGACTGGTTTATAATGCAAAATGATCAAAAACAAGTTCATTAATAATAATTATAACTTTTTACACAATGTATCTAGACTTGGTAAAGTTAAAGAAAATTACAGATTAGAAACATCTGTACTGGTGTTCAGGTTGAGCTATATAAGGTCATCCTAGCCTTGCCAGGTTCTTTTAGGGGGTACATCTCATACTCAGAAACTCTATATTTGGCTAAAATTCATGTGACAAGATTTGCAATTTCTCACTTCCCAGAATTGTAAAAGTCTTAGTGCACAAACTTGATAACACACATTGCAAATTGATTTGTGAGAAAATCAATTGTTAATCTAATTCACAGTCTTCTAACACTGCAGCAGCCATCTAATAAATGTTTATTACAGCTTATTTCAAGTGGCAGATTTAGATGTCATGTCGAATTTCAATGTCGCCCTTTGTAAAATGTAATTTTCTGTCAAATCAATTCAAAGTTGGTTTGGCTTTGCCCACAATTTATTGCTGAGCTTTTAAACTAACATATGTTAACAGTATTCCTTGGACATACTGTAGCTTTTGTATTCTTCAATTCCAGCCATATCATTCATATGAAATATTTGACTCACCAGTGTAAGTAGTAAACAGCAGCAGGATATATATGAAACCTAACAAGATGCTCATTTTCCACTTGTAATCTGCAAAAATGAAATATATATATAACACAATAAAGTTATTTAGCTCAGTGCACTTCCCTATGTCTACCAAATAGTAATATTGTTTAGAATGTTCTGCTTATACCGGTACCAGCCAGATATAATATTCCACTAGATTATAAATCTAAAATTCATGTACTTATGTTATTGTGCAATTCATATATTTATTCAGAAATTAGTTAGTAGATCCACACCTCAGCTATTTATCCTTAAGACATCAGTTTCAGTACAGTGGGAGATTTTGGGGGGTTTTGGGGGTTGCAACCCCCCGGCCCCCCCCCCGCCCCCCCCCCCTTCCCCCTGCCGACTTTGGCCTCGTACATATCAGTTGAAAAATATAAAAAATAGGCAGGCAGGAGGGTGGGCGTTACACTTTCATTTCCAGAGCAGAACTCTAACACTACTGCACTTAACCTAATGACATTTTATACAGTAACACTCTATATGGCCTAGTGGTGCCTTGTGATATCCACACTGACATATATTGGCTATGTTTTACAAAAATATTATTTCTTGAGTGTTTATATAGTGTGCGATGAATCGAAACAATTGCCGCTTGGCCTACATAGCCAGTTATGCAATGATAATTATAGAGTCCAAGATGTCCTATTTTTTTAACTCTTGAATTTCTTCATTTGTTCATTATATTCTGTCAAGTTTAAAATAATACAGTGTTCCCATGGGTTATAAAAAAGTCTGGAAAAGTCTTACTTTATTTTTGTATAAATTAAGGCCCGTATTAAGTCTTACTTTTGTCTACATTGTCCTATTTTGATGCAAATATACTTGTATATTAACATCTACATTGTAGTATACAGATGATTTGGCAAATATAAAAGCGTTTATTTTATTGCTTAACAGCCAATACCCTGATTGTTTTTTTGACAATGAAATAAAATATATTGGTGTATATTACTATATTAGTGAGAAAATTGTTCATGTGCGCGTGATATTATAATGTCCTACAAATATCTTACGTCTTATACATATGAAATACATATGAAAATACATATGAAATTCAGCAATAATGTTATGCCACATAAAGATGTTGGGTATAATTTCAA
Organism: Alitta virens; assembly: GCA_932294295.1. Taxonomy (NCBI): domain Eukaryota; kingdom Metazoa; phylum Annelida; class Polychaeta; order Phyllodocida; family Nereididae; genus Alitta; species Alitta virens. Next base: position 3,139,442 of record OW028585.1, on the reverse strand, counting down.
ACAAAATTAACCTTCAAGGTTCTTATTTACTTGTATTTCAATAAATAAAGTCTAAATACAAATAAATACAAAATCTTCAAGATTTATTTTGGAATGACACTCAACACACCGATTTTAATGCCTTTATAATTCAAAAAATTTTTTGCTCAGTTTAAATTTAGCTGGAAAGTGAAGCAACTATATATTATCAATTGCCATATACCCTTCAGTTACTGAATTGTTGGGTTATAACTGAACAGTTTACAGGTGCATATGAGAAAACAATAGTAAGTATTGGAGTCAAGTGAAAGTAATATAGATCATCATGCAACTAATCATTATAAAATTGCTAATTATAAACAAAAACTATTGAATGGGTTTAGCATGGCAATACTATGAATATTTAATAATTGCACATGAATTTTACAACATTCACGGCTGTCTTTGTTAAGTATGGGATGCTAAGAAATATGAAGGAAGTAACAAAATTGTTTGCATTTTTTCCAGATTTTCCAATATTATGAACCAAAAAAGAATGTTGAAACAAATGTCAAAAAGAAGCTTTAATGTGAACGTACCACAATCTAGATATATCATTGGCAAAATGTTACTGATGTAAGGATCATCGAGCCATTGATATGAGGGTTTGAAAGAGTACCTGTCCAAATTTTAATATTTTCCTTATTAAATAAAAGTATCTGTCATAAATGGTCATGAAACCCCAAAAAGGTATCTCTACACTATTTCACTAAGTTTTGTACACATGCAAGTTCAGTAGAGTGTGAGTCCTACTCTGGAAACAGAAATGTTTATGTTTTTGGTTTTTTTCTTTTTTTTTCTAATTCTCTAATTATTTTAAACACAGCTCAGATATGTGACTATCAAAATGCACAGCTAAGCTGTATAGAGTAATAACATATACAATGTTTTTAGGGTAAGTGTATTAATGGATGAGTTATGCTCCGAAAACATAATTTAACACAATTTTAAGCATTTTTTTTTGATTTTCCATTATTTTGTAATTAGCATGAATTGAACATCCAAATGAAGTTAAAAAAGTTAAAATACTATAATTTATATATTTTATTGATACAATTTCATTCATGTAAGGTAAATAATGTCTTTTATATGGAGGTTTCCTAATTTTGAAAATTCTATAGTATTTACGCGACCAAAAGGCACCTCTACACTATTTTAGACATATTATGACAAAGTTTTAAGCATATAGGTGCAGTAGTGTCAGAGTTCTGACTGGAAACAAACAAAAAAATATTTTTTCTAAATTTTTGTAAAACATAGCCAATTTATGTCAATGTGACTATCAAAAGGTTAGTGCATTAGTGTTAGAGTTCTGCTCCAAAAATGAAAGTGTTACACCCACCTGTCCGTCTCACAGGGTAGCAACAGTAATTCAGCAAATAAAGTTGATTTATTTGGGATGAGTTTAAAGGAAATGAGGTATGCAGTGCAATTAAATTAAAGATGATGCACATGTGATCAGAAACACTGTGCATGGACGCTGGTACAAATGTGTGTATCTCTGCTGCTAAAGATTGGGTCTCAGACAACCTTTCTGGCCCTGTCAAGAAAGGCTATGAGCCTTGCAAATATTAGACCAAAATCCAAATAGAAATCTATAGTAATTTTCTAAGCCATTTCTGGTTTTTATACTTGACTTTGAAATTGGGTCAAACATCTTTCTATCCAATATAACAAAAAGATGATGAGAGAATATTATGCTATACTGGTCAATTTCAATGAAAAAGGAGTCAAATGTGCTACTGGTAGATATTTAGCAGAGCCAATATAAATGAGGCGAGTCACTTACTTGCCGGCTTATGGATGTTGGGAGCTACATGTGGATAAAATCATAGTCATGACCACAATCACAAATAAGAAAATTAACAACTGGTCATTGTTTCCTGCAACCGCTAAGTGCACAAAAAGCGATAGTGTAGGGTCTCTCTAAACTTCCCTAGAGGCATGAATAAAGTCTTTGAGTCGATGTGCGAGTTTCACATGTAAGTAAACCTGGATTAGTACTCACCCAAAATCTGTCGCCAACTTAAATGTTTCCCAAATCAAGTCGCCAACAGTATGATGTGGCCTCCACTATTTATTTATATCAACTCATTTGCAACGTGTTCGCTAAACTATTACGTCATTATTTTTAAAAGTCCAATTTGATAATAAATGCAACTACATATTATAAAACGATATATATGTCATGTCTATATTGCTTGTCATAAATATTTGCCATTCATCAAAATAAAATGACAATAAAATTGTAGGTGTCAGTTGTTGATTTAATTGATGCAGAATGCAATAACAAGAATGATGCCCCCTACATAAAAAAAAACAGCAAAAGCTCTGCTGTGCAGGATGAGCAGTAAAACAATAAACGTTAAGAAATGTAAAAAACAGTACCTCGTAAAATTGACCAGTTAAGCAATAAACATAGGAAAATAATGAATCAATAATATACTCCATAAAACTAAAGTATACTATTTTGAATTTTATGACTTCAGTCTGTATTAGGCCAGCTTGAAAGCAAGTTTACCTGAGCCAGCAATTATATCACGCTGTTGTTTGCCCCATCCTATTGTAAAGGATTTTTCTGGTGATTCTTTGGCTTAGCATGGCAGTCAATTTTATAGATTTGAAACTAAACTCCAGATGATGTCATAATATTATGACTCTAGCACTCTCATTGGCTGGAAGACTTGTCTTAGACATTGCTCTAAGAAATTTATGGACTAATTTGGGTTGAACAGACGAGTGTTTTGTTTTTTTCAAAACCAAAATGGGTGGAAAACTTGACTAGAATCCAATTGACAAGTATTTGCTTTTTCAAATAACCAATGGGGGTTGTCATTTTTTACACTTTGTAAATCAGGATTACCCAAACAGTGACAGAATCACTTTTAACCTTTGTGTCGTTTCAAAAGACAGCAGGCAGCTGATATAATGTTAAATAAGGTTCTTTTAAAAGTCCATTTAAAATTTTATGAGACACCAGGAATTTAGATTTTTATTAATACCAAAATTCCTATTTTTTTCAATATATTGGATTATTAAGAAATCTAAACTGGTATGGTATAGGGGATCAGTCCTAAAACCTGTTGAGTGAATGACAGTTTCCAAGTCTGTGAAATTGACAGCATTGTGATGTGACTGGTCCCTTGGCCAGTAAAGCCTTTTGAGTTCTACTTAAGTAGAAATTTAGTTCATTGGTAATAATCATAGATGATAAGTTGATAAGTTTGTAAAGCGCTTGTTTGACATTTGTTTTATCCTTTTTTTTTTTTCAAAGTAAATGAAAATCTGGAAAAAATGCTATAAAATGTGTTGCTTCCTTCAATGACAGCCACAAATGTTGTGTAATTCATGTGCATATAATTATTAAATATTTTAACATAGTATTGCCATATCAAAGTTATTCATTATTCAAAGTTCAAAGTTTTTGTTTAAAATGAGCTATTTCATAATAATTAGTTCCATAATGGCTTATATTACATTCACTTGACTCGTATGCTTATTATTGCTTTATTAATATACCCCTGTAAATTGTTTGGTAATAAAAATATATATATATATAGATCTAATTTTAATGCCATAGATATAATGCAAATCAGCAACCCAACAATTCAGTAACTGTTGAAGGGCAATTGATAATGTATAGTTCCTTTAGTTGCGAGCTAAAAGTAATCAGTGTGCGAAAAATATTTTGACTTACAAAGCAATGAAAATGGGTGTGTTGAGTATCATTCCATACAAAATAAACCTTTATGATTTGTATTAATTTGTATTTAGCCATTATTTATTTAAATACAAGTAAATACAAATCTTAAAGGTTTATTTTGTATGACATTATACCCAAAATCTTTATGTGGTCTAATGTTGTTGCTGAATTTCTTATATATTCCTTAGGAAGCATTGCCATAGCCCGTATACGGCTAGTTTGGGAATAATAATCTTAGTTAGAGGTTAGTTTAGGGGACCTGCTACTGTGCTGTCAATTCTAATGAACTAAATACTCCTTATTGTTCATAAAATCTTTGAAACAGAAGAATTAAGTGGGAGGAAAAGGATATACAATATGTTTGATACTTGACTTTACTCTGAACAGAATGAACTGCTATTAATATTTCACATTTGTCGGAACATGTATGATGAACAAATGAAGAATTCAAGAGTTCTAAAAATAGGACATCTTGGACTCAAATTAGGACTTGGTAAAAGGCTATGCAGCCAATTGGCAATCATTTCGGTTCATCGCAAACACTATATGAACACTCAAGAAATAATATTTTTCCAAATTGTAAAAAACATAGTCATTGTGACTATCAAAGGGCATCAGTAGGCCACATAGAATGTTATTGTTCGTGTTAAGGTTCAGCTCTGGAAATGAAAGTGTGTGTTAGAGTTCTGCTCTGGAAATGAAAGTGTAACACCCACCCTCCTGCCTGTCGGACAAATACTGGACAGTTTTAATGATGCCTGTGTGCTTTGTGGGATTTGCTGAGTGTTTTGCTGCAGCACAGCCTATGTTTTTTATTGTCTCCTAAAGCCATTATTTGTGGAGATTTGTTTCCGATAATTTATCCAAAGGTGAGGTGCAATGACTGAGGAAGCACAGCCTCATATTTGTTACTAGAGTGAGGTTGGAGGAGGGAATGTCAGTACTTCTGAGATTTATATTTCCTAAGGCTGTTCTGTTTTCTTTAAAGATTTGATATATAAGATGGTCATTGTTGAAAACAAATGGCCAGCCAGTAAAAATCTTTCTTGGTATGAGTAATTCAATCAGGTTTCCTCGATCTTTCTATCAATTGTGCTGCAGAGTTCTTCTCTAATTTTCTTGCATCTAATTTTTATACCATACAAATGAGCACTGTAGGTCATTCTTAATGCAACAAATTTGAAGCTTGGTGTTGGTCTGATCTGATCTTCCTTGTCTTTTCTATAGCGAGCCAATTAAGTTGGTACTGCAGTTAATAATCTACTAATATTAACCTCTTGTTACTTTGTATACATTAATATTTAAAATTATGACCGATAGATCTAAATTTCAAAATAATTATACAAGTGAAATAGTAAATAAAATCTACTTTGGGCTGGGTTGGGAGGGAAAATCAAGAAACAATCTGACAGCTCAGCTGATCTATATTTGGGTTGCTCCTTTGGGAGAGATCCTATGGTTCTATTCTCAAAGGGCATTGTGGGTAACAGAAATTAGATCGAGGAATACAGGCTAGGCGGAGCCACTTATCATGACGCCATCTGTTGTGATTTACTTGAACTAACAAATTGAGGGCATTGCACCACCACATGTGTGCTCATTTGGAACTATTTTTTTCTGATAGAAAACTGACCTTCTCGTCTTTAAATGAATATATTAAATCAAAAACATTTTATAACAGCATATTTGCTATTTAAAAACTTAACAATGAACCTGACAATTTATATAATAAAATGCAGAGCACTGGAAAACAGATTTGTTGAAATTAAGATCTGAATTTTATTGACAAAATTGACAAAATTCCATACCATTAAATTGTAAGAAATTTACAAATATGTCTTTTTTGGGGATGAAATTAATGATGAATCGTAAAATTTAAAACGACCTCATCCCTTATATGAATTGATATAGGCATTTATTTTATACCATGTTCATTTTGAAAAAAAGCTTTTGTTTAAAATGATTTTTGCCTGCATAAAATGTTTTGATGAATAAATAAATAACTGAAATAGGCCCCACTGTGTTTATGTATTCAGATTGTTAAATTTTTGTTTGCTTTCAGTATATTTGTCAAGATAAAGCTTACCAATTTATTCTTTCCAGTTTGTTTCTGATGAGTTCAACAAGACTACTAAACTTCCAACAACTTAGTGTAAGAGTGATGGCAATACCATATATGTTCAAAAGTAAGCATAACATTACGTGCTTGATGTTTGATGGCAAAAACAACTACTTTTCAGTATGCATATCATTTTATTGACAACAGGCTACCATAGCTAATATGTTATGTCTCCTTAGAAATTAATTATGAACAAATAACAATTTTTGAACATACATGGATATTTACAGTTATGTAGAAAACCATCTAGTTTTTGTCCTTGAAATATACAAATTAAATATACACATAATTTACTTATATCTAAAAGGCACATCTAAAAGGCATGGTACATAATCTAAAAGGCATGGTACATAATCTAAAAGGCATGGTACATAATCTAAAAGGCACGATATATATAATCATATCATTTTATTGGTTACAAATGACATTTGATTTCATTGACAACAGGTTATCTTTGCCAATACAGTTGTAAAAATGATGCATGAGTGAAATATGAATGTATAGCATTATTAGTGTGAAATATGTAAATCAGTATATAAATGTATTAGTAGTATATAATTGTGTACTTGCAGTAAGATGCGTATAATTTTTATTTGAAATTTGATTTGATAAATCAAATTAAATGTAAGTTCTGAGCTCTGAAAAATCCGGTTGAGGTCAAAAGCTGAACCAAGAGGTTTATTGAACAATAGGCATCTGGTCAGCTTGGCCATCACCTACCATGGGGGTGAGCAGGTTGGTTCAATACAATGGCAGTCAGCAGTACAATAGGTATCCTTGGTGGAAGGTATTCCAAGGGGGCATTCCCATTGGCAGAACTCATTAGAAGTACAATGAATAAATTGAAGCTCTCAGCCCCAAGAATGTGAAGCCAAGCTACCAAGTTGCATTTATTATGAAAGCCCAGGAAAATGGAAATGGGGGGGGGGGGGGGCATTTCCTGAAAAGGGGAGGTATCCACTGCTGAGTGGTTTGAATGTGATTGGCCTAGAGAAGGGCAAGTGTAAAGAGGAGGAGGAACAGAGGTGAATGATTGGTGGTAGGCCTAAGGGCCAAAGGAATGATGAGTGGATGGTTCTAAAAAGAATAAACTGAGGTAACCCAGCATCTTTGATTTGATTTGGAGTGAATGGTCAAGAAACATACTTTTTTTACTTTTGTAGCTTTACTTAGTCTTATAATGAAACCTGGATGTGGAGTTAACATGGAAGAGATGGCTACAACATGACGTGTCCACATTTAATTAAGAAAACAAACATTACAAAGAAAATACTTTTTGAGCATACAGTTTTGATAGAACAAACTTAGTCTAGGGTCATTTAGTTTATGAAATACACAAACGTAATGGACACATCATGATATACATAATCTACAAGGCACAACAGTTTTTGTAAATCCCAAGGTATTCATTAAACGGTTTCTGTATTTAGAAACACAACAAGAAAATACAATATTAGTATCAGTCAAAATCTGAGCTTGTTTGATAATGTGTTATTAATGTAAGTCAAATTAGTTCAACGATTTCCAACAACAAGATCTGACGTTGTGATGATGTGTAGTGTCTCATGGGCAAAAACTCAAATGAGTTCCACAAGAATCTTTTAAAATGTCAACAATTTCAATGAAATTGGGCATAAATCACAGATCATCGAGCGATAGCCAATTAGTTCAATGATTATTACATTAACATAGGACCCACATTAGCATACAAAATAAATAATTTTCTTGGTAGCTATTCTGATTACTTAGAGTGCAATAATTACCTAAATAGCTATACATTCGCAAAGTATTCAATATATCAATAAAAATATAAATTTCATATAATTGCAGAGGCTTTGATATCACAACATTAGCTAAAAATCCATAAGTTCAACAAAACCTTAGCAGTGTTGCAATATTATAACTTGAGAGTTAAAAAGTCTGTCAGACAACCAAAAAAAATATGACAACAGGGTATAATGGCAGATACAGTGTGTCTTTATATAAAAACAGATTACAATCAAATAACTTCTGTACAATATATCTACAACTTGTACAGGACAATCTTTCCATAGTTCAATTTAGTTTTAAACACATAATTAATAAAATCTATATTTATTGATATTTATATGTATATTTTGTATTGGTACTCTAGTCATACATTTGCAAAGTATTCAATATATCTATAAAAGTATACATTTTGTATAATTGCAAGGACTTTGATATCACAACTATGGCAATTGATATTATTACTGATAAGTTATATACAAAATGGAAACATGATAGTGAACATCAATGAACATTGTCTATGCATAGGGCCATTTTGTAAGACTCTTACTTTCAAGTGGAATTTTTCATAATTTATTTTTGCATGAGAAAGTAACACATTGCAACTGTAAGCCATTCTTTGAGTAGGACCTGCAGAACCTTCCTTTGGAGGAGATAAATTCTTCTTCAAGGTAATTCTCCTGTAATACAACAATTCAAATGTGTTATTTTGTGTAAATTTTTTTTCGTATAAGACGTTAAATTGATTCTCCCTTGTACCTTGTAGAAATTAAACCGGGACACTCAAAATTTGCAACATGAGCATGCACTAATGAAAGTCTGTTTCTATTCAGATTTCACAGGTTTTCAGAGTTTGACTTTGAAATCCTCATTTTAAGCAATTAAGTACCCAGGGCAATAAAAGTTCTTTCATGTACAATCAGTGTCACACTGGCTGGGGGAAGGCAGGGGCCCTGCAAAAACCCACAAATAACCACACATTTAAATTATGCTAATATGAAAGTAAAGATTCTGGCAAATAATATGATGTTATCTATTTTCATGGCTTGCTGTGGCATGTCTACTAAATATGAAGAAAAACACCACACAATGTGTTGGTATTATTATAGCTATTTCTGAATAACTAAAGATTCTTTTTGCGAAAAAAAAAAGAATTTCCGAGCTGGATTCAATCCACTGTCAATACAGTATCACTCACAATGTTGAGCGCCTTATGCACTGCACCACCAAATCTGGTTAAGAAATCTTTTTTTTTTTCAAGTGTAGGCTTTGTGTTCTATAAATAGCTCGCCTGAACAGTGAACAAGCGATGTGTTTACTTTCTTTACTGCAGTAATATTCCATGGTTACAAGTTCAATTATGCCTAAATCTTTAATTTAGAAACTTTGGAAGTTGTAACCAAGGATTTTAACCCAAATTAAGGTGAATACTGCCAAGGTCAGTTGTGCATGAGCCTTTCTTGGTCGAATACATTAAAATAGTGAAGAGGCCCCGACGGGTCATTCATAATTGAACAACCAATAGAATCAAAACTACCCCGCCTGGGTCCTTGACCTTATTGGTTTCACCAAAAAACAGAGTGTTCGTAATATATATCTGGCATTTTGGCAAACCATATCAGTTATAGATCTATTGTGTCATTGGTCTAGACGCCAGATATAAAAAAAATTAACAGTTATGTGTAATAGCGCTATAATAATGTAATCATATCTGCTGCAGCAATCACATTTGATAAAGGCTCTATGAATTTACTTGAACTATTTTGATCTATTTTGACTATTTATTGAGACCACAGACCACAGAAGATGAGTACAGAGACACAATTAGAAGAACAAAAGCATTATGTGGCAGGCGACATCATGCTGATGAATGTGCCTTTACCAAAAGTAATGCATAGAAACCTTTTTTGTTTTTGGATTATTTTTGCACTGCATGGTTTTTAAGTTTGAAGTTTTCAGTTAAGCACAACAGGGCAGCACAAACCCTTATTTAACAGCAATCATTGCCGGCTACAATTACATAATTGTGTTTAGTAAGTTGTCTTATATATATGCTGTCGCAAAAGAATGAACATGTATCAGCACCATCATTTACAAAATTAATATGAAGGCTGAAGCCAAGCCCAAAATATATGGTCAAATAGTTACCTAAGTATTCTTTCATTTGTTTTGCTAAATCAGGTCGAATTTTGTTCAGCTCAACGAGAAATAATGGGTAATTGTCTGTGGCAATCTTTCGCAGTACATCACAAAATGTACGTCCTTTAACGTAGCTTGTCTTTTGTGCCTGAAATAAATAATTACTGTATGTAGCAATCTATTTTTTATTTTTTTTCAAAAAACATAACAAAAAAACAGATAATTTGTTGTCAAGCTGAATTACATCCCAAGCCTAACAATTAAATAGATAGATACATGCTACTTGAATTTTTTCTTTCATTGACATTCCACTTACACCAATAAACAATAATAAACTCAAATTAGTCGTTTAGAAGCGTCATTGAAAATTAGAAGTTGTAAACCTGTAGACATTCTTACGTGCAGTACACTTATTGCCTTTCATTCACCTGATTTTATCTGACAGAGGAAGTAGTATAGTAGGTTGAGATTAACATGTTAACCATCAAGGGGTCATTTACATCAGGATTGGCAAGAGGACAGGGTGGGATTCTACATGGCAGAATGTTTTAGACAACTCAGCCACCGCTGCTAGCTATAAATATAGCACAACTTTCTTTGAGAAAACCTAGCTTGCTCTGAGTGTATACAGTACAACTATTTATAAGTGGCTAGTGAGATACAGGCTTATAATTAGCTATACGTCTCTTGATATACCATACTATCTGATGCTAAAATAAAATATTTTTTCAAATCTATATCCAGGAATCCAGATCTAGCAAGATAACTACTGCCATCTGGTTTTAATACCATGCAGAAAGAAATTATATGTGGGTCATATGTAATCTTACAGATGTTAGAGAAATAGTGACTTCTGTGTATGAAATGCATAGGTGATTTTATTCATGCCACATATACTAAATAATTGATAATAGGACATTTTTGTGATATAATTCTGGAAAACTTAATTATATTTCTGAATATGCCGTCACCATCTTCAAATATTTCTATTTTATTATTACATATAATATAGCTATAATTTATATCAGTTTTAATCATATGTTTCCATCCTCGTATCAGTCTATGCATTTATAAGAGTATCTATTTGTCTACTATATTGACCTGGATTATAACACCTGCCATTGCAAACAATGACCAGTGAAGGTGAGCATCATCTGGAAGCACCGTGTTATTTTAAATCAAAATTCTATAGTTACCAGTTCAATTATGTCTAAAACATTAATTCATGCATTTTAATGTGATAATCAAGGCCTTTTGCCTAAATTAGCTGAAACTATGGCCATACAGCACACTTTCCCAACCAGAGCTAGCTAGGATTGCATTATAAGGTCAATCCTAATATAATAAATCCTGGTGTTCTCTTAAAATTAAATAGCTCTCATTATTTATGACAAAGAACTTTTTTGTTTTTTCTATGAGTTAAAAATTTAGTCATTTGACATCAGTGACATCAGTATTTGAACATGCGAAGATGATTAATATCATAGAACAATTGTATTCACCTGAAAGAAAATTAAATTCACTTTATTTGTTGCCCGCGCAAATGATTTATCTGCATTAAATCAGAAGTTATCTTGTAAAAGTGACAGAGAAATCAGTCATGAATTGACTATATTAATTAGAGTCAGTTGGTGCAAGTCAATTCAGTGTTGGGGGGGGGGGGGGTGAGCCAACATTTGAATACTTTAACTAAAAGTGGTGATGCTCACTATGTAAACCATACAAACCAATCAAATATACTAAACAAAAACCCAAGCTCTACTATCTGTCAGTGTAAATATATAATGGTGTCTTTGAAATTAATTGAAGGACACAGTATTTTCTGAACGAAAGTTATGAAAATAATTAATGACACAATTTTGTAATGGCTACAATTCTTCATTACAATCTAAAAAAATTTGAAAATCACGGCCAATCACGGGGCAGCATTTACACTTAATGAAGGTCATAAACGTTATCAGTAGCACTAGATAACTCTTCACAAAACCCAAAACATAAACAAATTTGCTTTGCCTGGTACAATAAATTTATTTAATTTTATATTCCTTCAATCTGAATACAATTTTGGCAAGGGAGAAGCTTCAGAAAGTTATTTGAGGCCAACAATGCTTCAGTTTGTTGACTGTCTGCCTGCTGAAATGTTTTGAAATGGTGACTTCTTGACCGTGGCAACTTTTCAGAGTAAGGCAGAACAGATAGACAAACAAAAGATCCCTACTCAATGCTGCAAATAGTTCCCATAAAAAAAATTTTAATATAGGGGTTATTGCAGGATAGAAATAAAACCTCATAACTGTGTGGTTCAGAGCTTGTCTGAGGTTTGTTATTTAGAAACAATATCATCGTTATTATCTAAGGGACTCGTGGGTTCACCAGCCCAACCTCATCGCTCATGAAGTTCAAGGCTCTGAACCACAGTTATTAGGTTTTATTATATAAGTTGACCATTTTCTTTACTAAAACAACGCTGTAAGATGGAACTTCATGAAATAGTCGATTTAATTTAATGTGGCTACCATGGCAACAGCCTGCCTCATGAGCTTGCCAGTTTAGGAACATTATTTGGTACAATAAAGCTACATATTCTGATAATTTGATCAAAATCCATGATCTACCACATTCCACATATTTTCGTATTGGGTCGATTTTCTCAGAAAATGCCACTTAAGCAGTTAGATATGTTAGTATGATGTGAAAAAGGTCCTTCACGAAGTCAGCCATATAAAACCTGATAGAGGAAGGATCATGTCATTCATTTATTATATTTCAAAATTTATACCACAAATAGCATACTGTTTCTTTTCTGCATGGTCTGTCAAAACCCCTCTTCAGCAGCAACATTTATATATATGAACACTCATGCATGGATGGGAAATTAGAAAATAGAAATATTATAAATGGGTAAAATTGTAAATGACATCTTGCCTTGACCGTTTCCAACTGTTCGTGCGTGAGTATTCCCTTTGACAGACACACATCTAACAGTCCATCTACTTCAAGGTAATTAACAAAAGTTGTTTGCATTTTGTCCAAGCATGTTGTCCACTTTTCCATTGAGATATCTACATAAAGGCAAAATGAAACAATTTCATGTAAAACATCTCATTTAGCAGATCACATAAAAAAGAGTGTATGAAAACTCTAAATGACAGAATTGATGTATGCATACATTTTTCAGCAAAATTCAATCAAAAATCTATATATGAAGATTATGCAAACCTTTGCACTGCATGCTTGAGGTTTTCTGCACTGATGACATATTCTGAAAAATAGTTAGATAATAAGTGATAACACTGATCATAATAACCATAACTAGGCACTTGCTGAATTATAAATCCATTTCTAAAATCCACTTACAGAATTTTGACTGGCTGACTGGGTTGACTGAGCTATCGCCTTTTCACTGAAAACAATATAACAATATAAATATGCAATTTATATATCAAACTACGATCTGGGCCTATACAGTTTTGGAGTGAATAATGTATCCACAGCTAATAAATATGGAAATGCAGTCATAAAAAAATACCTTAATATATTTGATTTATTAATCTGATATGACCTACATTGTAATACATTAATCTATTTATAAGGCAGCTTTTAAGGAATCCATTTTACTAAAATGGCTAAGTTACTTGCAGAGGGCATGCTTCGGGAATGGTTAGAAATGAACTCCACCAGTTAGGAGAATGTAGATATAAGACTTTTCATAAGCTGCATAACTCACGTATTAAACCTATGTTATAATATGCATCTGGTGTTTTAGGTTTCAAAAACTGTAATGAGGCTGAAAATGTTCAGTTTCGTGATATTCGTCATTTCCTTGGTTTTCATAAGTTTGCTCCATTATATACCAAAGCCCGGTTGCAAATATTATTTTTACAGCTGGACCAACATAATTATATGCTATATAATAAAACGGCACCTTGGATTCTCACAAAGATAATGAGATATAAATTTTTGTTTTCTTATGTAACAGTTTTGATATATAGGACAAAATATATTCTAACTGGTGTGAAAATAAAAATGCAATGCAAATAAAAAGTTGATGGACTGATTGACATAAGACAAGCTGTCATGCTAGACATCATCTGATGGTAAGTTATTCAGGTAAAAATACAGTAATTACTAACTACTTTCTCAACAACATTTGCTTGCACATATGTATGTACACATTCATGTTGGCATTTAAGTTCTATGGACTATTTTGAATACATAAGACTGATCATATGATCAAACAGCACTGCTTAGACAAAAAGACTACAGATAGAGCAATTTTACATCTTAAGTTTTTCACCAATGACCTTGACTATGGAGAATGACCTTAACTGTATTACCACCATATGAATGCTATTAAATTGCTTACATCTAAAAAATATACATGCTAACATCATTTTTGCTTCAGAGGATACGTAAATTTGAAATTTTCAGAAACTTGATTACCAGGGTGACACATTCTTTGAAGGAAAAAGATTTATAACCCAAAATACCTCAATATTTTGGCATAATATATTTCAAGAATTGGATTATCAATTGACATGTACCCGTGCCCTTAAAGATTGATCAAACACTTAGTGTAACTGAATTGACAATGACCTTGACCTTTGAGTGTTACCTTTACCTACAATCACAGAAAAAAAAATCATTTTCACTTCAGAGAATACGCCTATTTGCAGAAAGAGTGTGGAATTCACCTGGCAATACATGCCACGATCTAAGATCTTACATTTATAACCACAATATACCTAATATGCAGGCATACTATACATTTTCAGAAAACTTATTATCTGTACTTTATAGATACTTAATGATTAGTGTCATTTGGGTGGTATTTGTACAGGTACAACATCTGGAAAAAAGTCAGATGTGAAATTTTACTATTTTTTTGATGATGACCTTAACCTCTGTGCATGACCTTGACCTTTAATCCCGTTTCTTGTATCATAAATCAATTCTCTATCCATAAAAACATGTTTGCACACTTTTTGCAAGTTGATTTAATTTTTACTTCAGAGAATATACTAATTTGAAGTCTCCGGAAAGAGCATGGAATTTTCTGAAACCTTACTATCTGTACTTTATAGATACGTAATAATAAGTGTCATCTGGGTGGTAGTAGTACAGATACATCTGAAATACAGTCATATATGAAATTTACTATTTTTTTACAATAACCTCGACTTTTGAGCATGACCTTGACATTAAATCTCACTTTTGATAGATTATAATAACACATGAATGTGTCTAACATAGTTGCATTAAACCTAAATATTATGAATGTGATAAAAAGTCGTTGGCACTGAAGTATCATTTACAAGGCAGATATGTACGATTGTGATGATGAGTGGGGTTTGCGTATTCGAATACACTGTTGTTTCGCTTATGGAATACACAACCTGGATTTTACAGGAACACTGGCAGATATTTAGAAAGCCATAGTTGAATGTAGCTTTGAAAAAATCAATTGCTACAAAAAAAAGCATTTCAAAAGAATGAAGAGAAACTCCACTGACTAAAATGTATACGTCATTATAAAACTCACAGAAAAACATTAAACAAACTAATGCAAAATCAGGAAAGACAATTGTGAATAAAATTCAACTAAACAGAGCTAATTTGAAAAAATCCTGGGATATCTTAAAAACTAATAGAAGCATCCAGCCGAAGACAATGTTTATAGCACAGTGGGAAATGAAGCCAATCAGCGTGGTTAAATGGTGCGGGCAAAGATGTTAGTGGGAGCACAAAATAATCTGCTTGATCAATATTTGCTGTTACCAACACTCGGCCGCATTGAAATTCACCACAACATCGAGATTTGCCACCCCACTAAAGCCACTGTCACACGAGCCAGTTTTGCCGTAGTGAACCCGTAGTATTACGTAATAGTTGCGGAAATCGCTTTCACGGGTAACCCGGCGGCTTTCACGGGTAACCCGCCGGCTTTTTGCTACCAGCGTCAGCGTAGGCAGGGAGGGGGGTTGTATATACTTTTTAAAAGGCTGCTGCTCCCCTAATATTAGTCCGATTTTCCTCAAATAAAGACTGAATGGCAGTATAGCTCATACTGATTCCATACGTATTTTCGGATTAAAAAAAAAAATTATATTAGGCGAGATATTTGTCTGAGAAGGCAGTTGACTTGCGGCGGCTGCTGCTCCATTTATATTAATCCGATTTTCGTCATATTAGAACTGAATTGTAGTATAAATCATACTGATACCATACGTGTTTTCGGATTGAAAATAGACCAAATATTAAGCGAGATATTCATCTGAGAAGGTAGCTAGGTTGGCGGAGGCAAACAGTGGTGCTCTCGCAGACGTCCGCGCCCTGACTGTATCAATGCAGGAAGGGCTGAGCGCTTCTTTAAAAGGCTGCTGCTCCCCTAATATTAGTCCGATTTTTGTCAAATTAAAACTGTATTGTAGCATAGTTCATACTGATTCCATCATGTTTTTGGATTGAAAATAGACCAAATATTAAGCGAGATATTCATCTGAGAATGCAGTTCTCTGGCGGCGGCCAGGTGCTCTGTGTATGGTCATGACTTGAATGGTGTGGTCAATATTTTTGACCATGATATATATACATTGTTTGGATGAGCTTTATTGCAATTCATTTCTACTCATTCTGCCAACTGCCATGACCGTTATGTCAACAGCAAATGCTCAATACATGTGTCAATTGCCTAATTGCCTAAATTGGGGTTCTTTGACCTGTCATTTCATAGTTTGTTCAAAGATGACACAGTAATATGACATTGTCTTGATTGTCATTCACAATTACAAACAGATGTAATTGCTTTCATTAATTAAAAACAATGTATTCTATTGTAATTACCAGGCAATGATTATATTTGTATATTGGTATTTTTTTTTATACATGTGAACATTATTATCTTTTTGTGTTTATTTGAATCTTATTGTGATATTTTGATCAGTATTTGTGTATATTTTTATAAAATTTAAATCTAATATTGATATTGTAATTAGTATTTGTGATTTGATCTGTGATTTTATTTGCTATCTTTTATGTACTTATATGGACCAAATATTAAGCTAGATATTCTATATTATATAATAAGCATATACATCTATCTGTCTCTCTAAACTATCTGTCTATCTACATATCCGATTTTCGTCAAATAAAGACTGAATTATTCAGGGAAATGTGTAGAATTTATATAATAGTTAAGGTGGGGAAAATTAATGGAGTATACTAGGCACAAACAAGAATATTCTTGTTAATAAAGTTAGTAATACCTCATAGAGTATAGATATGTAGATAGACAGATAGTTATAAGATCTTCACCTAATAATATGTTACTATCAATAATTCATTGATTCGTAATCAATAAAAAACGAAAATAAAACAATGTTTGTTTGCTTGTTGCCAATAAAATTCTGACTTGATAAAGATGTCTATGGAGCTATAACAACTATCTATAGATAGATATACTCCAGTTTAGAGTAATCATTTTAGATATTTATTTCATTTTATATAAATTATCAATATTTCGTTCTTGTTGTTGTTTCTGAAAATAATCCAACTGGAATTAATATTGATATTGCATGTTCCATCCATGATCAAAACAATCTCCCTCTTTAATATGCATAATAAACAGGAATCAGTTGAAATTCAGAATTTCAATTAATGCTTGTGATCAATGATGAAAAAACATGACTTACCCCATTCTTTGTATTATTCAAAATGATAATAGCAATTGACATAACGGTCACGCCAGATTGTTATTACATATATAGGTTAATTGACTTTACAAAACCAAAGGAAAAGTCCTTCCCATTGGCCAGTTGGCAGAATGAGTAGAAATTAATTGCAATAAAGCTCATCCAAACAATGTATATATAATGGTAAAAAATATTGACCACACCATTCAAGTCATGAACATACACAGAACACCTTGCTGCTTTCTCATACGAATATCACACTTAATATTTGGTCTATTTTCAATCTGAAATTCTGTGTGGAATATGTATGAACTCTTCTATAATTCAATATTTATTTGACGCAAATCGGATTAATATTAAAGGAGCAGCAGCCGCCACCAGACAACCGCCTTCTCAGACGAATATCTCGCTTAATATTCGGTCTATTTTCAATCCGAAAACACCTATGGAGTCAGTATGAATTATACTACAATCCAATCCTATTTGACGAAAATCGGACTAATATTAGGGGAGCAGCAGCCTTTTAAAGAAGCGCTCAGCATTGATACAGTCCCGGCGCGGACGTCTGCGAGAGCACCACTGTGTGCCTCCGCCAACCTAGCTACCTTCTCAGACGAATAACTCGCCTAATATTTGGTATACTTTCGATCCGAAAACAGGTATGGAATCAGTATAAATTATCCTACAATTTAGTTCTTATTTAACGAAAATCAGACTAATTTTAGGGGTGCAGCAGCCTTTTAAAATATAGTCCTGGAAGCTGTGAATTACTCCTAATACTCGCCGGCTTACTCCTACAACCCGCCGAGTCACCCGTAGAACCCGCCAAGGCACCCATGGAACCCGCCGAGGCGTGTGAGCCGGCGGGTAACCCGTAGCGCCCGGCGGGTGCTGCCCCGCCCCTTTTTGCTCCCAGAACCTGTCGCCAAACCGGCGGAAAGAGCTGTTACATAACTATTACGTAATACTACGGGTTCACTACGGCCTAACCAGCCCGTGTGACAGTGGCTTAAGACACAAGTATACCATGCAGTGATGACGCATTTGATGTTTATCTGTGACTCGTTTTGATGTTGTAATGTCAGTAACATTGCCGAGGCACAAATTACCAAGTGGCATTATCATTTAAGGGCTTGTTGAAAAATACCAGTAAGTCTTCTGGGTGATATGGTCTTTACCAAATAAACTAATTTAACCTGCCATGTCAGCTAATTTGGCTGTAAGTGCTATTGGTTGTGGGTGGGTGGCTGAATTAGGGCTTTACGTCCTGTATTTCTGCACCTGATGGGCTAATTAGGACAGGCAGGGACCATGGCAATGAGACGAAGGATGAAACAGCCATCCAACATAGGCTCAACCGGGAATTTTACCCCGAACCCAGTGGTTGGAAGCCCAGCGCGCTACCCCTGAGCTAGGCCCCCACCCTAGTGCTATTGGTTGTAACAACTCTCTTAATATTTGACTTATCTGTGATCAGAATATTCATGATAAATGTTTTTTAGCTATACTATACTAAGAAATTATAATTTTTAATGTATGCAGCCTCTCTGTTACATAGGATTTCTGCAAAGTTGTGAATCCATGATGCACATCTTGACATTTGCCTCGCTGTTCGAGAATCTCGCATGAAGAAATCCCTCAAGGGTAAGCGTTGCACATGTGTGAGATTTACATTTTTCTCAAATCTACAGTAATCATGGGTCACATGCTGCCTGCTTAAACATCCGGCCTACGGCATCTGCTCCTTCAGCTATCATAAACAGGAAAAGTAGAAGACAACTTTCAATGATATTAGTTGAACAACCTAATTGTTGTGACCCAAGAGCACTGTAGATTTAAGAAAAATTTCAATTATTACCATTATTACCATGCTCTAGAGCTGTTTTTCTTTTTTTAGGTGTAGAATTTCACTTGTAAATATGTAAATTGTAAATCTGAATCTTATTGTGATGTTATGATTAGTATTAGCATATGGTTTTGTAAATTGTAATCTTATGTTGATATTGTAATCAGTATTTGTGGTTTGATCTGTGATTTATCTTTAGCGCATATCTTGCTTAGAGCAGGACTCAAAAATTGTTTAGCTATATACTATTCGCATATTATGTATAAAATAATGAGAATATGTGTATCATATCTCAGTTGATGTAGCTTGAGATAGACTTAGTGAGTAGAGCTTCAGATATAGGTACCATATGCATCATTTCTGATATGAAAAAATGTCAATGAAAGCCATATATATATAATATAATGATTCTAGTTTTTAGAAGCGCATTCCATAAACTGAGCAAGTATATCATGCAACGCAGTGTACATAGATAAATTAAATAAAAACAAATAGAAAACTTATAATAATTTATAAAAAAGTTCCATCACAGGTAGGTTTTCATTCCTCATTTAAAATTGCTGTGGCTGCTGGGAAGCTAATTCCACTCTACATGGGTCTTTCAAATTTGAGATACGAAGGTGCTAATGCAAAAATTATGCATTTGAAAACAATGCACAGAAATTTAAAAGTTTTCTGTGCTAAAATGGGCTGCCAATGAAGATCTTGTAGAATTGGTGTCAAATGTGTTAATAGGGTCTTCAATTGCAACCTAACAGCTAGACAGACAGACAGACAGACAGACAGACAGACAGACAGACAGACAGACAGACAGACAGACAGACAGACAGACAGACAGACAGCTGGACAGACAGACAGACAGTTAGACAGACAGCTAGACAGACAGCTAGACAGACAGCTAGACAGACAGACAGACATATGCTGAATGATGCTGATTGATGTGATATCCAAATGTCATTTGTGACACCCAGGGATAATTACCCTAAATGTGGGTAACATACCATACCAGTTACTCATCACTAAATTATTGGATCTTCAGCCAATTTGGGCTGTCCACGGCAGAAGTCTTACAAACTTAGTACAACTAATTTGGATGACCTTGGTTCAAAGGTCAAGGTCACAGAATGACCTTACATTAATGTCACATACAGTAGTTTACAATATTATATATTTCAGTGCATTCATGAAGGTGTTTTTGTAACAGTGAAATAGTAACGTGACATGATAACTCAATGCCATAACACAGTACATAGCAAAGTAACTGAATACATTGTCATTGCTACTTGGATTAAAAATACACCATAAAGTAAGAATCTATGCCTCTAGCTGACAGTATGGGCTGCCTGTTTCTAAAATTATCAAATCTAAACTATTAGTCACATTGAGCAACTGCCTCAGAAAGACTCACCTTAGAACATCACAGTTGATGTGAATGAAACGAAAGTACTGAAACAGACACTACTCGTACAAATAAAATAGATTAAGTGGGTTATTTCATGTTGATAACAGCACTCTATATATCTAGTTCTTGAAAACAAAACTGCTTATCTAATGTGGATGGTATTCAAGACAGCTAGACGGACTACGGACAGACAGCAAGCTATCCAACTAGACAGACAGACAAAAAAAAAACAATATTCACAATTAAGACAACAATACAGATTTGGTATACAACAACCATAGAAAGATAAAACAAACGGACTTAGAGCTACAAAACCATTACACAGTTGAAACATGGGAGAACCACATTAGACATGATTACTTTGGATATAGTAACATAACACACATAGCACATAACAACTTATTGTCACATTGTAACATTGAACAAAAAATGTGAAAGTTTTTGTCTGACGCATTGAAAAGAAAATATTTCAACAGCTTAACCTACTTATGGACTTCGACACAAATGTCTTTTTAAAGTGCACATTCCTGATTCTGGCAGGCTATACCTGCGGCCACTAGAAATTAAGTTGTAATTTTCATGCAAAGAATGCCAATGATTGCAGCTGGCACTGCCTACCTGAATCGTCTGAAAATTTAATGTGGCCTGTCGAGATCATTTTGAAATGCTTTGTTCAGCAAGCCATAGAATGCACAACATCCAAAAATTAACAATGATGGAATCATAGTGTTATAGAACAAAGCAATTAATTCAAGTTTCACATTTTCCTTTTGCATTTCTCTCACATAATATAAGCATATATGTTCAGCAACGCTAAATTTCTACTGGTACATTGTTAATGGTGACAGGCTAATTTACAGTCCTATTTCAGCAAAAGTCCAAATTGTCTCTTTTGTTTTACAAACTCAATACATTCAATATATTCAGCACAATTATCGTCTTTGATCCGTCCCAATATAACTGCGTCATCAGCATACGTTATGATTGATACTGAAGCAGACCACCACTGTCAGGCTTTTGTGTACATGGCCAAATGTGACACTTGCGTTTTCCATGAGAAGGATAAACACCTGGAAATGCATGGTTTTTAGCTAATTATATTAATAAAAAACCATGCGTTTTCCATGCGTTTATCCCTGATGTTGTGCCAGGGCTGTGTTGGCAGAACTTCTGTTGAGATGTTGTAAATCGATTGACTAGCATGCAGGTAGAATCTTCTCTAGATCTTTTACTTGTATAGTACAACTCTCTCAAGGCACTTTGACAAAATGACATTGAGTGTCACTGGCCGCAAATCGTTATCAGTTTGTGGGAAGTCCTTTTTAGACACTAAGATTATTTTGCCAAGGGTCTGGGAAGGTTGAGGTGTTAATGACAGTTGGAAGATACTGTATATGATGTGTGAAGCAAAATTTGAGGGGAAAAAAATCAATTTGAATGTGAAAGACTTGGCAATATTATAAAGAGAAAATTATTGAAGACAAGCAGATACAAAACCAAGACCAGTCAAAATTAAATTCAATAGTTATTGGGAAAAGAGATTAATATACTTCAACAAAATGAGAAATCTGAAAAACACAGGCCAATTTATGAATGAGGATCTTATGCCCGAGAAGGCCAAATTGGCCTATGCTGCCAGAAAATTAAGAAGAGAGGGAAAAATACACTCAACATTTATGCAAGATGGATTAGTTTCTACAAAAATATTTGTATCCTACAAAAACAGCTCAAGCTCTATATAAGTGAAGATTCTAACAGATACACAAATCACAAACACTACTAGAGATCATTTGAATATCAAAAACAATGAACCAGCTATTTTTCAAAATTCTTCTTTTTTACGAAAATGAAGCATCTTACAGTCTGAATCAAATACATTCTTAATATTAAGCTTAATTAGTTGCTGAAAACTAAATTTGATGAACTCAAAATTAGACTTGAAACCTTGAATAATATAGGAAATTATCAGCTTGGGGCTTTTTTTTGTAAGAAACTTGGCTGACCGAAAATGATGACCTATCATTACTTCAAATTTATGGCTATAATCTGATATCAAAAAGCAAATCATGTAGTGTCCATAGGGGGGGGGGGGGGGTTGTTATTTATCTACAAAGCACAATAAACTAAACCAAATAAAACAATCTGAATATTATGATGGTATTTTCATAGAAATTACATTAGATCTGAATTCCAAACTACCATCCAAACAACACAAGAAATGATTTCTTGGAGTAGTTGATAGACCACCAAAGATGAAAGTTCAAGTTTTAATCAATTTTACTAATGTCTTATTGAAAATTGTATTGGACTAAATAGCCATAAAAACGTGATCTTTACTGGAGACTTCAATATTGATCTTATGAAATTCAAAAAAATAAATACAAATGATCTTCAGGACAATGTTTTATCAAAAGGGTACATCCCTAACATCACTATACCTACTTGACTCAACTACACTAGTGGCAGCACTAGTTATCTAGCCCCTAGAGTTTATTCAGGCAAATCTGAAATTGTATTGAAAACCAGTCGACAATGATCAGTCTCGGATATAGCCAAAATGCAGACAGGCCGAAACTTTCATTTTGCAAAAATGGAGAAAAAATTGATATCAGGGTTATACATAAGTATCAGAATATATCAGCTTAGATGACAAATTAAGACTTTTTAGAAAGAAATTAGGCAAATTGATATAATTTGCATACTAATCTTAAATTGTAAGAAACCTCTTCCTGAAAAGTGCCACATTTTCCTTCCTGGAATATCATCATGATCATGGTGCAGAGAAGGGCACAGATTTCTTCACCAATCTCAATCTGCCTGATTGCCGTTAGTTTTATTAGACATGCTTGATTCAAATATGTTCTATAGTCATGTGAACTTAGTCTCTCATGCAGCGCAGGCCATACGTTTGGGACAACTCAGTGGGATGGATGGATTGGAAGTGTGCAAGAAAGGTTACTAAATGTGACGGCAAGTTCTTCAAGTTATTTTAGATTTCAGGGAGACAAGCTAGTAGTCTAACATTAAAAATAATTATCAGCATTAATTTTTAGAATCTTATTATGTGAACTTAAAGTCTCTGATGCAGTACAAGCCGAATGTCTGGAACACCCATATTGGATTTGTATTGGATGCATTGATTAGAAGAGTGTGGGAAGAATATTGCTAAATGTAAGAGAAAGTTCTTCAACTGTACCAGCATTAGATTCCTCTAAGTTATTTCAGCTATTAGTAAGACAAGCTGTTAACCTAACCTCAGAGAAGTCAGGCAGCCTTGTTAGATTCTGATCAAAACATTAGGCCTTTCTAACCTTGATCATATTAGTTTGGTCAAATACAGATTCAAGAGGGGTAGCCCAATATACAGCTGGCTTGTGTATTTTTTTTACAAACTGTAAACATGATGAGACAATGATAAAGTTTACTATAACCAATTTGCGATAAAATAATTCACCTTGAAAATTTTACAATAATGGGTCTGCTAGAGGTCAGCCAAGCAGATGACCTCAAATAGATGGAATAACTCAACTACCTCACATGATATCAAGCAATAAACTGTCTTGTATGTGGTCTGTCTGTGAAAAATAATGTTCAAGTACCCGAGTAGTTGTCTAGGTGGTCAAATAATGTCATGAATAGTGAAATCTGTTTTGCCATTTTCCAAATATAGAATAAATGTACAGCAATAACCCCAGAAGGTGGGTGGGTGGATTAGAGCTTTCATCTGATGAACTATTTGTGCCCAAGACAACAACCCATTATCTGTTCAATAGTGGATGATTGTACACATGCATCTCAAGAACATCAGGAAAATTTTTCAAAACTCCTGAGTCTTAAAAAGTCATATCTCAACTAAAGTTTTGCATGCAGGTACCTAGAAATGATACTCATGAAAATCTGAGATGGTCATGTGGGAATTATTTCCAAACAACTTCCTGTGACCAGATGCGATGTCAAAATGAGACCCCTGTTTTGAGAATTAAGTGGTCATTTTAAACAGATTCTATCATTGCATCCAATATGAACTTTTTTGTTTGGTATTTGTAAGTGGCCCAGTCATGGTAGCACAGTGGAAATAAAATATTAGGCCATATTCCTGTGGTATTTGTAATTCTGAGGTCAGTGTGCATGACAACATAAACACACATATTTTCCTTTTAAAGATGATTTGGCATGGTATGGCGAGGACACCTGGTGGATATTTTGGAACTGATGTTGGAATAAATTATATAGCCTATATGCATCTGTCTGAAAATAATAAATATGTTGTGTGAAATTTCTCATTTATTGTTAATAAATTATTTTTGACATCATTTTTATTATGTGTGCCTGAACCAGGTCAGCAGGTTGGCCTAAATATATGTTTTTCTTAGGCTGGCGATTTACGCTACCTTATGTATGATAAAAGACATTTATAATAAGTAATTTCAGTAAATTCTGCTGCAAATATTACCAGATGTACTCATTGAAGTGCAAATTATATTTACTGTGGTCAATTCTAGGGTAATCCCTCATAATGCTTAAGGTGAGCAAATAATCAGTTAATTTTATATACCAGAGGAGAGCCTTTCCCGAAGTCTTTAACTGGTCCCAACAGAAAAATTTAAACGTTGACCACTGGTTTTTTTTTTTAAATGAATACACTCAGAATATTGTCAAGATGAGTATTCATAAGAATTATATACATGGTAATACAACTAGTATTTTATTTATTGCATATTGCCAGAATAGTAAGAATGTTTTCATATTTCCTTATATAATTTAATATAATTACAAGTGCCTCAATATTAAAATTTTGAACGTTGACCCCCATCATTTTTTGCACTTAATGTAATACTTAGGGTATGTACATCTTAACTTCAAGATATCATGATTTTGGCAATTCCTTTAAATTTTGGGCTAATCAAGCTTAATCATCTTTAATTTCAGAGAAAGAGTATGCAGGTATGAAATAACAGATTTTATAAAATCCATGCAGTCAGTTCCCAGATTCCAGTTCCCAGTCAGCTACCAGTCAGCTACCAGTAAAGTTAACTCAGCTCCCAGTTCCAGTTCCCAGTCAGATACCAGTCAGCTACCAGTAAAGTGAACTCAGTTCCCAGTTCTAGTTCCCAGTCAGCTACCAGTCAGCTACCAGTAAAGTGAACTCAGCTCCCAGTTCTAGTTCCCAGTCAGCTACCAGTAAATATCTGGGCAACTGTTTGGTTATTGGAAAGTTAGCTATAAAGTAAGCATGCACCATTGTTCGTAGCAATGAATAGCTGATGGAATACTAGGCACCAATATTTGGTACCATTAAATAGCTGAGGCATTAGGCTATCTAATAAATACACTACCAAAGTTCTGTTACCGTTCTAAATACCCAGCTCCCAGATTTTAATGTGTCGTTTTCTCAAACAAATTCTGGTAGCTGGATAGTTACCTATCCATTAAGAACCAGTATTTGGTACCATTAAATAGCCAATAGATTAGACTATCTAGTAAATACACCACCAAATTTCTGCTATCATTCTATACAACCAGCTCCCAGAATTTTATGTGTCATTTTCCACAAAAACATTTAACTTTGTTCAATAAATTTCTGGTAGCTGGGTAGTTGGTATCAAGTAAGCACCAATATTTGGTACCATTATATAACCAATAGATTAGGCTATCTAGTAAATACACCACCAAATTTCTGCTGTCATTCTATATACCTGGCTCCCAGACTTTTATGTGAAATTTTCCACAAAAACATTTAACTTTGTTCAACAAATTTCTGGTAGCTGGGTACTAAGCTGTCCAGTTAGCACCAATATTTGGTACCATTCAATTGCCAATAGATTAGGCTATCTAATAAATACACCACCAAATGTCTGCTACTATTCTAAATACCCAGCTCCTAGACGTTTATGTGTCAGTTTCAACCAAAAAAGTAAACTTTGCTCAACAAATTTCTGGTAGCTGGGTAGTTAGCTATCCAGTAAGCACCAATACTTGGTACCATTATATAACCAGTAGATTAGGCTATCTAGTAAATAAACCACCAAATTTCTCCTACCATTCTAAATACCCAGCTCCCAGACTTTTATGTGTCATTTTCAACTAAAAAAGTTAACTTTGCTCAACAAATTTCTGGTAGCTGGGTAGTTAGATGTCCAGTAAGCACCAATATGTGGTACCATTCAATAGCCAATAGATAAGGCTATCTAGTAAATACACCACCAAATTTCTGCGCCCATTCTAAATACCCAGCTCCCAGACTTTTATGTGCCATTTTCTACAAACAGATTTGACCATTAAACAGCCAATAGAATAGGCTATTTAGTAAATGCACTGCAAAATTTCTCCTACCATTCTTAATACCCAGCTCCCAGACTTGTATGTGTCATTTTCAACAAAAAAGTAAACTTTGCTCAACAAATTTCTGGTAGCTAGGTAGTTAGCTATCCAGTAAGCAACAATATTTGGTACCATTATATAACCAATAGATTAGGCTATCTAGCTAACTTTACAATAACCGAACAGTTGCCCAGATATTTACTGGTAGCTGACTGGGAACTAGAACTGGGAGCTGAGTTAACTTTACTGGTAGCTGACTGGTAGCTGACTGGGAACTAGAACTGGGAACTGAGTTCACTTTACTGGTAGCTGACTGGGAACTGGAACTGGGAGCTGAGTTCACTTTACTGGTAGCTGACTGGTAGCTGACTGGGAACTGGAATCTGGGAACTGACTTCATGGAACTGATTTTATATTATGTTCTATTTTTCTTTTCATTTTCAAAATATAGCGGCTGTTTTTTTTTGTGTGTTCTTTTGGTAATTTTTTTAAACATTTTTTCAATAGTCCAGAGTTCTCCTTTTCATCATGCACCAATCACAATACCTTATTCCAAATACTACCTCCTCTTTGTACCCTGATGAGCATTGCTCATCTCAACCTCCTTGCCTGAGCGCCCTTTCTATTGTAGCTTTAAATTAAACAGAATTTTAGTGATTTCTACAAATTCCACATTTCATGAATTCTGGAGCCAAGCTGTCCACGAGTGAGAAAATCAAAATTTTCCACATATTCTGTTGGGACTTAATTAAATCACACAGTTATATTTTAAATACTCATGAATATTAATTATCATCATTGCAAAACTGAAATGTAACATCATCACCTCAAAACTTTCCCAGTCATTCAAAGCTGAATTGACACTTAGTATGACAATGGCCAAAATATGTTGCATTAAATTCACCGTTTTAAAAAAAACTGATTAAATCCTATCAGGGCCTTGCAACGTTCACTAAATCTCAATATAAAATTAACAAACTTCCCCTGGCATTTAATTTCTCATGCCATCAAAATTTGTTTGTAAAGCATTTTATTATTAGGTGCCTTCAATTTTCGTCCAATTTTCAAAATTTGTAGCATGAATTGAAACAAATCTGACCTTAATTTTTAATAAAAATGACTTTGAAATAGCGATTGGCGACGCTCTTCATTACATTGCAATGAATATTTAGCTGAAATGAAAACAAAGTCAATAAGGTAAATTCCTCTTTTATTTATTACCTTAGCTCAATCTATTCAATGTGTGTTCTTGCATTCGCATTCGACAGTTAAAAGCATTTTAATTCATTTGGATAGATTAAAAACCATTTAACAGTCCAGCTTTATAATTAATAATACAATTTATGAATGATATTAACAAGGAAATTGTTTGATACTTCCTATCATAATTATTTTAATGGTAGATTAGAAAAGAAAATTATTTACAGTACAGTAAATCCATTTGTTTTACCATGCTATGATGTTGCCCTAGTATAGGTAACAGAGACAAACAATGGCTGGTATCTCAGGTCTGAACAGATGCATTGACCTTTCGTCATATTTTGTCCAACAGAATCGTTATTTCTGGTCTGATTTTACAAATTCAAATTTTTACAGAAACCTCAACATTGTATCTCTGTAATAGTCCTATGATTTCATTCCGACTATGTTGTTTATACATTTATCCCATGCATTTGTCCCCTACACAAGACTTTTCACAGGAATATGCACAGGGAAAGTTACCTGCTTAAGGGAGTACATTGACTGTAAAATATATATGTAATAATAAAAATTGATAAAAAATCTGAGGCATGGGATAAATACGTATATGCGTACTTTGGGTCTCAGGGATATATTGAATAGAAAATAATTTTATTTGGCAAGTTACTACTACAGCATGAAATTTTGTTATTTCTGGCAAAATAATTTTAAAATGTTTGCATATATTATTATAGTATTCATAGTTGACAGGAGACCCCAAAGAACCTCCATGAGTTGTGTTGGGGTCCACCTTGAATTTATAAAATATTAGAAAAAGAAAGATTATAACACCAGAAAAATTATAAACAAACCGGAGAATAAAAGAAAAGAAATATGAGTTAGGAAAAATATATAAAGGAGACCATAATAATAATAATAATATACATGCAACATAGCCATATAGGTGAAATTTCTAATGATTATAACTTTTACAACTGATCTCTTCAGGGACAATGATTATAAGAGTATATCCCCCAAGACTTAGATAGACTGAGTTTCCGGGGGAGTATATTAGGGACATACTGCATCAACGCATAATATAAGTTTACCACCTAGACTATACCAAATGGTTTTCGATGTGGCATATAGGTTAATGTGAATATTGCATTATTACTTTACCATTGTCCTTTGAAAATGGAAGAAAAAAAAAGCAGGTTGGAGGTCAAGTGGAGTGCAGAAACTTCTATGCAGTATAGGACTCATCAAAATTCACAATGTTCATCATTCCCCAATGAGTATGGATGAGTATGGAAATTATCTTTTCAGGCAAACCAGTTAGTTTTACAGCTGTACTGGTATCCCGGTTGTATTTTGATAAAAAAATAGTTAAGTGTTTTATCCATTACTTAAGTAAATAAAAGGGGTTATTAAATGTGAAAAATTAATAATGGAGATCTAAACTGACCATGTATAGCTATCTGGCAGGAAACTAATATTTCCATGACAATTTTTCTTCCCCTACAACGTTAACAACATTAATTTTCACTGTTAGAACTGTTACAGTCAGGCAAACAAGTTTTCTCCGAGTTTAAACCTAGATCTGTACCATTACAAAAATCCTGGAAAACGTTACATTTGAACCAATAAAGTTTGTATGACATGCCTCCAGCTCCTTTAGAAAGTCTACAGGGTACGTTGTCTGGTCCAGTTGCTTTGTGAATCATCAGGTTCTTGATGAATTTCACTCGCTGAACTGTTCAACTACAATGTGTGGCTTATCTTTGTGTGGGCTAGTTCCCTCATCCGGTATGTTGTCTGATCTTTCTCCTTTATTTAAGACAGAGGAAAACTGACTATCAACAACTCAACCTTTTGAGCACTCCCTGTCTTACCCCTATTGTCCTTCAATGTCGCTATTCCGGAGGGGTCTGTATGCATGCTTTTGACTTAGCTCCACAATCTCATGGGATTATTCTGGAATCTGGCCTTGTAATGTCACCAATGTAGTTGTGCACGAATGCATGACATTATTTTCAACATTTTCTTCATTTTGTTATGTCTGTTGATGTCCCCTCATTCTGTGTTTACCTGGCTTTCCTGAAGCTAATCTTTTCACTTCTTGGTCATACACTTGACATCTCCATTTGCCATAGTAACTGTTGTGTGTATCTGTTCATTTGGATGGTATATGATTAACTTGCAGCTTGAGGATGCTGTCTTTTATGAAGAGGTTGGCCTCATGCCACACATAAATTGTTGTACTTGCTGGTTTTGTCCATCTGGTGAGGCACTTGCGAATAGGTTCAGAGTAGTACTGACTCTGGTTGGAAAGTTTGTCATCTGCTCCATTCCACTTTGGTGCATGCTTTGGAGAAACATTTGGTTTACAGAATTGTCTGTAATGGATTCATCTGACCAATTTATGTCTCGGAATATGAATGCGTAAATACTGATTCAGGATCAGAATTGCATGGAAGGCTGTCTGTAACATTATTTCATAGTTAAAGGGTAGTTGTGTTATGGAGATGAACCATACTTTTTGCTTGTAGGATAAACAAACTTGTAACCACATGTGCAAATATTTTTTTGCAAATTACCAAAGAAAATGTAAAATAATTCTGTATTGGATGAATTGGTCCTCATATCTTTGGAGGTGTCAAGTGTGAGTTGCAATTAGGAGTCACAGGCCTCTAATACACACAAGAGGACTTGTATGGGGACATGTTTGCTCAGTTAAAGTAGTTGTAAATAGTGTCTTTGGACCTGCTTCCAATGATGGCGGCAGAAGTATGAATAATTTAACCCAGAGAACTATGCTTTCACATTTTCAAACATTAGATCGCACCAGAGGGCATTTGAATACAAGTTTTATTGTAGAGGATTAAATGGGAAATGAAATAACCAATGAAATAATTGCACTGAGCATATTGACAATAAGTATATTTAATGTCGTTGTCAATGAATTAAGATTGCTTACTAGCAGCAACATCAAGAGGTGTTTGTCCATTTTCATAGCCAAAACCATCAATCTCCTCATCTGAATAGTTGTTGAAATCATAAGGATGCAGCTTTATGACTTCATCAATGTTTTCCTCCTAACATGTATCAAAGAACTCTTTTTTGTTCTTTTGGTGTCCATGTACTATGTCATTTCATGTTCGTCAGTCCACAACACAAGGGGAAAAAATGTTATGTTATTATAACTGAATCAATAATACTTCTTTTTTTAAAACAATCATTCAAAGGTGTTTTTTTTTCACCAACATAGTAATTTATGTTGAACAATGACAGCTGCAGTGTAGCAATGTACTAGTGGATGAACAAAATGGTTTCCGCTATGACAGATATTGTACTAATCATTTGTTTACTTTATCATCAGTAATACAAAACAGAACGAATAGTTTTCAAGGCACTTTGTGTGCCTTTTTCGACTTTCAGAAGGCTTTTGAATTTTTAAATAGGAAATTGATGCTGTACAAACTTAAGAATAATATAAGGTGGGTGGACGATTTTAGAATGTAGTAAGAGCTATAAACAGTAGGTCATTAGCTAGAGTTAGGGTTCAATAATAGTATACTGAACGGTTTGAAACACAGTCACGTGTCAGACAAGGTAATACACTTTCACCTGTTCTTCTGTTTTTGTGTATCTGAATGACCTTGCACAAGAATTGAAAGAACCTAATGCAGGTATTCAATTGAATGATATTCATCTGACCATTCTACTCTATGCTGATGATCTAATCCTGCTTTCAGATGATGAACAGTCACCTTGACAACTGGTGCAAAAAATGAAATTAGAAGTAAATCCCAATAAAACAGAAGTAGTTCATTTCATAACTGCTGTTTTTTTTCTAAGGCAGTTTTTTCAGGAGGGTTCCTTTATAGGACTAATTAGAAGTCGCAGACTCCCCCTTGATGACATTACATCAATATTGCAACTTAAAGTTTTAAAAAAAAGCCTTAAATGATGAATTTTGTTGATTATTGTAAAATAAATCTTTTTTTTTTTAATATGAAAAAAAAACCTTGGTCACAATGCGTAAAAATGTTCTCTTTATCTATTTCAATTTTTTTTTCTTTATTGACCATGTATCATATGAAAAAAATAAAATAAAAATAAATAATTGCATTCTTCGAAATTATCATTTTCATGGTTGGCAGACACTATGCAGTGTATATGCCATTACCAAACAATATTAAATATACATATATATGACAAATAAAACAATCAAAATTACAATTTTTATCGTAGTTGTTAATTGATAACAATTAAAAAAAGAAATATATATAATATGTATGGTGGCAGAAGGATACATGGTTAAATATAATCATATTCAATATAAGAAAAAAGAAAGTAAAATGAACATTAAATATAATGTGCTTGTGAAAAATTTAAAGTTCCCTCAAATATTCAGACATATATATATACCAAGTGACCATAGGCCAAAACAATTCCTCTACAACCCATTTCAAACATGTGGCAGTTAGTAAAATTGTTATGAGGACAATTTACTGATAAAATGATTTTTTAGTCTCTTCTTGAAAGTATGCAGACTGCAGTTATAATCAATTATATCATCAATGTTATTCCAATATTTTGCTCCATTAATTCGTATAGTTTTTTCATACAATGCTGATTTAGCGATGGGAATATATAACTTATTTGACTGTCTAGTTTGGCGACTTATCACTCTATTATTCCTCATGTAAAATTCATAGAATACTTCTGGTAACATACCCTTTACAAATTTAAAAACAAAGGTTAACGTACATACGGCAAAAATATCAGTTACTTTTAAACTTTTCATAGTTTTGAATATTGGATCAGTAGAAGCCATGAAACTTGCATTTTTACTCAATCTTACTGCCTTCTTTTGAAACTTAAATAAAGAGTTGATGTGAATATTTGCAGCATTTCCCCAGACTTCTACACAGTAGTTCAAATGGGAGTAGATAATGCTATTGTATAATAGTTTCAAAGACATAATATCAACATATTTTCTTGCTTTAGCTAAGACTCCTATACCCTTAGCAACTTTACTTTTAACTGATTTTATGTGATTAACCCATGTTAACTTAGCATCTACTGTAACTCCGATAAATTTAATGTGCTCGACACGTTCAATTATGCAGTTATCAATTTTTAAAATATTGTCATTTAAAACTCTTCTGCTCCTGGCAGACCTGAACACAATATAGTGAGTTTTTTCTAAATTCAATGATAATTTGTTTGCGCCAAGCCAATCTTTAATCTTAATCAATTCTTGGTTTAGTGAAGAAAATGTATCTTCTACAGAACCACCCCTTATGAATAAACTAGTATCATCAGCAAAGACAATAGGGGTGACAACATTAGAAACATCTTTAATATCGTTAATATATAATAAAAAAAAGAAGAGGCCCGAGTATGGAACCTTGGGGCACTCCACATTTAATAGTAAGTCTAGAAGACTCAGCATCATTAAATGAAACAAATTGTTTTCTGCCCCTTAAATAATCCTGAAACCAATTAAATGCGATCCCTCTTATCCCATATTTGAATAACTTGTGTAATAAAATGTTATGATTCACAGTGTCAAACGCTTTTTTTAAATCAAGAAATACACCCAAAAATATATCACCATTGTCTATTGCTGATGCTATTTTATCTGTTAGGGTAATTAGTGCTAGGTTAGTGGAATGTTTTTCTCGAAAGCCAAATTGATACTTGTACAAAATGTTATTAATATTAATAAAAGAGAAAACTCTATTGTACATCAGCCTTTCTAATAATTTGGAGAAGATAGGTAACACTGATACCGGCCGATAATTTCCTATATGTATGGTATCACCCGATTTATACAATGGTATAATTTTAGCTAACTTCATTTCATTGGGAAAAAATCCTTGACTGATAGATAGATGTAAAACATGGGTGAGGGGCTCAATGATTAATCTATATATGTGTTTAAGAACTTTGGCATGGATGCCATCATACCCAGCACTGCTATGCTTGAGAGCCCTGATAATACGTTCTACCTCAAACCTTTCAACATCTGGCAAGAACAATGAACTTGGAAATGAACCACGTATGTATGTGATGGGGTCTATATTAACAGATGGTATTTTCTCTGCCAAGTTGCTTCCTACATTGGTGAAATAATCGTTAAATTTGTCAGCAATGATATTTTCGTTTGTCACAACCTCATCACCAATAACAAACTTTTTGGGTCTGGTGGTAGATTTTTTTTTATTGATGATATCTTTAAGGATTTCCCACAACTTCTTTGAGTTATTCCGATTTTTATCTAAAATATCTTTGTAGTGATTTCTTTCAGCATTGCGCATTAATCTGTTGAGGCATGATTTATGCCTTTTGTATTCTCTTATATACTCTTCACATGGGCTTCTTAGTTGCTTCATGTACATTCTGTTTTTAATTTTAATAGATTTTCGCAAACCATCTGACAACCATATCTTTTTTGTTTTGTAACCTGTCTTCACATGTTTTACTGGAAAGGCATTATCGTACAGTGTACAGAATTTAGTGTAAAACAGCTTAAATGTCTCAGAACCATTATCAGAACTTAATACATCTTGCCAATTTTCAAGCCTTAACTTATTTGCAAAAGATTCCATGTTTGAGAGCGACAAAATTCTGGTCTTATAGGATGAAACCTTTTCCAATATTTTAGTACCATAGTTAATGGAAAAAACAGGAAAATGATCAGTAATTCCTGTAAAAAGGATACCACTAAAGCTTTGTATATTATTAATGTCATTAATGAATATATTGTCTATTAAGGTAGAGGTGTTCTGTGTTAGTCTGGTAGGCTTTGTAATAAGAGGAAAAAAAGACAGAGAGTACATATTGTCTAAAAATTCAGAGCTGGGTATATGATTATCAGTATCAAGAAGATTTATGTTGAAATCTCCCATAATATACAATAATTGTCCCTCTTTTCTTATATTATGTAAAATTTCAGTCAGGCTATCTGTAAAAATAGAAACATCCTGATTAGGTGGCCGCTATATTGTTCCAACAATGATGCATTTATTTGTACCAATCTCATCTTTCGGAATTTCAAAAAAAATTGCCTCCATGAAACTTTGATTCACATTGAGATCTTCCCTACACTTAGCAGAGAGTTTTTTGTGTATAAACAGTGAGACAC
Source organism: Alitta virens (assembly GCA_932294295.1). Lineage (NCBI taxonomy): Eukaryota > Metazoa > Annelida > Polychaeta > Phyllodocida > Nereididae > Alitta > Alitta virens. Next base: position 3,104,101 of record OW028585.1, on the reverse strand, counting down.
CACCTCCTCTGCGTTCCTTTCTATACTGAAAAAAGTGGTTATAGCTCTCTATCCCAAAACAATGAACATTAGCATCGTAGAGCCAGGTTTCTGACATACCTATGACAGTAAAGTTGAGGTTGAGCATGTCGATATAATGCACGAAAGAACACAAGTTTTTAGGGATACTTCTTATATTAACATGAATAAATGATAGACATTCATTATTAATCGACAATTCTTCACATTTCTTTATAAATGTGTTTTCTAAAAAATAATCACATTGTCTTATATTTTGAAGGTAAGTAGAATCATTAAAATATTGGAGATCAGGGTCATGGTCAAAAATGGGAGAATCAAACTCATCCTCATTAAGTTCAAAAGGATTGAGGGTCAAATTAGGGAAAAGTGTCAAAGGACATGTGTTCAAACTTGACCAAGCCTCGGACAACACCTGCAGGAAATCATTATCATTATCATAATGGTTAAAAGGGAGTTCGGTTGCAGTACAACGAGTACATAACCATTTATTATGAGCTCTTTCAGAGAAAAGTGTATCTGTTCTGGATATAAACGGCAGGCATTTAAGATGCGCTACTCCACTACAATAACAGCATTGTAGGAAAAGTGAATGTCTCAGTAAACGTCTATTACATAAATAACAATCAGGGACCATAAGAACTCACAGGCAAGAAATTTTTGATACAGAAAACTTTCACAGTCTGAAGAACAAATCTGAACAGTTGAAGAATAAGAGAAATCAGGCCTGAATCACAGGGAAAAACAAATACATAATTAGTCACATTGAAACAAAACATTTGTGAAAAAATGAGAAAACCATGTAAGAGGAAAAAAATGAAATATGACAATATGAAGTTATATAGATTCATGAGTGGAATTGGTTAGATAGCAATCTGAAATAAAGACTTTTTTTAAGCTGCATAACTCATGTATTAAACCTATGTTAGAATAGAATATGCAGCTGGTGTTTGAGGTTTCTAAAACTATAATAAGGTTCAAAATGCTAAGTTTCATGCTTTTAGGTATTTGCTTGGTGTTCATAAGTTTGCTCCATTATATATGTTTGAAGGTGATTTAGTTTATTATATAACAGACATATTAACATTTGTTAGTATTATTATATACTGATCAATACGGATGAAGAAATATGAACCAGGAAGGTATTTAAATATTAATTGAATGTTTGTAGAAATAATTGGTTGGATGAATTGCAAGAAATGGTATGTAAATTTAATTTAGATGGAATTGTTAGAGATAAATTACCTTGTGATATTAATGGTGTTAAAAATGTACTAGAAAGTAAAGACTTTGAACAATGGAAGATGTCCAGATTTGATAAACCCAAGTTAAGGTACTATAACATGTATAAATTAACACTTTGTCCAGAATGTTATGCTAAGTGTCAGATGTCTCGAAAAAATAGATCTTCATTAGCTCAGCATAGAGCTGGAATTTTACCATTAAATGTAGACTTGGGTCATTATAGCAATGTTACTCCTGGAAAAGTTATTGTATTGTTTGTGTTGGTAAATTCGTTGAAGACAAATTCCATATTTTATGTGTTTGTGCAAGCTATTTTGAACTTAAAAATAAATTATGTAATGATTTAGGTCAGTTGGATATTAACTTCGGTTCATTTAATTATCATATAAGCCCAGTTGTAAAATCAGTGATGTGATTTGAATTGGCTAATGATAAAATATAATCACTATTCATTGAAATTTTTCAAGGTGATACTGGCACTGACAAAGACATTTTTGTATAAGTTATTTACAGACCCCCTAATACTGATATCAAGAAATTCAATACATATCTTAATGATCTGAGGAAAACAAAATAGTGTATCTTCTTTGAGATTTTAATATAAACTTACTGATTGCAGATACTCACATTTTAAACGCAGAATAATTCAAAATTTGCTACACTGCATCTTTTATCCCTAGAATAACTCAACCCACAAAAGTATGCAAACCAACTGCAACTTCAATTGATAACAAATTTGTGAACATGAACTGTACGAAAGAAGGCGTAAATGGCTTGCATGCAATAAATTTGTACCAGTTAAATTCAGAAACTACATCACAGGGAATATTGATCTTTTTATATCTAAAATAGAAACTTTTCATTGGATTTGACTGGAAACCAAAATTTTCAAGAAGCATTTACTAATTTTCATGAAATATTTACAAAATCATTGAACAAATGTTTTCCATTTACCAAAGTTTCTACTCAGTATTACAGCAGTTCAGTTCAGTTAATTTTTATTTACACTAATCATCACATGTGGAAAAAACAAAAACAATTGATGACAAATAGAAGATGACATGAAAAGTGTGAAATTATGAATATTTTAAGATTACCACAGACTGTTACTAAATGACTGTTTGAATTTTGATGAGAAATTTGGAGGAGGAGGGCTCAAAGTAGGAGCAAAAATATAATTTTGTAAGACAAAATACAATTTGATTGGTCAATGTTATTAGAATCATGAACTGTGATTGGATGTGGCCTATTGGCCAGCGATGTGAAGGGACAGATTTGGGGGAGAAATTGACTATAAATATTAATAAATTGAGGAACCGTGGCATCTTGGATTTGAGCAAGTGTCCAGTCAAATACCACACTCTTGACTTTGCCCTGACTTTTATCTGAGAAGTTAATATATACATCTTTGTTATGCTGGACCAAGAACTTTGATGAGTTTGCCTGAGGACCTGGTTCTCGGTCAAGCATAACAAAGATGAAATTTTGCTGTATAAATGAAATTATTAGGGAGTGGCTGGTAGATCATTGCTATTAGCTAAATTATCGTAATCAATATGTCGAATTTAATAATACAGAATCTGACTATCTCTTAATATCAACTGGTGTCCCACAGGGATCTATTATTGGGCATTTATTGTTTATTATTTACATTAATGATCTATATGTTGCAACAAATATTTTTAAGCCAATTAAATATGCAGATGACACAGCACTATCAACAACGTTAAATGCCTTTGGAAACCCTGATCTGAATCTCGAGGATCAAATAAATACAGAGCTTAATAACATAAATGATTGGTTTAAAGTAAATAAATTATTACTTAACATCAATAATACAAAGGCCATGGTATTTCACAACCCGCAAAGAAAAGTCAATCCAATAAATATTAAGATAAACAATATGTCAACAATTGGCTATACATGCTGGCTCTGTTAATCACGTAACTTCTTTCTACGAGTGTACGTGGGGCAATTGTAGATCGTTCGCTGGACGTCCGTCAAACGCTTGCCAAATGTCTGTCATCAGGCATCCATTAGGCATCCATTAGGCATCCATGAGGCATCCATGAGGCAACCGTGAGGCATCCATGAGGCATCCGTGAGGCATCCGTGAGGCACTCATAGATGGCTCGTAGATGGCTTGTAGATGGCTCATAGATGGCTCGTAGATGGCTCGTAGATCACTCAAAAACCCCTCAAAGATAGCTCGTAGATAACCCCTGCAAGTGGTTCAAGGAAGGGCAAGGATGGGCGCGGAAGACCACGGCGAGCGACGGATGTCCCGTCGGACTTTTTACGAGCGTTCAACGAGTGATATGAGTGAATGGTGAGTACAGACGGATGGACAGTGGCTATTTATGGCTACGTAAGTACTAGACAATTCCATCTTTTCAAAAGATTTGATGAAGATTTTGCAAACAAATTTTGAATCATGTTATGAAAATTTTTAGAAAATAATTTATGGTTTGCTGAGTAAAGAATCCCTTCACACTGTTAGATATTTGATCATTATGTAACCAACATTAATAATTTTGTCGACCCAGACAATTATGGCCACATTTGACTGCTCACAACAAACTGTTCAAATTTCTAGCATTTTGCTTCAGACCATACAATGACTTTCGCAATTTGTTCACCATTTTTGCCCTATTCTTCAAAATCTTCAGGTTGCTCCATATATATGAGGCAGTATATTGGAACACTCATGTATGCCAATTTACCATGCATTTGGTGTACAATCAAAATATCTTTCACTGACATAATGTGCAAGTATATGAATTGAAGTAAAACATGCTGTTGGTGAGAAAGTTTCATGATAATAGTGAGAATTTGAGACTAACCCTCAGCAACAAATTGTGCCTTGAACGATGAGGTCATTGAGTGCAATTGATGACATCACATTAAGATAATGTAATTAACTATTTGCCAGGCGCAGTAACCGGTAGTCCCCAATAGTTCCTAATAGAACCAGCTAAAACACAGTGAATCAGTTGAAGGGATGACTACATGCTCAAAGGCACTTTGATTTTTGTGTGCTGACATTTTTCCCATGATACAGGAATCACAGCCACAAAAGTGTGGGGGCCTAGCTCAGTGGTAGCGCACGTGTGTTTCTATTTGCTGGGTCATGGGTTCTGGTCTAGCCTAAGTTGGATGGTTGTTTCATCCTTCATCTCATTGCCATGATCCCTGTCCTAATTAACCCATCAGGTGCAGAAATACCGGATGTAAAGCCCTACTCCACCCATCCACCCACCAACTCTCACAAGCCAAAGTCACATCCAGCACCTATATTCATTCCATCAGCATAGTTTTCAAGTTTACGAGCATGTCTTATACATTAAAAAGTAGTAGTAGTAGTAGTAGTAGTAGTAATAGTAGCCTTTATTGGCATTATAAGAAAATATTATTTACAATCCATGATGGCTGTGGAGAATTACAGCTACTATATAAATAGTTTCAACTGGATTTCTCCATTAAGTTTGCTATAATGAAATGCCATGTTTGTATTTTCCTTGAAAAAATAGCATGACTCACCCCTTAGCTGAAGCAGTACTTTAAAGCGATCCAATAGTCCTTGTTAACTTCACTCAGTTGCTGCTCAAATGAAACATAATGGTATGCCCAGGAAACATTTGATAATCAAGCGTGTAACTAAATCTAAAATAAAAGTACTAAACTAGTCGCCAGTCCATAGATTCCTGGATGTAGATCTCTATATTAGCACGTCAATCAATACATATCATTTTTTGCTTATCTCTTGGGAACCGCATATCCAGGATACAGCTTAAATGTGTGGGAGTCAAAAGTTTGATATATAGAAAGTCATAATAATCTGAAGCCATCAATGAAGTTTACCTTTAGCACGTAAGAAGATAATATTATAATGCATCATTTTTGGTATAGCCTTGGGTTTCATCCCATGATTAAGGCACTTAGCCATTGGGTAAGTTATACATATTACTTTTGATATTATGCAAAACTATGTCACAATACAATGTTTAGAAAAATTATAGGACATGTATTTAATGATAACTCTTACATATTTGTTATCTCATGTTATGAGGCTGTATCTGTGAAAACCATGCAGCAAGCCCAGCCTAGAAATTGTTTATTATCGAGATATGGCTGGTGTCCCAATGTACCTCATGTCCCAAAGGGTTCCTGTCTCCTCTACACTGTTATATTTTACAACTTGATGTTTAAACCTTGGAGTATGTGATAAATTTGATTGTTACAAGTGTGGTTGTCAACTTAATATTGGCCTATTTCAGCTCAGTCCACTGTTAGCCTAATCTGATTTATTGTCAGCGAGTCATTTATCACATTACATACATTGCAACATCCGTATACGCTTAATACAATATACAGATAATGAACATTCAAATAAAAGTTGAATCTATAGAAAGTGAAATTATTTCCACACAAATTGTGATGTTATAGAGCAACACTTCTGAGGTCATATTTGGTGATGTGATGGTTTGGAGTCACACTGTGTGATTACGCTATATCATATAAGTCACATTGTGTGATCACACTACATGAAGTCATTGTAAGGGCATATTTTGATGCTTTTTTCTTAGTAATCTTCCAAAACATCATTTGCAAAACACTTTGCCAAGTGCATTACATACATTGCAACATCAACATACACTTAATACAACTTACAGATTATGAACATTTATATAAAAGTTAAATTTATAAAAAGTTGATTTATCTTCACACCACACAAATTAACATATTATAGAGCAAGACATCATTTGCAAGACATCATTTGCAAGACATCATTTGCTAGACATCATTTGCAAAAAACTTTGCCAAGCGCATTCTCTTCTCCAACATGCAACAGAGTCCTACTTCATTTTACAATGGTGTTTAACGCAATTTTCTGCTGTTATATAGCCTGTTCCTTTCTCCTTTGGTATTTAAGGCTGTGAGCTGTGTTGTGTTTCTCCAAATGTTGGATGAGCTGAAGGACATCATTGACTAATAAAAAAAACAGAAAGACAACTGAATGCTTATTGGATTGCCTCTTGGACTTATGGGACTGTCTGGGTCACTTAAAGTGTCTGTAGATTTAGCAAAGGCAAATAATTATATAAACCAAAACCACCTTCTTGTCTAATGATGTCTTTTACCATTACATTCTCATTTGTGCACAGCAATTTTACTCTAAGGTACCATCGATAATATAAATAGAGTTTTTTATGCCATCAAAAATTCAGTATGTAAACAAACCCAGTGAATATGTCACAATACTGAACAATGGGTGATGATGTCATATCCATTGAGGCACCAATGTTTTGGTCTTGATTTTCTTTCAATTTATGATTTATTTTTTGTTATTAATGTCTGATACACTGACTAGCTGATGCAAATTTAGTGTGTCTTGATTTATTAAGGCAATTTTAAACTATTTTTATAAAGTCTTAGAAACTCGTAATTTTGACAGACCATGCAGCTTTAAAGTACAAGCATGCAAACATAATGATGAGATGACAACCTATGCATGCCCATATTTGGTTGTCTAAATGACAGACAGACTGACATGTTGATGGAAATTCAGGAAGTGCTAGGGTGTATCCCAACTGAAATCGACCAGACAACTATCACTCCAGCCAGAAATTGTAGCATTGTATTGTTTAAGGGCTATTCTGAAGCCAGCTTGTATGACCAACTGCCAGAGGTAGATGTAATGATGAGATGACCTGGCTTGGTGCGCAACACATGCAGTGTTACAAGGTTTGAACTCCCAGACCATGGAAAAACAGAATTATATTCCACTAAATTCGACCATAAATAATTAAACTTGGGGTATTCTTATTATAATATTATATTATCCCCATGTAACTCCTGCTTTCCAGGAAACAATTAAAACCACATTGAAACAGATACGATTATAATCATGTACAGCGAGTACACTGATATGAAATGCAGGGACGTGGCGAGAAACCATTGCTATTTTGGATAAGGATGTAAACCAAATTGATCTACCAGATAGATTAGACACTTTTTATACCAAATCGGTTTACCAATGTAAAAGATTAAAAAAAAATGATAATAGTAATAAAATAGATACATAGATGCCTAGATATATTCTAACATAAACCAAAAACATGCATAGATACACAGAGAAATAGAGAGAGATAGAGTGATTATATGATATATACTCGTGATGATGTTGGTCTGGAGAACCCACTCGTCCCTGTGGGACTGGTGGGATCTCTAGCCCAACCTCATCATGAGTGAATTTCAGGGCTCTGAACCACAGAGTTATTAAGTTTTATCACAGGCCCCCTCCAGCAGAGGCTGGTGTGTCCAGACATATAGAGAAGAAAGGTGGTTTTACTTCAAAATCCCCAAAGGTGCCCCTTCTATGCCTCTGGGTTTTACTTCAAAATCCCCATAGGTGCCCCTCCTGCTGCTATAAATGACCTATATTATGTCCGCATGACTGTCGCGATTCTATTCACCTTCAAAAATTGTTATAAGAACATAAATATGGTAAATAAACATTATGTTGTTGATTCAGATTTATAGGAAATATTGTTTGGTTGATGTTACCAAAGAATCTGCCATTGATATTAAGTGTAGTTAGAGCATCAGGCCTTTGAATGAGGCCAAGTCAACTCGCTCAGTGCACGAGAATGGCACCTTCTTCTTAAATCTTGACAACGCACTGATGCTAGCTGGACGGTGCCTGTGGTTTTATTTATATCCCGATGACTCTACTATTTCAGTTTTTGGTGTGAAATATTTTCCAGCTCATTGAGTAAGGAAATTTTGTTTTTCTGTCTGTTCTTCCTCACTCTGGTTGGTCGCCATGGTGATGATGTCACATATGAAACAACAATGCTATGATTCATGATGTCACTGACTTTGTGTGTGCTCTCCTGTGATTGGCGAGGCTGTCTTCAGATAAAGATACAGATACAAAAGAGTTATTCAGACAAAAATATAGTGCCTATTCGTACATTGTTTCTCCATATAAAAACAGATTACAAAAGCCTTAACAACAGTGTATACAATAATTCAATTATAATTTAATTTAACTTAAACTTAAAGAAGACATGCTTCTGATGAAGGAATGGCATTTATCAATCTGAAGCCAATCTTTGATCATGAAAATATTTGTATTCTTGTAAGGTGCATTTATTGGAATTTAATATAATATTATTGAATACAGGACCAACGACCCTTAATTATGCACACGATGGTTATTATCGGGAATATTGAATATCGAATATTGGTGAATCTACAAGTACAGTAAACAAATCACCATGAGTTAATACATTGAAACCAATTTCATAATCATCAAAATGGCTAACATGAAGTAACAAGCCACATTTTTATGCGATAAGCAGGTATAAAGATTTACATAACAACTCACAAATCTTAGGCATAACTGGGACCTGCATCCACAATTGTCAGTTGCCCACCATGACCATGACTATTTGAACACCTGAAGTATTACATAACATGTGTAAGAACTAAATGATTGATAATAAATGAACATAATATAGGGGAAACTTGAAATATTGTAATACATGTAAAAAATAGGTAAATTTTAACTACTAACACTTTCTAATATAAAATATAATTGGATAAAAACTTACCCAATCGAAGGTCTAACATTTTAAATTGAATTATAATGATGTCAACAGTTAGGAATCCTGGCTTCAAATGCCCACTTCCTTCGAGTTGATTGTACATGTGTATAATTGTGAACAACAGAGGAACTGAGGAACACACATAACAGCTGATTGTTGAATAGCAGCAATACAATACATTTTGTATTGATTAATGTGAATGAACAAAAGTTAAAGACAATGAGTGCATTTAAGATAATTACAGGATTTAATAATAATGTTGAATTTGAGATTTATCTATACACACATAGGTTTGATTACATTTACCAATGTGTGCATTTGTAACAAATATGAATTTAATATGAAATTAAGGTAATAAAAATTACTGGAGTTGCCGTAAATGCACTGATCTTGGATAAATTAGATGATATTCACTTGCCATATTGGTGACCATTTTCTCTCAGTTGATCTTTGATATAATTGAGTGACATTCACATACTATATTTGCATAGCATTTTCATTAAGTTGATCGAACAGGCATTCACATAATACTTCATGTCAAGAAAGTATTCATCAAAATGTTCTCATCTTTAAGAACTCAAACTGCACAAGTACATAAATTATAAGCGTTGTGTCAGTCATTTCCAACAACATGTCGTGACAGTTCTGCAATAATATAATTTGAGAGTTGAAAAGCAATCTGTATAATGGCAGCTCATTTTCAACTATAGCAGGTGACATATGATTTCATTGACAGCAGCTATCATTGCCAATACATTGCATCACCATGAAGAAAATAAAAACAACCAGATTACAGATAAATAGGTTTATCTAATTTTCTTTACAGTTTTAGCTCCTAAAGCACATAAATTAGACATAAATATAATTCAAATAGGTGATATAAGGGGCATGATTTGTATACATAATATGAAAAAGCATCACTTGGCAGAACCACAAACAATTAAAGTGAGGGTTCATATCAAAAGTTCATCTACCTTCATTTGCTGATAAAGTAAGTGTATAAAAGTCAACATTTCTTTGTTGCACTAAACAAGTAGACATGTCAGTATATTCTTAAAAGGATTTTAGCCAGTTTTTTTTATAGGAGACATTATCATTTGTACCATGAGAATTCACCCTGACAAGTCACTGGCCACCTTCACCTCGATTGATATACCCTAATCAGTAAAGGTAGGAAATGTAGCAATCATGGAGGATGAGCGATCTATCCAGATATTTAATAACTTTACTTCAACAATTTTAGATATTGAAGGAAATCCAGATATTTGGTATGGTCTGTTTATAAAAGTAAATTTAGTTACCTTAAATAGGTTAAAAAAATCATCAGTATATATACATATATATATATGCTTTTACACAGCAATACCATACATGATACATTTGTCAAAAAATAACAGATAAACACATGTAAAGTCTACTTCTACTCACTATTTCAGTTCAATATATGTATACATGGTATGAAAGTTAAAGGTAAACATCATCAATAGATTATCTATACATCCATGGTCCCAGTTGCTGAACAATAGCACGGTAATATGAGCATTAAGTTTCGTTTACATACATTTGTTAACTAAATATATATATATATATAGACATATATCACATGTACACTGTAACCCTAAATACATATATTACTGCTGTTAATACTGTTCGTTATCACACTGTTAATTAAGCACAACATTTGAATTAGGAGTATATACAAAAAGGGAATAGGCAACAGTTATATACTAAATGCTTATAGTGCAGAAACTGCTGCTTTCGGGGTTGATGGTTAATGCTTGACGATGGATGATGACCAAAACATTCATTAGGCATCAATATTTACAAGAAATTTTCCAAGGGATTTTAACAGCTCAGGCTCTTTTGATTTCATGATGGCCATAAATTTGTCTTCTTGTTTAGTTGCTCAAAATTTCTGCGTGGTCCACACGATTAAGTGTGTTATGTGGGCATACTATGAGACAATGTTTTTCATCTTTGATTTCATGCAAAGGGGAAGGCTGACCAGAAAAATTTGTTGCAGTCTCTTTTCAGTTACTGCACATTTCCTTTTTCTGTCCATTCTTTCAATATCTGGCAATGTGCTCAAATGGAAGGATGACAACCAGTCAATCACATGCATTCATCAGCAGCTTCAGCACACACACATATCATGTTGCCTTCTACTGCAGACAGTGCAGACAGTGCAGTCTGCCAACTGCTGCAGCCTCTAAAAATGTTAATTTTCAGTGAAATGTCAGTAAATAAACCCATTTCACTGATATAGGCTAAGATTTCCCTCTCCTTTTCAGAAATACCTTCAGAAATACCTTGTATACTTAAACAAATTTATTCTGCATATGCCAAATACCTTTATTTCAGTGCACATTTCAATGGTAGGATTACGACATACATATTGATATGATAGTAAATCCTCAAATAATGACATCATGCGGGCACATAAAAGTGTTTGAGATGTTTTCAGTACCCCACCATCTCGTCATCAAGACTAGTCCGAGGCCACACTTCTGAAATCAACCTACCCTAATCTCTCAACTGCTGGCAATATAGGGTTTTCATGTCAACCTATTTCAATTCGTAAATTATGTGAGCTTACTCTAAATCGGGCTATTTCATTATGCATTTTTCTGCTAAGGTTTAGTAGAAGGTAGGGTTCTAGCCTGTAATCAGTATTGATGAGTTTATAAGTTCTAAGTTTTTGCTGTATGGTTTCTGGACATTTCTCGTAGATTTTGGATTTGAACGTTTTAGCAATGGATTCTAGCTCTTAAATGGGCTCTTTGTGGATAATGTTCATTGAGCATATGAATATTTTCCCAACCCAAGCATTATTACCAGAAGTGTGCATATCTGTTTGCTCATTTAAACATTTTTATTATTAGCTGGCAGCTTTTTCTAGTTTAATCCAATAGTTGATCATTTTAAACTGTTGTCTGACATGTAATGGGAATCTGCCAGTCTCACCATACACAGCTTTTGATGAGGTCTGTTTCCTAATTCCTAACATATTATTTAGGTATCCTAATTATTCCTTCTCTAATTCATTTACAGGTTTGTTACTGGACCGCATTTCACAATTATTATACACAAGGATTGCTAAAATATATGTGTCAAACATTTTGAGGGCAAGTTTAGGAGTAATACGTCCTAGTGTCTGCTTGGTGTCACTTTGCAAAGCAAAAAATGCTTTTTGTGCTTGTGTAACAAGATAAGCAGTAATTATTTTTGTGCAAGTTACATTTGTTTGTTAACACATGGCCAAGATATTTAACATTCTCAATTTCTTGGGTATCATAGTAAAATTGATTTTGTCTGTTATTACCAAATTTAATTATTTTATTTATTCCTACATTCACAATTAGATTGCACTTTTAGCTGAATTCATGCAGATAATTTATGCTGCTTTGGAGTGATGTTGCAGAATTGTATTGCATTTTAATTTCTTTAGGTGTATTGTTACTTCCTCATCTGTAATTACACTATCACAGATATGAGTATATAAAGGGTTGTCAAAGGAATAGGATGCTGATTGCAGAAAATAGCCAGATTTAGAGTAAGCTAACATAATTAACGAAATAGAAATAGGTAGACATGGAAACCCTATTGTAAAGTGCAGCCCCTTGCAGCCACTTATTAATTGTCATATTACAGTATGGCATGACCATGCTGTACACTCCTCGTTACACTTGCTCTAGGCAAAGGATGTACATGCATGTCAGTCAGAATAATATGTCAGGTGCAGTGATTGTACACTCCTCATTACACTTGCCTTAAGCAAAGGATGTACACACAGGTCAGGCACAATTATTAGGTACACTCCTCGTTACACTTGCCCTAGGCAAAGGATGTACATACATGTTGGTAGAATTATGTTAGGTACATTGATTGTGTGCACTCTTCATTACACTTGCCTTGAGCAAGGGATGTATATACATGTCAGATACAACTATTATGTACACTCTTCATTACACTTGCCTTGAGCATTTTTGTCTGCTCTAGCAATTGCTTAGCCTTATACACTTTGCTTGTTGTTAAATGTTTATATTATACAAGCACATGTCAGGTGCAATATTGTTGCACTTCAATGCACCTGCACCATGCAGGCCTCTGCTCATGTGTGACTTAAATGCATGTCCTCATCATTTCATTGTGCCAGTCACTGCTCTGCTCACATGTGTCAGTAATTTCTGGTTACTCATGCTTAGCTTTATGTTAAATTAGCCTGCTGCAAGGAGTTGATTGATTGTATTATTAATTGATTGATTGTATTATTAATTGATTGAATGTTTATTTCCAATCATTAATTAATTGAAAGTTTATTTATAATTATTAATTGATTGAATGGTTATTTCTAATTATTGATTTATTATCAGTATTGTGTGAATGCATTGCCCTGTTAGGATGCCTCACTACTGAGTCCTGAATTGTGGGAGGAGCTAACTTTCCCTCCAAAACTTTCCCTCCAAAACTGCTGACCAAGCCAAAGTTGATACTGTGCACAGTAGCCCATTGTGACTTGAGCTATAAATAGCCTCAGCACAATGCAGTGCACTGCAAGGAGTCTACTTCTTCTCCATTGTCTTAGCTGCCCTAATCCCTGGCAGAATTTGGAGAAAGATGCTGGTAGCAGCCCTGTTTGGGGGAGGTATCACCCCATGCAATGTGAATGATTACTGAATTTACTGTGATGTGATTGGTTGATAATTCCCTCTCAGCCCTGCTGGGGGGAAACTTCATGAATTGTACCTTTAATACATAAGCCTATGCACCCATAAAAACATCAGTTTTATCCTAGAACAGCATTTGGAACTGAGGAAGCAAGATATACTGTCTTTGTGTTACTACTTGTGCTTACTGCACTTTGGAACTCTATACATATTGGAACTGGAAGAACTTGTCTTGTTTCATGCTGAGAGGATGACTCAGTTGAAAGTCTACATTGGACAGTCACTCTGACTTTTGGACTGCAACGCCATTAAACTGGAGTCTTAACGGATGGACTTTTACACTATGTTGCCAGCAATTGAGAGATTATGTCTAAAATGCAATATGCATGAAAGCGAAGATGAAAAACATTGTCTCATAGTATGCCCACATAACACACTTAATCGTGAGGACCTCTTTAAAATAGCTAAAGACCACACAGAAAATTTTCAGCAACTAAACAAAGAAGACAAATTTAAGATCACCATGAAATCAAAAGAGCCTGAGCTTGTAAAATCCCTTGGAACATTTCTTGTAAATATTGATGCCTAATGAATGTTTTGGTCATCAACCATCATAGCAGTCTCTGCACTATAAGCTTTTTTGTATATGTATATAACTGCTGAGTATGCCTTTTTGTATGTACTCCAAATTCAAATGTTGTACTTAAATTAACATTGTGATAAGGAACAGTATTAACTGCAGTAATTTATGTATTGAGGGTTACTGTATGCATGTGATATATGTCTATATATATATATATATATATATATATATACCTACTATCTTCATTAGGTAGACCATATTATAAATTACTGATTAGGGAGACCGGGAGAAAAAAGCTTTTATTTGCCATTCTAAAGGTGGTAAATTCATGCCCTCATCACCTCTTGTCACATGTATTATTTGAATTCAGCCCAGCTTCCATCAGTAAAAATATACAAGGACATCGGTCTACTTAAAAATAAATAAATAAATAATACCTATTAGGGAGACCGGTCTCCTTAATGTGTAATGCATAATGTATGCACATTGGTCTCCTTAATTTAGAGTACATAATGATTACATTGGTCTGATTAGTGTTCAATACATAATATATACATTTATGAGCACTACCCCCTTGTAATTACCCAACCCTTTTCAGCTGGACCCCCTTTTCCTTGTGTGTTACAGGTATATATCCCTTCCCTTCCCTAGTACCCTCCTTCTGAGAGAGACTAAAACTATTTGTTGGACTAAAAATCTAGCTGAAAAATATGCAATATTGAAATAACTTGTCTCCATTCTTTAGCATAAGTATATTGTGATTTGTCTCCATAATGCAGCAAAAATAATCTTGTCCATATATTATGGTCTCCTTAATCTAGTGTAAAAGTATTAATATTTCATACACTGGTCTCCCTAATAAAGCATTCAGGTATATTTTATATTCATTGGTCTCTTTAACCTAGCATTAAATTTTACATAATTATTATTCTATATACTGGTCTTCTTATCATTGCTTAATCTAACAATGAAGTATGGAGTGGCAAAGGCCTTATAATGCCCAAAAATAACGCTCAAAAGTCGACCGAAAGTTGGCGCTGAACTATTAACAGAGATCCAGAAGCTAGGCTGGCAGGCGTCCACTTGCCGGTAAGTGAAATGACTGATGACCTGGTTACCATACAAACTCATTTTATGCATTTTTAGCTCACTTCGAGACTTTAAATAAAAAAAGGTTGAACGGTTTGGAGTTCAGTCAAGTCTAGTCGTATTAACTGACAACATACCTATGATCTCCTAAAATGACGAGATCATTTTACAAGTTTGCAAGCATTGCTCCGGAGAACATTATTGTCCATCTCACCTCCTCCATTTCACCTCAAACTGAACTGATTGCAATAATGCGAGGGCCTAACTTTTAACTCAACTGAAACCAAACCACTGTATGCTATCATACCAGATATTTCAACAGCCCAGTGGGTATGTTAGAATATAGATATTTAGCAAATTTTTTCACAAATGTCTACGATTACCCCATGTACGCTTGTAGAAAGAAGTTATTTGTGATTAACAAAGCCACGAGTGAGCATGTATAGCCAATTTTTGACGTACGTGGTCATAAGTAGGTCTTAAACGTGATAGTGTTAACGCTCCTTTACGATGTTGTCAGCTGTCAGTCTGTACCTCAATTAGAAACGCTTTGAAAAATATTAGATTTGAAGGTAGGGGGAGTATCAATTATTACACCCCTTCTATGCTAGCTTATATGCTTATTGCTGTACTGTTTTGCATGGTTCTCATTATTATTATCTTTCATTAGCTTACCTCAGCCACCTTGACATTTATATCTGAATTACAACTTATATTACTACTTAAAAGGAATGATTTTTTTATATTTCTAGCTATTTTAATACTGCTGTTTTCTACAAATATCAAACATTTTGGTTATCTATAGTAAATTTCAATTTAACATTCAAAATATCTGTGTTTCATCAACTTTGAACAAAACTAAGTTCAATTCAATTTCATTTGATAATTCAATTAAAAAAAATAGTTTTAGGACACCTTACACATTCTTCCTAGATCCCAACCCTTCACAGACACTTTTGTCACAGATAATGTAACATGGCTTACAGTAGCTCAAACAGGAGATGAACAACTCACTTGGCCAACTTGGCCCTTTTTTGTGTATTGCGATCACAGCAACCTCTTTCAGAGAAAATGTCAAATTAAAATCTGTAAGCTGGATATTTAGAAGGGTAGCAGAAACTATAGGCAGTATTTTTGCTAGATAACCTAATCTATCATTTAATGGTACGAAATATTGGGGCTTACTGGATTGCTAACTATCCAGCTACCAGAAAATTATTGAGCAAAGTTATATTTTTGTGGAAAATGACACATACATTTCTTGGAGCTGGGTATTTAGAATGGTAGCAGAAATTTGGTAGTGATTTAAGACATAGCCAAATATATTGACTATATAATGGTAACAAATATTGGTGCTTGCTGGGTAGCTAACTATCCAGCTACCAGAAATTTGTTGAGCACAGTTAATTTTTGTTTGGAAAATGACACATACAGATCTGGAAGATAGGTATATAGAGAAGTAGCAAACATTTCGTAGTATATTTACTAGATAGCCTAATCCCTTGGCTATTTAATGGTACCAAACATTGGTTACTGGATACCTAATTATCCGGTTACTGGAAGTTTGTTTGGCTAAGTATATCACATAAAATTCTGGGAGCTGGGCATATTGAATAGTAGCAGAATTTGGTAGTGTATTTACTAGATAGCTTAATCCCGTGGCTATTTAATGGTACCAAATATTGGGTGCTTACTGCATAGCTAACTATCCAGTTACCAAAAGTTTGTTTGGCTAAGTAAAATTTGCTTAAAGAAAATGCCACGTAAAATTCTGGGAGCTGGGTATATACAATAGCAGCAGAAATTTGTTAGTGTAATTACTAGATATTCTAATCTATTGGCTATTGAATGGTACCAAATACTGGTGCTTACTGGATTGCTAATTATCTAGCTACCAGAAATTTGTTGAGCAAAATTAAATTTTTGTGGAAAATGGTGCATATAAATCTGGGATCTGGGTATTTAGAATGGTAGCAGAAATTTGGTAGTGTATTTACTAGAAAGCCTAATCTATTGGCTATTTAATGGTACCAAATACTGGTACTTACTGGATAGCTAACTATCCAGCTACCAGAAATTTGTTGAGCAAGGTAACATATTTTTGAGAAAACGACACATTAAAATCTGGGAGCTTGGTATTTAGAATGGTAGCAGACATTTGGTAGTGTATTTACTAAAAAGCCTAATCTATTGGCTATTTATTGGTACCAATTATTGGTGCCTACTATTCCATCAGCTATTCATTGATACAAACAATGGTGCATGCTTACTTTATAGCTAACTTTCCAATAACCAAACATTTGCCCAGATATTTTTTCTAGGAACTTTTAATGACAAATTAACTAGGAACTAGAACTGGGAGCTGACTTCACTTTTCTGGGAACTGACTGGTAGCTGACTGGGAACTAGACCTGGGAACTGAGTTCACTTTTCTGGTAGCTGGATGGTAGCTGACTGGGAACTAGAACTGGGAGCTGAGTTCACTTTTCTGGTAGCTGGATGGTAGCTGAATGGTAGCTGACTGGTAGCTGACTGGTAGCTGACTTCATGGTAAGATCATGAAGTCATGAAAATCCATTTAATGCTTATTCATTCCCAAATTATTTTGCATGGATTTTCCTTGACAAATATACATTGCTGATGTCGAATAACCAAAAATCTGCCATTACCTAAATACTTGAATTGACAATCTTAACAGCCATCCATGTTGTGTTAATTGCCACCAGGCAACCTACCCTGCACGATGGGCGACCTTTTATGTCATATACTTATAAATAGGTATATATTGTTGAATAATATGCCAGCTAGTTAATAAATATGTTTATTACGTGCATTATCTGGCCAAATGCTCAGTAGAACTGGGTTAAAAATCTATAACGGTAATGTTTCAAGATCTCTGTAAGCTAGGATATAATTAAGGTAGCCTGTCTATTATGGCGTACATACTCATTGTAAAATTCTTTAGTGAAATCTGCTCTCAATGCAATAATATATACTAATGAATCTCTGGAAATGACAAGAAAGGTGGCTTCACTGGATTGAGTTTGAAGCACAACTACCTAAATATGCTCCATCACTGCACATCTATATATAACAACTGTGTGCATGCAACTAATATTTTAAGATTTCAAAGACATATGTAATATATGGATAGCACTGAGGTAATTCTTAAAAACTTCATTTCAGACCAAATAGCACTGGTATACACAAAACTTAAGGATTATCTCTACCACCTCTGTTTAATGCCTATATTTTTGATTAAAGTTACAAATTTAGCATTTATCTGTCTAAGGATACATATTATGACCATGAAACCACTTTTATCAGATACCCCATTTCTAAAACATCAGAATTGACACAAAGATTGTGTTTCTAGCTAACAGAACTAAAGATATTTCTAAATTGGCGATTTTGGCTGCCATTTAGTTTTTTCGCCATTATGAAGGGTTAAATCTAAAAATAGAACTTGGTATGCAGCAGATTTGGATTCAGCACTCTCAAAATAGGGTAAAACCACTGCATGCCTACTTCTGCTCAAAAACCTTTACATTTTTCTGAAAACGACTATTATGAATCACAGGAAAACAATAGAGTGTCTGGTTGAATCCCAATAGTTCTGTCTTGTCTTCCAGCTGATGTCCGGATGGATTGGACTTATAACAGTGATGAAAAATAAAAGTGACTTAGAATGGTTACTAGATAGAATGGTAACTAGAATTCTTAGGAAAGGAGATTTCTCTACAAGAGAAGTCGCAGACTTTCAAGACTTTGTTGAAACCTGAAGTTAAGGTTGAAGAGAAAAAGCACAGGCCTTCAGCCACAGCTTTGCAGACCGCTTCTAAGGAAGCAATTAGTTGTCTAGTGTGCAAGAAGAGTACGCATCCAACGCAATGTTGTTTGAATTTTACTAATTTGAAAAAATGGTTTGTGTTTCCATTGCTTGGGAAAAGATCATCTGGCACAAGATTGTAGTCTCAGAAATGTAGTAAGTGTCAAGGAACTCATCATTTGTTGTTCTGCAGAAAATCTCATTCTTCTGATGAGAAGAGCAAAGACAATACTAAGAATGGAGCTAGTGTTGCTTTCAATAGTGAAACTATTGCATTGTCCACTGAGGGACAATAAGAAAATGTCATGCCGACAGCTGCAGTAGAAGTGTTAAGTGGAAAGGGTCCAGTGAAGGCTCATTTGTTGTACGATGTGTCAAGTAGATTTGTGAAGGCAGTAAGTCCAGACTTTGTTGGTTCTGAACATGTTGCTTATGGTACATTTGGCACCAGGAAAACTAGTAGAGTAGAATTGAGAAATGTCTGTTGGTTGCAGTTAAAGTGCTGTTCTGATGTTTCGTCAGTGTTGGCCACAGAAATCCCCGTTGTATGTGCTTCATTGTATTGTAAGAATGTGCTGGCGGATTTGTTGGAGTCTTTTCGGACGAAATTTGCAATTTGCCAACAAGTATTTCGACAGAGAGGTTACTGTAGATGTCTTGATTGGTTTAGATTGTTACTGGCAGTTAGTTAAACCCAAGGTACTCTCTATTCCTGAAGGCCTTGAGGCTCAGGAATAGATGTTTGGATGGATTCTATCCAAAGTACTTAGAGGGACTAGCAGGCCCACTTTGTCGCATCAGTTGCTTTGTTTGTATGACTTACCATATTCCATAACTATATATATTATACATTTTTGGGCTGTTGAATAACTTTGAAAGAAATTTGAAGATCAAAGCCAGTAGATGCGAGGTTGCATTTCCTTGGAAGGATGGCTGAAGTGCCATGCGGATGGATAATTTTTAGATCGCCGGTAGTACGCTGAGGTCTTTGATGAGCTGGACAGGGATTCTCAACTCTTCTTTGCATGAAATGGAGGTCAATCCGATTGTTGAGGAAGTTCTGTCTGAGGAGTTAGTTAGTCGTTTATTTGACACACAGGCCAGTGGTTAGAGAGTCAAGTACCAGCACAAAAGTTAGACCTGTGTTTGATACATCGGCCAAAGGGCCCAATAATGTTTCTCTAAATAATTGTCTTGAGACAGGGCCAAATCTGGTCCCCAGTTTGGTGGAAATTTTGATTTGCTTTAGGCAATTGCTTGTAGTCATATGGCCGATATTAAGAAGGTCTTTCTGTTAGAAGGGAAGACCAGGATGTACATCGTTTTCTTAGAATAGTGGTGTTCTTTGCGTTATGCAAATAGTTAGAGTACCCTTTGGCAACCAAAGTAGTCTGTTCATTCTAAACGCTACCATCAAGAATCAGTAAGATTTTTTTGAAAGTACTAGTGTTATTAAGGAGCTAAGAGAAAACTTGTATGTTGATGATTGGCTCTCAGGGGTTAACAGTGAAACTGAGGCAAGACATATGGTTCATGAGGCCCTCAGTGTGATGGGTCAGGCTAATTTCAAATTGACAAAGTGGGTGTCAAACAAGCCTTCTCTAGCAGAGACAAAGGTTGAATAAACGTGTCATTTTGAGTCTTGTTGCACTATTGGTTGACCCTCTTGAATCCTTATTATTGGTTTAACAGTCTCTTTTCAAAATCTATGGAGACAGGGCCTAGGTTGGGATAGATAAATTCCTGAGGTCATTTCTGATCGAGTTCGTGTTTGGTTGGAAGGTTTGTCTCGTTTCAATTCTTGGCATGTACCAAGGTGTTACACCATTGGATCTTAGGCTGATCTGAATGCCCTGGAGCTCCTTGCCTTCAGTGATGCCTCAGAAAAGGCATATGGAGTATTTGTGTACTTAGTTCTCAGATCACAGTCTAAGACTGTTTCTGCTTTAGTCATGTCTAGGGCCAATGTGGCTCCACTCAAGAAAGTTACAGCAAGCTGAAGTTAATTAGAGAACCATTGCATTTGCCAGAAAATGTGACCTATCGATGTTTGACTGATAGTGCTTGAATGGATCCGAGGAGATATTTTCAAATGGAAGCTAATTGGGTTGAGGTAGTTTAAGAAATCACTAGCTTTAGTTAGTAAATTGTGTTAAATGGACCTGCAGCTCTGTTTGAGCTACTTGACACTGATGTAGTAGAATTAGCACAAGATGGGCTTGAAGATGAAGTCACTGTTGGTGATACTTTAGTTTGTACATCAACATCAACTGAGTTTTTTGATTTTAAATGCTGGGGATCATTAGTGAAGAGCATTAGAGTCGTTGCCTGAGTCTTGAGATCCATGATAGGAAGTTTGCAGAATTTGTATTTGCTGAACAGCAGCAAGTAAAAACTCTGCTGAGACAGCATATTCATAATCAGGCTTTTTCACAAGAAATGGAAACACTAAAGCAAGGAATTACCGTGTCCAAGAAATCCCCATTGTACAAGTGTGCGCCTTTTATTTGGTGAAAATGGTGTGGATTTGACTGAATTGCCATATGATGGCAAACTCCTGGGTATCCAAAAACCGTCAAAAGTTGGCGGAATACCCGTCAAAGTCGGCGGATTACCCGTCGAAGTCGGCGAGTTATCCGTCCCTAATTTTACCTGCAGTAACGCCGGCGGTTTACTAGGTGTAGGCCAACGGGTAGTAGGAGTAACTCGACCGCTTCCAGCTTCCATGAGTAACCCGCCGAGTTGCAACTTGCCGACTGCTACCAGCGTCAGCATCAGCGTAGGCAGGGAGGGGGGTTGTATATACTTTTAAAGGCTGCTGCTCCCCTAATATTAGTTTGATTTTCGTCAAATAAAGACTGGATTGTAGTACCAAATAATAAGCGAGATATATTTGTCTGAAAAGGCAGGTAGGCTGGCGGCGGCAAACTGGTGCTCTTGCAAGTGTCCGCGCCCGGACTGTATCATGATTTGTAAGATAATCAATAATTGTGTGCAGTGATACTATATGGCCTAGTGGTTCCTTTTGATAGTCACTTTGGCATATGTTGGCTGTGTTTTACGAAATTTGAAAAAAAATAGGCCATTGGGGGGGGGGGGGGACGCGGTGACCCTCTCCCCAAGGCATCAAACCCTTCTCCCTTGCCTCTCTGGCGAATATTCAATCATTGAATATTCAATAAACTTTACTGTTAGTTGAATATTCAACGAATCTCCAATATCAAATGAACTTAACTGTTTATTGAATATTCAACGAATGTCCAATATCCAATGAACTTGACTGGCCAATTTTGATATTCATTTCACGCTGTTTATATAATAATGGAAAATCTGAACAAAAATTCTAAAAAATTTTTTGAATTGTGTTTCTGGAGCTGTTCTCTTGCATTAATGCACTTGCCCTTACAGTATTTTGGTATTACTCTATATACTAGTATATAGCTTAGTTGTGTATTTTGATAGTCACTTTGACATACCTCAGATGTATTTTATAATATTAAATTATCTTTAGAGATAAATAAAAAAAATCTTCCATTGTGAGCAGAACTCACACACTACTGTGTCTACATGCATACAGAACTCCACAAGAATATGTACCCTTTTGGGGCTTCATGACCATTAATGACAAGAAAAAAATTGAAATTTGGTACTATTTCAAACCCTCATATTAATGACTCTATGATCCTTACAGCAGTAAAATTTGCCAACGATATATCTAAATTATAGTAATTCTTTTTAAGCTATATTTGGACATTTGTTTCATTTTTTTTTCTTCTTCATAATAAATAGCAAATTTAATAATAATTAGTTGCATAATGATCTATATTACTTTCTTTAATATACACCTGTAATGTGTTTGATATTAAAAAAAAAAAAGTATATACACTGTCGTACAACAGTTTGGAAACTCATTGGACTTTGCAAGGAAAGTTAGCTATGTTTCTGAACAGGACATAATTGGTACAGGCAATCAGCAGAAATATTTTAGATGTGACAAATTACAGTGAACAGTACAGTTTAATGCTGCTTTGCAGTTGCTATGTAATGTTACATAACCTGTGCACATACAAATCCGCCTACATGCCAATTTTGCAGTAGTGGTATGAAATAGTAAATATTTTCATCATTTTCACAGACTTTTTACCAGATAATCACTGAATTTGCTGAAATTAACCCTGGCTAACATTCCATTAAAAATTCATGAAATATCAACCCAGCCAGCGGAAACTTAGTGAGACTTTCAGTGGAGTGATAATTTGGTGAAAACACATCAATATTTTTATCTTATTTTCAGAAGTCAATTTGTAGAGCAAGTAATTCAAAAAATTATTTTTAAATGATTAGTCAGTGAATATACAGAAAGGTTTTCAAACGGATAGCCAAATATTACTATCTAATCATAAGAAGGGTAAAACTATATCATTTTCCTGAATTAATGAAATGAGATAAAGCATCAAATGAAATATCTCCAATTTAGCCACTTTATGACTGGAAGACTACGACTGAATAAAAAGAACTCTGGGTCCAACATTAACTATGAGACTATAAAACAAATTATAACCATAAAATCAAATTGCCTAATTAAAGTGATTTAGCATGAATATGTTTGTATAATGTTATATAATAGTTTGATTATCTGTATCTTTTTTTTATTGATTTCATAAATTATTCCTCTGAAAAAGTTTGTGATGATTGCATATGTTTTTTATGACCTGGGTTAAAACATAGCTGATATTTTCATTGAAAAATTCAATGCGTTTCCAAAGTTTTGCACGGCAGTGTATGCATAAATGCAAATCAGCAACTCAACAATTTAGTAACTGTTGAAGGGAATATGGCAATTGATAATGTATAGATCCTTCAGTTGCCAGCTAAAAGTTATCAGCGTGTGAAAAATATTTAGACTTATGAGGTTATGAAAATGGATGTGATGAGTATCATTCCATACAATATAATCCTTTAAGATAGATATTTATTTGTATTTAGATGTTATTTAAATACAAATCAATACAAACCATACAGATATAACTTATTTTGCCAGGATTTTGCAGCAAGAAATCAGTCATTGTAGAGCAAAAAAACCAGGTGCATACACAAGTTATGTTGTTCAATATTAATTGGACCAGGTTTTGGTGTACTTAATCTGATGGTCTCCCTAATCCAGCATTTTACAGTATATATGGTCCACCTAATATATAGTGGTAAACATTTTTTTTCTTATAAAATATTCCTTTTCAAAGACTGAAATTAATAGAATATTTGTTTTTGTCTAATAATCACACACTGTGGATCCTAAAATGACCTCCTTGTGCAGATGCCATTGACAAACTTTTAATGAGCGTGAAACCATGGTCCCTTATTTTTAGGTTTTGCCAATTACATATTAAAAACTAAATTTTGCCACTCAGTTTGTGAGACAATACAGTACCACAAATATATCTGTTTTTAATATTTCAATATACGCTGTACTTCAGGAGAAATTTGTGTTGTTTTGTGGTCCACCTATTCATGGTAAATTAATACTACGAAATATACATGTAGTGGTTTTACGGAGACCAATGCATAGAATTCATAAGAGAAAAAAAAAGAAAAATAGAAAGTAATCCTCTATTGTGCCTTCAAGAGCAAGAAATTAGTCATTGTAGAGCAAAAAAACCCAGGTGAATATACAAGTTATGTTGTTCAATATTAAGTGGACCAGGTTTTGGTCTACTTAATCCAATGGTCTCCCTAATCCAGCATTTTACAGTATATATGGTCCACTTAATGTAGGTGTTATATATGTATATATATATATATATATATATATATATATATATATATATATATATGTATATATATATTCAACAAATGTATGTAAACAAGACTTAAATGCTCATATTATGGTGCTATTGTTCAGCAACTGGGACCATGGATGTGTAGATAATCTGTTGATAATGTATACCTTTAACTTTTATGCCATGTATATATATATTGAATATAGAAATAGTGTGTAGAAGTAGACTTAGTACATGTTTTTATCTTTTATTTTTGACAAATGTATCATGTATTATATTACTGTCTCAAAAAAAGCATATATTTAATAATAGTATATCAAGTACATTACCGATAACTTCAGGCATTCCCTCAAGTTAGTGTTTTGGGTCCTGTATTATTGTTTACGTTCTATCATGGACCTACCACACAAAATATCATTATGCTTTAAGATCTTTGCTGATGATACTGAAATATTCAGAGCCATAAGCACTCTTAATGAAAATTATGAGTCACAAAAAGATATTGAAAGGTCAAGGCAATGGTCAAATACATGGTTACTACCATTTAACATTGCGAAGTGCATAATTCATTACAGATGCAACAATCCAAATCATACCTAGAATATGAATGATTCACTTAAAAGGAATGACTCGATGAAAAAGGACTTAGGCATTACCTTTGACTCAAAGTTGAAATTTTCTATCCACATCTGTAAAATAATGGCAAAGGCAAACTGTAGGTTAGTCATCATTAGGTGGCTTTTTACTAATTTAGCTCCCTTAGTCTTTCTTCCTCTCTATAAAGCATTGAAGAGACCATTGTTGGAGTACAGGTCTTGCGTTTGGTCACCCATATTTAAAACTGATAGTGAAGAAATTGAGAAAGTTCAACGTAGAGCTACAAAACTGGTTTAAGGCTTGAACCATGTTTGATATAGTGAACGATTAAAAACCTTAAAACTAGACTCCTTGACTATCAGGAGAAGAAGATGTGATGTTTTACAATTATTCAGAATAATCAAAGGAATAGTTGATTTAAAATGTAATGATTTCTTCCCATTGAATGAAGGATCTACAGCTCGAGGTCATAAATACAAAATACTAAAACCTAGGGCCAACTTAAATATCAGACTCCACTCTTTTTCTAATAAGAGTTATAAATGATTGGAACAATCTGAACATTAAAACCATAAACAGCTCTTCGTTAAATTGTTTTAAATCAGCCCTTAAAGTAGAATGGTTAAACCACCCAGAAAGATATCTTGATCAGATTTAATCTTTTTATTTGATATTGTGTCTCTTCCTTAGTTCTTTCAGTCATCAATACTATCCATCAGTGTATATTGAATTGTTTATTGTTTATTGAATAAAGCTACTCTTCCCGAAGGCTTAATGACATTCCACTTTAGGGGAGAGTATTCAGATACAAATGTAATGTAATAAAAGGTACTTTACGTAAATGTAGAATATTATGACAAGCAATTTTGATTTGTAGGCCTATTAAATTTGCATGAGTAACAATTTGGTATATGTCATTCTTCAATATAAGTCTCAACTGTCTTCTTTTTCACATATAATTTAAAACCTTGGAAGCTATGTGTGTTTATTTTTCTTTAAAAATACTTGGCATATTGTTTAGGACAGGTATAGGATATACTGTGTCTGGCAAATTCATGTCTCACAGCGGGTAGCTTTATATTGTTGATATGTCTGGTTATATATGTGTGGGTTTTATTTTCTAGATTTTTTTTCATTTCACTTGTGATGTGATGAGGTAACAATAAGTTTTCAAATTAAAGCAAAATTTATAGTCCTGCAGTGCACATAGATCTTTAATTTTTATCATATTTAAGCTCAGTGGTATGGGCTCTGTAATGGCTCTTTGAGATGATACGCATGGCTCTTTTCTGAAGAGATGTTAATTTCTTAGATTTCCAGTCCCATATCATAAATCCAAAATTCAGATGGGGAAGTATTAAGGCATTGTATATATTAAGAAGTGCGTTCAAAGGAAGTTGTTGTTTTATCTTTGTCATGATTCCCAGGGTTCTAGATATTTTCTTGGATATAGCTTCAATGTGATGAGTCCATTTCAAATGTTTGTCTATAACTATACCCACAAAGTTAAATCTATCAACAAGTTCTATCTTCATGCCATTTATGAATAAGTCTGGATGCTGTATTTTATTTTGTGGTGCGTGGAATAGAAATGCTTTGGTTGTTTCTACATTTAAAAAGAGTTTGTACTTTTAGCCAGTCAGATATTGATTGTAATTCATTATTGAATATTTCAGGATTGTTTGTAAAGTCCGAATTTATATTTGTGAATAGTGTAGTGTCATCTGTATACAGTAAAAGACTGACTAGTAAACACTTACACTTGTTACATTGAACTCACTAATTGGTGACGGCCATGTGAAGGGTTTAAAGATGGGAGGGTTAGAATTTAAATTAAGTGAGAACTGGAGTGCACCGGGTGCTGGATTTTCCCATCTTGAGGAAAATATTAAAGATTGCGTGATTCTCCATCATGGAGAAGATCAGTACAACGGTAAACTGCATCTGTACCTGTCTGCTGGCATATTTAATCTCACAGATAAGTTAAAAGTGCCAAGTTACCAGGAAAAAATATTTGATATAGATAAAAAACAATCCCTTCTAACAAAAACATTTGATGAAATCGATTACATTCACAAACAAACAAAAAATGATAATGCTATCCCTGTGTTATGCAAAATGCATCCAATGAGTATTGCGGATTGGAACAACCAATTGAAAGATGGGAAAACCCAATATATACCCTATGCAGACGATTATACTAAAATGCATAAGGAATTGGAGGATGCCATTAATATGATAAATGAATATATTATTTTGTTAAATAATCAATGCGCCTATCCAACCCTCCTTCACAAAACAATATTACACAATAGAGGTCATGGAAAACACTCATATCGGTACAATTTGCTATGATTGCCACCAAGGCCAACAACTTAAAACGAAAATAATTGTATCCATCTTACCATCTATAAATAAAAATAGAAAGTAATACTTAGTACTGTAATAAATATTCATAACTCCTATAAGGTCATTTTCATACTCATACAAACCAGGACCCAGAGTTAATGGTCACCTGTGACCTTGTCTCTTGAATTTTTAGCCAAATCCTATACACATAAGAAATTTAGAGGGAGTAGCCACCGATCAATGGTCACCTGTGACCTTGGTCCTGGCTGACCTACCCGAAGTTTTTAGTATAGATATGGGAATTGTACAAGAAATTGTATATATAATGATATTCAGTAAATAGTCTATCTTTTATTGCACCAGCGGTTTTTTTTTGGGTTTTGTATGGATGGTTTACATTATTTGTGTTGTTTACACATGGTTTTTATCACATTGATGCATTTAATCAATCTTCAGATATGCGCATTAACATATCCCGCAGCGACGCATGCTGCAAAGGATACAGAGGACTTGAAGATAACAAACAAGAGGCCAACAACTCCCGAGTTATGGCCTAACAACTTCTACAAGTTCTACATGTTCTAACAATCGCTATAACACACTGAGCAGAATAATTAAGGAATCTTATGAAAGAAATTTCCCATGTAAAATTGTCCATTTTAAAAAGTATGAACACAAAAAGGGAAAATGGGTAACTTTTGGCATAATTAAATATATTAAATATTGAGATAAAATGTATACTCAATTAAAGAATCTCAATATAAATACCGTGGAATACATGCAGTGTCAAATAAACTTGCGAACGTACAACAGAATATTAAAACACTGGATTAGAGAAAGGAAGTGAAAATGTTTTACTATAAATCATGTTTTCTAACATTCCAAAATGATATGTAGCAAAAATGGGCTACTATAAATGATATTATGAATAAACTTATTAAAGATACCTCCTATCCAGAAAATTTCACGGTAAACAATTGAAAAATTACAAATGCCAAAGAATCGCTCAACGCTTCAATGAATTCTTCATGTATATTGGCATCTTCAATAATTATTCCACAAAATAAATCCTACACCGGCTTCCTAAATAATCCTTGCAGGCAAAACCTTAGTTTAAAAACAATAGATAAAGAAAACATCATTAAAATATTAGAAAATCATTAACCAAAAACTAGTTAAAAAATAGATAAAATATCTAGCAAACTATTAAAAGATATCAGATATGATATTGTTGAATAACTTACAATAACAGTCAATAACATTTTAACTACCAGAATATTCCGTGATTAGCTCAAAGTAGCAAAAGTAATACCAATATATAAAAAAATATGATAAATCAATATTTGATAACTATGGACCTATATCCCTTCTTCCAAAAGTAGTAGAAAGAGTCATACACAAATAATTATATAAACATTTTAGTGAATTAAAACTCTATTTTCCAGGTCAAAATGGTTTCGAAAAGAACATTCTACATAATTAGCACTATTGGAAGTAATTGATAGACTTTCTAATACAATCGATAAAGGTGAAATTCCATAAAACGTTTTTCTTGTTCTGTCTAAAGCTTTTGATACCTTAGACCATAAAATATCATTAGATAAATTTAAATATTATGGAATAACAAGGAACATCACTAAAATTATTTGAATCTTATTTACAAAATAGATCTCAATATGTGGAATACAGCGAAAACATATCTGATAATCAAACAATTGCAACAGGCGTCCCCCAAGGCTCCATTCTTGGTCCACTTATTTTCATAATTTATATTAATGATCTACCAATAGCTAGCAATATTTTCCAACCAAGAAGGAACTCTGTTTTTTCCAACATTGAAATATCAGGTCACCATATTGAATTTGAAATAATTCACTTTTTTGGGCGTGACAACTGATAAAAACATAAATTGAAAAATTCATATGAAGTATATCTGAAAAAACTCTCCAAAACAACTGGCATACTGAATAAACTGAAACATTTCCTTTCAACCATGTATAATTCACTTTGTTGTCTAAATTTAACTTAAGAAATCTTAGCGTGAGGGCCTCAAATATTGGTAATTTGTTTAAACTGCGAAAAAAAAGCAACTTGGATTATAACCAACTCTTCATACAATACTCAAATAGAACCTCTCTTTAAACACTTGAAAATTCTTTAAATAAAATATCTCTTTTCTCTAAATGAATTGCGTTTTTGCCATAAAATAGAAAATAACTTCTTGCCATCTTACTTTCAATCTGATTTTGTATATAAAAATGTTCAGATACACAATTATAACACAATCCACTCAGCCTCATATAGAATACCATTAATCAGACATGAAATAGCCAAAAAAGACATCCGCTATTGAATATCACACTTGCAATAGTTGCCCAATTAGTATCAAAAGTAAAATATATGCACTTTCAGTAAAAGGGCTATATAGATTATATAAAGAATCACTATGTCAATAATTATAGCAATGAATGTACAGTTACGAGATACTACAATTTTATCAGACTCCGGTAGATCCATCCAGGTCAAGGTGTCAAACTCATATAGCCCGAAGACTCCTGCCACACGTATCCGTAGTAACTTCTATTTTTTGATCCTTATTTGTGGCTGCATGTAAATTATTGACTAATCTCTTTGCCGTATTTTCCACAAAACAAATGGGTGGCTCCTCTATAGCAGCAAACCCCTCTTCATTCATCTTTATATTTTTTCTATGTACATTTTTATTTCATTATCATTTATATATTATTTTATTTTATTTTATTAACCAATGTGTGTCTGTGTTAATTTTATGTTTGAGGTATTTATGGTGGTGTATGCTGAACGTGTGTGATGATTAATAAATGTGTCCAGCTGTCTGTCTGTCTGTCTGTCTAGCTGTCTAGCTGTCTGTCCGTCTGTCTGTCAGTCTGTGACAGTGCAGTCATTGTTTACAGCATCAACGCATGGTACAGTTAGCTTGTCAGGAGGTGGGGCCAGAGCTAGTTGGTCAGTAATATGCATCACTTGACCTGATATAGCTGCTTGAAGGTGCTGTGTTTGTGATGGGATGGAGACTCAAAACGACAGATGCGAAGAATGCCAATTTGATACTCTTTATTATGGATATAGTAATAGGTTTTCTGCGGAACATAACATAAATAACACAAATAATTCATTAACATGTATAATAACAAATACTTGTAAGACTCGCGAAGTATATCTCATTAATTTATAAATATAAAACCCAATAGGATAGTTAACACTAATAATTACAAATCATTGAATTATAAGAATGTTACCAAAACCATAACACTCACAATTCCTGACATATTCTGTCTCCAACCAGTAATTATGAGACTTCACTTCACATTGACCTCTAAACAAATTGCAGCAATCTATTACAATAAAGACTAACTATATTATTATTTAGTAAATACAATAGTATGATTTGACTAATTGACTAACACACATTATAGACGAAAGTTCATTTCAGTTGACATATTAGCATTTCAGCAGTTGACATTTCAGCATTACAGTAGGTTGACATTTACTGACCACTGCTGACTCAGGTGTGATTGAAAGAGCATGCCAGAATCACTGGAGCATGTCAATTACATGTACTCCACCTTGTGTTAACTATTAACGAATGTTTGGGTCATCATCTATCATCGAGCATTAACCATCACCCCCCAAACTAGCAGTTTTTGCACTATAAGTATTGTGATCTATGTGCTTTTACATTCATGTATATAACTGTTGACTATGCCTTGTTGTATATACTCCTGAATTCAAATGTTGTACTTAAATTAACATTGTGATAATGAACAGTATTAACTGCAGTAATATATGTATTTAGGGTTACTGTATACATGTGTTATATGTCTATATATATATATATATATATATATATATTTAGCAAATTTTTGTAAACAAAAATTAATGCTCATATTATGGTGCTATTGTTCAGCAACTGGGAGCATGGATATGTAGATAATCTATTGATAATGTATATATATTGAATATAGAAATAGTGAGTAGAAGTAAACATTGTACATGTTTTTCTGTGTATTTTTTTTCTGGTTTTTTTAACAAATGTATCATGTATGATATTACTGTGTCAATAAAAGCATACACATATTAATTCTCCACCTGATGTCTAATTTAGAACTACTGGTGCATAACAGTACAGTGTTGTCAAGCATTTGACTTGTCAGGGTGCACATAACTTTACAAATATTGTTCTATAAAAGCTGTGCATTGTAAAATATGCAAAAAGTTATTCTATGTAAACTGTTTTTATATGGAGAAATAATGTATCGGATTTGATAGCTTGTTGTCAATGAAATGATTGTTTATGTTGAAGATATGTCATTAATTTAGTCAAGTATCATACAGATAAAGTTATGCAGATTGCTTAGTTATACCAACTGCAGCAAATATTGTTGAATTTTGTAGAGACAAACTGTGAAAGAAGATAAATCACCATGCTGTTTGGTTAGTGACAATACTGTGGAAAATGGGCATTATTAATGTGTACTTTCCACTCAAATACAGTCACACCAAAAATCAGTGAGACAAATTACATTGGCAAATGCAAAGCAATCACAGCCACAAACAGCCGTTTAAATATACATGAGAATGATACCATAACTACATTGGCAAATGCATTGCAATCACAGCCACTGACAGCTGTGGACATATACACAAGAACAATACCATAGAATCCAATGCCACCTTAAGCTAAATCACTTCTACTACAGCAACCTTCCATAACTTGTAAACTACATTGGCAAATGCATTGCAATCACAGCCACTGACAGCTGAGGACATATACATGAGATCAATACCACAGAATCCAATGCCACCTCAAGCTCAATTGGTGCTCTTTAAATGCATATTCATTATTCATTTGTTTATTTTGCAAACATCTAATTATTATCTTAGGTATATGTCTGTTATTTCATATTTAAAGTTTTACACTAGCATGCAGGGGCCGAATATCAGAAATAACAGATAACAATGATTCATATTCATTCCATTCCAGCTCGCATGCAAGACTGAAGCTTTTCTTTATTTCCACCTAGCTTCTACAGTAGAACAATTAAGAATGCAGCAATTAAGTAGGCTACATTTTAAATAAGCATAAAATATAATAGTAACAACAGAACTCTATATTTACAATACCATACTATGTATGTTAGTTCCCAATTATGTGACCATATTGAACGGGAATAATCAAGAAAATATTTAATGTAGGTTAGATCCATCAATCAAACTTGAATTTAACAACCAGATAAGTAGCAACTCAATGAAAAATGTTGATTATTTCAATAATTCATCAGTTCTTCATCGGCAAGTGAACTCCACTTAAATCCTTATTTTGGGGGTCTGGTGCACTGCATAAATTATTCTTCTGATTTACCTGAAAGAACAGTATATAAAGAGATGGACTGTTTGTTTTTCTTCTTTTTTTGTATCAAGTAAAATGTTAAGATATCTATAATATTATAAAACAAGTGGTGCTTGTTACAAAGAACTCAACAGTAACCACAAGTTGGTTGATTCAAAACTTAAATTCAATTGCAGTGACTATGTAACAAAAATATAATAAATATCGCTTTTTTTCTTCTTGTATTGATATTATCTCTACTAGATTACAAACAATATAATTTCATATAATTTCCACTCTACAATTTTTAAAATTTCTTATTTTAAAGACTTCGTAACTTTATAATTTTTTATTACTTTATATTTTGATATCTACTTTATCTAATATTTTTGTAAGGTGCATTTGAATTGATTTTACTCAGATAATACACTAGATATATATAACCCAATAATAATAAATAATAATAATGAATATTGCCAAAATAAATAAAAATATCAAAATTAAGTATTCAGTATTATAGTAATAATGTGCAATAAGTTGGTGCTGTTGCCCATAACAGTGTAAAATATCATAGCAAAAATGAAAGAATAAGTATATAAATTAGAAAAAATTATTTATAGAATGATAAAGTCGTTAGTCACACCAAATTTATTAAGACAATTAATGTAATTAACTTAATTTAGGATGGAATGAGATTACTCATAATTTAATTTCAGTGGCTGTTTACGGCTAAGCTATTGTAATGTACAAAAGTACAAGATATGAAAACTGATTACGATGTTTGTTTATACACCAACATATTTTTGCAGTACAGCAACCTACTTTTTGTCATTCCGTTGATCAGTTTATGGCCCATTACTCATTTATTAAACGTATGACGGAATTGAAATGGTTGTTTTTCCCTCGGGTTTTTAACTGGCTACCAAGTTTTTTTCGTGAATTTTAACTTCAAGTTTTGCTTTGTACTGTTTTATAGTCTTTTTTGTACCAGTTCTCAATCTATAGAATACCTCATACTAAGATATCTTGCTGCTTAATAGTATTTCTAAGATAAGTTTTAAAATTTTGAGGACTGGTGAAGTTTTGTCATCCCTTTTTGTGCATGCCCATATTAGGATTGACCTTATAAGGAATACTAGCTATGCTTGGGGGAGTGTGCTGTATGACCATAGTTTCAGCTAAGCAAAAAGTATATGGTCACCACATTAATTCATGCTTAAGACATAATTGAACTGGTAACAATGGAATTTTACTGTAAAACAACATGTTTTTTTCAAGTTGATGCAGCACATGACCTTCATACACTCAGAACATTTCCATAAACATTGGGCTATTTATTGCCTGCCATCGTAGCTGAATGGTCTAAGCATTGTTCTGCAATATAAATAGAAACTCTTTTTCTACATTATCTATAATTGACTATTATAATATGCTATCACACAAATCTGGTACAAGTCTCTTTTTTAATGAGAGCTTTTCTTGTTATAGCAATGTTGTACATTTTTAATATCTTATCTCTCTAAGTGAGTCTTTTGCTATGTAATGCGATTCTACCCGATGATTTCTCAAACTTATTATCTTACACTATATTCTTTCTATATTATTCCTATTCACAAATTTTACAATGTATATTTCTCAAATCATAATTTTTAACCTTAGATATTTTTTCAGGTGTTGTCTCTACGAAGTTATTTGTACGATATCAATAATATTGCAGTAACTATGACTGCTAGTATGATGACATATTATTATTGGTCAACCTCCCCCCCCCCCCCATTAGAAAACAAATAATGCAAAAAAACAACAATCACATTATTTAAGAAACACCTGGTCCCCTTCCCCATAAAAAAAAGAAAACAAAATTTGATCAAACCCCCCACCCTTCCCCATAAAAAAAAGAAAACAAAATTTGGTTTAAGGAAAAACACATTTTATAGTTAAACAATTATCTTAGCAATAAGAAGTCAAAATATAAAATCCTGTAATTTCAAACCTTAATACTCATTCTCTGAAATTTAAAGCAAAATATGTCAATGTATAAATGTTGTCATGCAAATAATTCATCCAATGAAGGTTATGGGGTAATTCCGGCACATTTATTATATATTTGGAAAATGGCAAAACAGATTTCACTAGTCATGACATAATTGACCACCTAGACAACTACTCGGGTACTTGAATATTATTTTTCACAGACAGACCACATACAGGACAGTTTATTGCTTGATATCATGTGAGGTAGTTGAGTTGTTCCATCTATTTGAGGTCATCTGCTTGGCTGACCTCTAGCAGACCCATTATTGTAAAATTTTCAAGGTGAATTATTTTATCGCAAATAGGTTATAGTAAAGTTTATCATCATCTCACCATGTTTACAGTTTGTAAAAAAAAACTGCACAAGCCAGCTGTTTATTGGGCTAGCCCTATTGAATCTGTATTTGAGCAAACTAAAATGATCAAGGTTAAAAAGGCCTAATGTTTTGATCAGATTCTAACAAGGCTGCCTGACTTGTCTGAGGTTAGGATACCAGCTTGCCTTACTGATATCTGAAGTAACTTGGATGAATCTAAAGCTGGTACAGTTGAAGAACTCTGCCTTTCATTTAGCACCATTCTTCTAACACTCTTCTAATTAATGCATCTAATACAAATCCAATACGGGTGTTCCAAACGTTTGGCTTGTACTGCATTAGAGACTTTAAGTTCACATAATAAGGTTCTAAAAATTAATGCTGATAATTTTTTTTAATGTTAGACTTCTAGCTTGTCTCACTGAAATCTAAAATAACTTGAAGAACTGGCCATCACATTTAGTAACCTTTCTTGCTCACTTCCAATCAATGCATCCCAGAGTTGTCCCAAAGGTATGACCTGCACTGCATGAGAGAATAAGTTCATATGAGTATTAAACATATTGAGTCAAACATGTCTGATAAAACTTACGACAATCAGGCAGATTGAGATTGGTGAAGAAATCTGAGCCCTTCTCTGCACCATGATATTCCAGGCAGGAAAATTTAGCACTTTTCAGGAGGAGGTTTCCTACAATTTAAAGATAAGTATGCAAATTATATATATTTGCCTAATGTCTTTCTCAAAAATTTTAATTTGTTATTTAAGCTGATATATTCTGATAGTTATGTATATTAGCTATAAGAAATAAATGTAATGTAAAAAGGAAACAAAATATTATGACGGATTTAAATATAACCAGTTCTATATAAATTATTAATATCATTATTATTAAGGAATAAACATAATGTGGTGGTGTCTGTGGATTAGGGCTTTACGGCTTATACTTCTGCACCTGATGGGCTAATTAGGACAGGTAGGGACCACGGCAATGAGACAGAGGATGAAACAGCCATCAAACATAGGCTAAACCAGGAATTGAACCCGGGACCCAGTGGTTGGAAGCCAAGCGTGCTACCACTGAGCTAGGCCCCCACCCTAATAAACATAATGTAATATGAATGGCTGTGTAAAACATACAGGGGTTTCACCAGCATGAAAATATCTACCATACCTTAATTGGTTTTACGAATAATTGTTGATGTCACTTTCATGTAGTTAGTCATTCAATTCTGTAATATTCTAATCATTTAAGTAGGATGTAATTAATCATTGAATTCTAATTATTGTGATTAATATTGCTATTGGTAAGATACCAAGGGCCTAATTACCATAAATCACCTGGAGCCATTGAGATGCTCTATAACTCACCGGTAGCTTTTGCAATGCTATGTAACTCAGCTGGAGCCATAGAGTTGCTCTATACCTCGCCTGGAGCAATTGAGTTGCTCTATGACTCACTGTAAGGTTCCCCAATAAGACAAAGTGTGGGAAGTCCAGTTTAAAATGTTTTATTCTGCCCTGCCCCGCCGTACAGCCTGTCTATTGCCTGCTTCCTCAGCTACTGATGCGGCCTGGGTGAATTCCCGCCAAGACCCCGTGGTCACGTGGTCCGGGTCACCCAGTGCGCATCAAGTCGGTCACTGACCTAGTAAGGTCAGCGACCGGGGGTTATCACATTACTCCCTTCTTTCTGGGAATATGCCCCCATATTCAAACTAATACATAAAGTAGGCTGCACGACGGCGATCAGGACGACATCAAAATGAGATTCAATCATACAATTTTTTTCAAACAAAATCATAAATCATAA
Organism: Alitta virens; assembly: GCA_932294295.1. Classification (NCBI taxonomy): domain Eukaryota; kingdom Metazoa; phylum Annelida; class Polychaeta; order Phyllodocida; family Nereididae; genus Alitta; species Alitta virens. The sequence continues at coordinate 3,066,801 of OW028585.1, read as the reverse complement.
ATAACAGATCATTTAGCAGGATGCATCTCCCCGACATTGCCCCATGACGTGACACTAGGGAGCTGTCATGCCAGGTCCTATGCCTGGTTCCTCCATCGGACGGGACCGTTAACATCATGGTTGTCTCTTGGCACCGCTGCAAACATAACATACAACACACACAACAGAGTTTATTATCACGCGTCCATCTTCCATCTTGGACAAGGGCCAGGACTGTTTTCCGGATCTGCAAGGTCCTTTTGCGCGGGAAAACCAGCTGCTCGTAGTCTCGAGTGATGACATCGTTTATAATTAGCCGTTATCCATAATTTCCATTGAGTCAAAGTTTCTAATTGGCCCTTATAAAAGTCATAAATTCTCTGGCCCTTGCATTACCTCCTGGTTCCCCGCGTGGTGTGTGGTTTCGCCTTCGTGTGGTGTGTTGATGTTCAGCGTCCAAGTCCAGTCCGTATCCAGATGCCAGTTCGTGGGGGGCGTAGTCCGGGTCGTCATCGTGAGGTCATCGTGCAAGGCCTTGCGTTCAAGGTCTTGCAGTGGAGGATCCAGCGGCTCTGGCTTCTTCCATCCAACGGTTCCTATCCGCTGTCAACCGTTTGACCTCTTGGTACAGAAGATCCGACTGCCGGGCCATAGCTTCGCGTTGCTCGATCTCCGCGCGAAGCTTGGCCCGTAGTTCCTCATTTTCTCGTCCAGACGCCGCCGTCTGAGACCTTGCCCTGTGGACTTCCAGTACAATATCCTGGTATTGTGACCTGGACACCGTGTCCTCTGCCTCCGGCGTCCTCGTGGCCGTCGTGGAGTGGGGTCTCTTCAGCGTAGCTAGCCTGCTACGAGGGGACAAGTTGGGGGTCGCCTCAGCCTCTCGCATCTGCACCACCCTGGTGCTCGTAGACCCAGTCATTGATGATGGAGGCGCCCTGTTGATCAGGGTCCTCGTCTCTGGTGTGGCCGGCAGAGACCCATCCGTGTTCGGGCCATGAATCGTTGACAATCCCGTCGCTGCTGTGACTTCTTCAGCTCGCAGGCGGGTGTAGCCATGGGATCTCTCCAGATGCCTCCGGAAATTAGTCCGCCGGTCGGATGGGAGGGCGGCTGGACACTCCGGGCACTGAAATCCCACGTACGCCACCGCGTGGGCTACGCTCCCGTGGCGAGTGAGAGACTTGCGGTCTCTCACGCGCTTCCCACACGTGGCGCACATATAATTGAGTCCCGTCACATCTCGGGGCGTAGCCGAATTGGCGACTCTGGGGGCACTGTCAGTGGCCGACACGTCGCTTTCGGTCCCTCCATCGTCAGTGACCTCGACTTTTTCCATCTCCCGCTGTTTTTTGGTTCTGGCCGGAGTTGCTCTTGCATCCTCCTTGGCAGCCTCCGTAGGCGGAGCTGCCTTACCTTCTCATGTAGGCGACGCTGTAGCCTTGGGACGAGAGGCCTCGGCCTCTGCGCTCGGCCTGGCCATCCCTTCCTTGGCATACCAGGGTCGCCTTCTCAAGTTGTCCATTATTTCCTCCTGGGTGGTAGCAACACCCAGGTCACTCAGCATCCAACCACTCAAGATCGGCATGTCCTCTCTCCGAGGACGGAGACGGAGGTACCGTCACATCTTCGCCATCTCAGCCAGAGTGGCCGACCCGCACTGCTGGACCGCCGGGTCTTCTTGCTCATACTCCCTCCTGGACATGTAGGCCCATATGTCCAGGTGTAGAAGCTCTAGTCTCTGCTGGCTCCAATAATCCGGGGCCAGGGAGATCTTAACTTCCAACGTCGGTGACATGCCGCAAACGGCAGCCACTTCGGCGTCACTTGCTGAGACCTCTAGTTTCGCCCCGACCTCGAGGCCCGCTGCTTCCATTGCAGCCCACACCATGTCGGTCTGCTCCTTGGTCAGTTGTGGTCCCTCCGTTTCCAGGGGCACTGCTGGAACAGCAGTAGCCTCCTCTATGGCTTGGTTTCCAGCTGACATCCTTTAATACTGTAGGTCCTCGTGGTTATCTCGTGTGAAATTCCAAGTTGGCTGTACGTCCTGTGTCTTCGCTGACTGCAGAAGGTATGAGGCAGGGCGCCCCACTCCCTCCACATTTTTGCCGCACTTTTTCGGTCATGTGACTGAAACCACAGGTCATGTGACCAGAATCACAGGTCATGTGACTCTAATCACCCCCTTGACCAGTTGACCCCTTTCCCTCCCCTCTATAAAATTTCTTAATTGCGGACTGCACTCGAAAATAACAAAATTAGTACAAAGGGGTGCTTGTTCGAATTTCGAACTCAGCTGACCTTTCCTCTCTGTGGAAATATTCCATGATGCAGGTCACTGGAATCAGTGACACAGTTTCAGGAAACACAGAAAGTGAGAATATCTTAGGAAAGAAATGTGACATTTAGCAACCCTTGTGAGCCAAATAAAACAAACCATCAGGAACGTTTCACGTTTCATGATGAACAAATAGCCAATTCCTTATAATTCCACAACAATACTCCGAGAAAATAACCATTTATCCTTGTAACCATAGTCAAGCAATTTTTATCATTTTGCTGACTTATCCAGGTTACTCAGCCAGCCATACCAAGTGTATCATGGGATTAAACATTTTCATAACCACTACAGCCATTAATTCTTGCCAATTAATTCCCCTGATATTTCCAGTGATTATGAGGCATTTTACCCATCCTTATTACCTAATTTCGTGTTTGCCCCTGCTTTTAACCAGCAGTGCCCAAATTCTACCTTTGCAGTATTCCTCCCCTTTTTCTTCAAAAGGGCTGCACCTGTAGTTACCATTTGGGTGGCACGTCTAGAAACCCACTCTACATGACACGGCCACGTGTTCCGTCCACGAGAATCAGGTACACGAAATGTCCAGTCACTGAGTAGTGACTGCTGCGATGCGCCTCTTTAAAATGACGACATTTACCACGTGTTTGAGCGAATCCTTAATAAAAATAAATAAAAATCATGTGCATGGGAAAGACTACGTAAAATCAAACTATATATTGTCTAAATGGAACTACGACTGGTATTTATTGTATGAACATGTGACCACTAGATTCTCAAAAACAAAGTGCCAGAAGTCAAGCAATAAGTGCTATTTCCCTCTGTAATGCAGGAACCAGAGTCTTAAAGCTACTGGTATCCTACATTGTGGCCTAACCTATCAGGTGGCTTCCTCAGCCTACCTGGTAGAAAAGGAGCCGCCTCCGGATCCAATTCCCGAGAAGGAGCTGAGGACAGCTCCAAGTCCGGAAAAGGAGCTGCGTCCAGATTCGAACCCGAATCTGTCAAACTCCTCGTGTCCAGGGGACCGTGTGTTTGCAAGCCGCACCCCCTGTGTCCTCCGGTCTCCGCAGCTCCGCCCCGCCCTGGCCGCCCAGACCAAGGCTGCGCTGCGTCACCATTCAATTCTCCGGGCAAAGGCGGATCCCGCCCCTCGTTGAGGGGGGTCATACTTGCTCCGTCCTCATACAGTGATGGGTCCAAATACGGGTCGTCTGACGGAATATCAGGGACCCGAATGACGTCATCTTGAGTTACGTCAGCTAAGTAACTCTTGAGCTGATTAATATGAACGATGCGCTTCTTACCAGTCGCAGGAGCTTCAATTTCGTAATTGACTTCTCCCATCTTTCTCGTAACTCTGTATGGACCCAAGAACTTCAAAGCTAATTTCTGCTTAGCCAGGGGCGGATAAAACAGCAAAACCCAGTCTCCAATATGGAAGGATTGCTCCATCGCCAACCTGTTGTAGTGCTTAGCTTGCTTCTGTGCTGCTCTTTTCATCTGCGACCAGCACTTCTCAAAAGACTCCTCCATGGCTTCACGGATCCACTCCACATATTCCACTGGACAGTGATGCTTATGCTGGAGAGCGTGGCCATACATCAGGTCTACAGGAAGCATCGCTTCTCTGCCCAGCATCATCCTATTTGGCGTGATATCTGTGGATTTATGGGGCGTAGCCCGATAAGCACACATCACGTAAGGGAGCATGTCATCCCAGTCATCCCTCCTGTCATTGACTAGCTTTGACAGCATGTCACCCAATGACCTGTTGAAGCGTTCTACTAGCCCATCGCTCTGGGGATGATAAGCCGTCGTCCGGGTCTTATTAATCCCCAGGATTTTGCACATTTCTTGGAATAATTTCGATTCGAAATTAGTCCCTTGGTCACTATGCAAGTGATAGGGAGCCCCAAATCGCAAAATCACATTCGTCACCAAGCAATCAGCTACCGTATAGGCCTCTTGGTTAGGAAGGGCGAAGGCCTCTGTCCACTTAGTAAAGTAGTCGGCCACGACTACTATATACTTGTTATTGGTCTTCGTGACAGGCAATGGTCCCATGATGTCGACGGCCATTCTCTCCATCGGCATTCCCACTGGCACCTGATGCAAGGGAGCCCTTTTCAGACCACTCTGGTTCCGCTTCTGACACGCATCGCACCAACCAATCCACCGTACTACGTCCTCCTTGTAGCCAGGCCAGTAGAACCTTCGTCTCAGCTTGGATATGAGGCTGTTAATCCCCATATGGCCACCAAGGCGAGACGTATGAAGCTGGTTAAAGATGCTGCGTCTGATGGCTGCAGGAGCCACGATTTGCCTAACCAGCTCTCCTGTAGGCAGCTTGTGACTTCGATTCCTCGCTGCAATTTCAAGCAATAGAACTGGGCCCAGATATTTCGCACCTGGGCCGAGTGCGTGACGATGTCATGGTATGGCGGGCGCTGTCCAGCATTCAGCCACTTCTTGGCAGTCGCTATAGCCATATCCTGGCTCTGCGCGTCCCGTATTTCCTCCAAGGTGAAAGACTCTATCCAATTTGGATCCAGAGATCTTTTCTCTCCCTCTCCAGTCACTGCCACACACACTCGTATCTGAGGTTCCCCGGCTTCTCCTGAGCCTACCTCAGTCACCGGCTGAGGCTGTCCACACGCAATCGTGCGGAAGCCTCGTACTTGGTTCCACTGCATGATAGAAGCTACAAGGTCACTATTATGTCCGTGGCCTTGATCAGGGCATTCCTGACGCTTACAAGCTCTCACTGGGATTCGTGAGCAGCCATCTGCGTTGGCATGTTTCTTGCCTTCTCTGTATTCGATTACAAAGTTGTATTCGGTCAGAGAAGCTATCCATCTGGCCAACATTCCTTCTGCATCCTTAAAATTCTGTAACCACACTAAGGCACGATGATCAGTGCGCAAACGCACTGAGTCCTGTCCATACAAATAGGGTCGAAATATTTTCGCCATTCTGACCACAGCTAACAGTTCTTTGTATGTCGTGCAATAATGCTTTTGTGACGAAGATAGGCACTGCGAGGCGTAGGCAACTACGCGCTCTTCTCCATCAATGATTTGCGACAACACTCCCCCTATCGCAAAGTCAGAGGCGTCCGTGTCCAAGATGACAGGGCACCCCTCACGTGGTAGCACCAGGATTGGTGCAGTCGTAAGGGCCCTGATTAACCTTTTAAATGCGTTACTGCATGTCTCATCCCACTCAAAGACGGCCTGGTGCGCTGTAAGGGCATGTAGTGGTGCTGCTAGTCCAGCAAAGTCACGCACATACTTTCTATAGTACGATGCGAAACCTACAAAGCAGCGCACCTCCTGTACCGTTGTGGGTTCCGGCCACTCTCTCACCGCCTTTATCTTTCTGAGATCCGGTTTGACTCCTTCCCTGCAGACCACATGCCAAAGAAAGGAGACCTCACTCTTAAATAACTCGCATTTGCTAGCTTTTAGCCTTAACCCAGCCTTACTAATGCGTTTTAGTACCACTATCAAGTTACCCAAGCACTTCTGGAACGTGGGACCTTGTACTACTATATCATCCATATAGCATAGACAAGTAGACAAGTCTAGTCCCCCTAACACTAGCTCCATCAAGCGTTCCAGTGTAGCTGGGCCATTTGTAACCCCAAAGGGCATTACTGTAAAGTGGAAATGCCCTCTAGGTGCAGTGAATGCAGTTTTCTCCTTGTCCCTGTCGTCCATGGCTATTTGCCAATAGCCAGACGACAGGTCAAGGGTGCAAAACCATTTTGCCCCTGACAGAGTGTCTAAACAGTCGTCAATGCGTGGCAAAGGATAAGCATCCTTTTTAGTGCACGAATTCAACTTCCTATAGTCCACACAAAACCTGAAAGACCCATCTTTCTTTCTGACCAACACAGGGGGGCTAGACCAGGGGCTATTACTGGGCTCGATCACTCCGAGTCTCAGCATCTTGTCTACTTCATCTGACAGCGCCCTGCTTGGTGCCCACCCTAGTCTCCGGGCCGGCACTTTAAAAGGCCGATTATCACCCGTGTCAATCTTGTGCGTGGCTTGACTCGTGCGTCCCAGCCCGTATTTGCCTCCCTCGAAGCAATGTTCGTACTCCATCAAGACCTTTCTGAGCTCTGACAGTTGATCTGCTGTCAGATCGTCAGTTTCATCCAAAAGAGGCTGCAAATGAGCGGGTAGTCGTGTCTCAGTGTATCTTCGCTTGGGTTCATGATTCACCTCGGCAGCATGCACCGTTTTTGGTAGATTCACCTTTTCGACTTCGCTCAATTGACCTACCACTTGCCCTTTTGCTATATGAACACTCTCAGTCGTGGGATTGGCTATCCACACGTGGGCACCAGAGCATTGGGAAGTCAATAGCCCTCTAGGTACCATTATACGTAAATCCTGACATACTGTAGGCAGAGACTCGAATACGTGGTCGCCCCCGTCAGATACGCCCCAGGATACCAAATTGACTGAGACCTGCGACACGTGGCGAGCTGGTATGTGAAAGTCTTCGTGTATAATTGCTCGGCCTGTTTTTCCAGGGCGACCTTCTATACACGCTATATCAACGCCTCCCAGCCTCAGCATCCCCACAGAGCACATTAACAAGGCACCATGTCGCTTCAAGAAGTCCATCCCTAGTAAACCAGGGAGACCTCCGATATCTGCTACCAAAAATTCACAAGGATAAAGCATCCTCTCTAAACAGAGAGTGAGCTCAACCTTACCATAAATATTAATAGGTCCGCCATTAGCAGCTGAAATCTTGCCTTCCACAGGTCTTAATTTCTCTCGATTTGCACCCGGTATCTCGTCATATTCCTGCTCGCTCAGCAGTGACACCTGCGCTCCAGTATCGATCAGAAGATCCACGTGACGTGTTCCTACACTGATCGTGATATACCAGGATGCACTCGTACTTTGCATGGCCACATGTCTGGGCCAATGCTGTCCCACTTTTACCCCTTCCCAACATTCTGGAGGGGCTGCTTCTTCAGCAGGTGAAGGATCCGGGACGGATACTTCCTCCACCCTCACTCGTTTTCCAACTGCTTCCTCTCCCGTTTGTCCTTACCCCCTTTTTTGCTCCGATCGCTACGCCCTTTGGACTGCTTGCCACCGTACTGGTCCGACCGGTGTCCTCTGTCCCTACTAGACGCTCTCCTCGCAGGGCGATCGTCATCGGCTTGACGCCTGGGGCAGTTCCTGCGGAGATGGCCGGTCTTTTTGCACCGGTAGCATCGCCCTAATTCAGGGGAAGAGTCCTGCTCTTGTCGGCGATTATTGCTGTACACTCTTCCTTTTGACTCTTTAGCCATTACCTCTCCCATAATAGAGTAAACCAGATCTTTTAGATCCTGCTTCGTGATGGCTCCTTCTTTCTCAGAGGGCGGGCCAACACATATAGGAGCTGAAGCAGTAGCAGCCACCGAAGCCTCGGGCTGTATTATAGGCAAGGCGACAGCGCCAGCCGGCCCGACGTCAGGCTTGCTCGTTTTTGTGGCCTCGTACGCTGCTTCGTACTGCACGGCCAGATCAATGGCCTCTTGCAATGTAGGTGGCTTTAACGCCGCTAACCAAAATCGCATACTCGTGGACCCAGCCGTTTCCATGAACCGCTCTTTTGCAAAGCGTTCCTGTTCTGCAGGGGGTGGAAGCGGGGTTCGCCTTCCGAGACAAATCTAACAAAAAGAGTCCATAGGTTTCGAGATCCATCTCTGGGCCTCGTTTTGCGTTAAACCACTTATTCCTATAGGCATCTAAGGCGCGATTAGAGCAGAACAGGGCCGTCAACTGGCTCACCATCTCTCTCCAATCGTCCCGATAAGATAAGGGCCTCATCTTTAGTTTAGCCTGACCAGTGACGCTGGTCCAAAGATGGAAGCACCTTTCCTCGTCCATCCACTTATTGAAGGTGGCGACTCTCGTGAATTCATCTAAATGGTCTATGAAAGCTGTACCTTGGCCGTCATATTTAGGAGGAATAGCCTCCTTTCTTCGCCTATACCTTGAGGAGCCCATACTCCTCTCCGGAGTATTATCGGCCGCCATGACAGCCCGGGCCAAGCCACGTGGTTCCGCGCGCTCGACGACGTGGGGCCGATCTCCAGGCGATGAAACAGGCGTTGACGCGGAGGAATCGTTCGATTCATACCCGGCTGGCGAGGGCTCCTTTCGGCTCCCTCGATCGCCGGTCATCCGCCTACTCTTCTGGCTCGTCATTGCGAGTCCAGGGCTTGGAGTCCTATCCGCCGGGGCCTCTCGTCTCCGAGGGCGTCCCGGCGTTCGCACTACTTTACTTCTAACCGAAGTACGTAGAATTGACTCATCCGCCGTTTGCGAGGGACCAGGCACCAGAGTCGATGCGGGCTCCCTCGTCTCGGCCGTGGCCAAGCCAGGTCTTCTACGTAACTTCGCAGGCATTATACGGTAGTGCAAAACACACTAAATGTGATAAAGTATTCTAGTGTGAATTATACTTAACTGTAGATACGTGTGATCTGAAGTTATCGCTATCTCACTGAAGTCAATACTGCTGACGCTTGATGTAGATGCTGACGGTTCCTGTGTTCCGCTGCAACTGACCGAACCACGCGGTTGCGAACGCCTTTATCCATCATGGCTGTCCTAACGTCATTTCTTAAAAAGTTCTTGATATCCATGCGTCGGCTATGTCTTCCACCCATTGGGGAACCCTACAAGCGAATCGATTCTTCGAGTCCCACATTGGGCGCCAATTTGTAAGGTTCCCCAATAAGACAAAGTGTTGGAAGTCCAATTTAAAATGTTTTATTCTGCCCTGCCCCGCCGTACAGCCTGTCTATTGCCTGCTTCCTCAGCTACTGATGCGGCCTGGGTGAATTCCCACCAAGACCCCGTGGTCACGTGGTCCGGGTCACCCAGTGCGCATCAAGTCGGTCACTGACCTAGTAAGGTCAGCGACCGGGGGTTATCACATTACCATGAGCCTTTGCGATGCCCTATGACTGAGCTGCTCTATTACTAGCCTGGTGCAATTGAGTTGCACAATAACTCCCCTGGAGCCTTTGCGATACTTTATAACTCACATGTAGCCATTGCGACGCGATATTACACACCTGGAGCCACAGAAATGTGATAGGCACCCAGATCGCTTGTTTCGACATCAATTCTTTCTCCATTTTTTTAAAATGAAAGTTTCGTCCCTTCTGCATTTTGGCTATATCCGAGACTGATCATTGTCCACTGGTTTTCACTCAAAGTGGCCTCACGTTTTTTTCTTTTCATGACTGACTTGTAATTTGATCCCAATCAAGAGGATTGAAGCTGATTCATCCGTTTCAGCATTTTGAACCCTAAAAGATATGTCTGATGTTTGATTTCTATAAATTACAACATTTACTTTTAAATTTACTCTAAAACAAGTAATTAGGCCCAGTATGGGGGCAGGGAGGACACAAAACTAAAATGACCAAGAAACAGGGGACACATAATTCCTAAAAATAACAAGTTTTTACTGGCGAAGTAATGTCATAGTCATCGCATATTTGTTGAACCATGTAAGCGGTGGCCTGAGTTACCCTACCCTGTGTATTCACAGATAATATGATCGGCTCAACATCAGGGTGACGTCAATGTCAACACTATGTTTTCCTGACCGTGGCTAATATTGAAAGGATGTTATCCAGATTTAGAATGCTCCCTGGGAAGTCCATACAAAGATGTCCATAAATGAGAATAAACTTCAATAATGGACACAGTGCTTGCCACGTCCAATTCTTTCTCCACATATTTCTGATGCCACCTGGCAGAGCCATGCACAGATGGAGGGCCTTGCTTTACGAAAATGATTTTGTATATGCAATAATACGATACCCAAATTAAGCCATTTCACATTGAGACTCAACAAAATGTTCTTTTTTTCTTAATCAGGGAGCCAAAGTAAGCCCAAGATGACCAAAATATTTAATTTTTTTTAATAAAACCATGTCCTACATGAATTTAAATCCATTACATTTTAGGTTTCTACCATAATTAGTTTTCCAGGAAAAAGAAAATATCAATGGAATGAAATTTTAGCATTAAGAGGCCTTAATTTGGGTGGTGACCTTCGATGTTCCCAGACCTCACCCTATTAGTTCTTCAGCATAACACCTGTACAAGTCAGAAATACAGATGTGGCTGTGGTATTTCAGTATTCCTGACAATCATATGATTGCAGCTACAGCAGTGACAGCACAGATATAAGTATAGACCTGGCATTAACATAAGAAATCTTCTGAAATTCTATCATTTGACAGAATTTATTACATTAAGGATTTCACCAGAAAGGTAATTTAGACCAAAATCCCATTTCTCAAAATCAGAGAAGCAGACAGACACTGGCGCTGCTAAAGGGGAGAGGGGGGTATCCTGCGATGAAGGGTAGTCATTTTGCTGGCCTTCATGAGATATTTAGCTCCAATACAGGATGGTTAGCCCCTTCATAAAGCAGTTTGGACCAAACACAGAATGGCTGGCCCCTTCACCAAGAAGACAGCTCCAGCCTTGGAGATGCCTAACTAGGTGAAGTTCCCCTGAGATGTTGCCCGGAGTAAATAAGATGGGCACCTACACCTGATAAATAATGTAATCATTCATCATAAAGCAATGCCTCAGCAGTTGCACCAGACTGGTACAGTTTTCTTTTTGAAAGCGATCTTTCAATTTCGATTTCAATTTATTTCACACTATGGCAGTATATATGCCATCAATACTCATGCACATTTGACCATAAAATATATAAAGATAGGTTAGATACATTGAAGATTACAAAAAATAATGAATAAAAACTAAAAAAAAAAATTACCTGTTAATATCGTTTACAGTATTTTTACACTTTTTCTGGGCGACACTTTTGAATTGTGAATTTGTGATAATTTTGTTTGAATATTACAATAAAGCTAGTGATAAATATTATTAAGAGGTTTTGGAAACATTACTATATTTTTACTATTGATCGAATCAGGACGTAAATATGTGTATAGCATTTTAGTTAAGTTTTAACTTACTGCCAGCCTGTGACAAACGTTCTAGCTCCTCAGCTGTATCTAGAAATAAAATATGAATTAAAAAATACGGCATACATTGTCATACAAAAAATTGAGCCGGCCTAATGCAAAAATAATGTGTGACTTGTCCCTAGCGCTGTATTTTGCATTTTTGTCAGTTAATCTTTAATAAAATCCCTATCAACCTTCTTAATTATTGAAACTTTGTTATTAGCATCAGCATTCGGCCTTAAGACAATTTAGAATTTTCAAAAATATACAGATTTTAACTGTCCATGATGTGTAAACTACATTGGCAAATGCATTGCAATCACAGCCAGTGACAGCCATTGTAAAATCCATGAGTCTGAGAATGATACCATATAATCCAATGGCAATAAGATAAATATAAATAAATAAATGATATAATGATTAATAGCAAAGAATGGTTTAGAATCAGCAACCTTTCTCAGCTGATAGAATTATCACTACTGAAGGGCCATCCTAAACACTAGATTAGCAATTACAACTGCACTTGGTGACATTGAGCTTAGCCACGACTTTAGACTACATACCAAGTGCATGAGCCAAGGTAAGGCATTCACTTACATATGCGACCTGCAGGTTCTATGTCTGGATCATAGTGTAATGAGATCAAAAAGTTGTTAATGGAAAAGGTTTTTATGATGCTCTACACAAATGTAACTAGGCTATGCCTGGAATATAAAGCAAAATGGTCAAAAGGAAGTTAACTCTTAATGTTTATATGGTAAGTAAAGCAGCAAAGTAAAGTAAAAAAAACATATTTAGATTAACCAATGCAATCACTTACCTGGAGCATGTATTGCTGGGCTATACTCTGCAACTATCAAAAATAAGTTAATTATTAATTATTATAAAGTTTTACATAATATATCTTGATTAAGTTAAGTCAATGAAATTTGCAGATTAAAAACATCTGTGGTGATGTTTGGCTTGGGCTATATAAGGTCATCCTAGCCTTGCCAGGTTCTGTTGGGGGAGCATCCCATACTCAGAAACTTTAAATTTGGCTAAAATATATGTGGCCAGATTTTAAATTTCTCACATCCCAGAATTATGAAAATCTTAGTTAACCTCTCCTAACAGACCATCTGAAAAAGGGTCAGGCTGGTGTGCAATATATGAATAATTACAATACAACTGATAGTGCAATAATTCATCATAAAGCATTGCCTCAGTTGTCACACACGACTGGTACAGGTTTCTTTTTGAAAGAGAGCTTTCAATTTCAATTTTAAATTATTTCATCTGGCTGACACTATTGCAGTGTATTTGCCATAAATACTCATTGACAGTAATTCATGCTCATTAGACCATAAAACAATAAAGATAGGGAAATTATAAATATAATATTGTTACATAAAATTGATATATTCCTGCTATAACAGAGTAAGATAAATTAAAGATTGCAAAAAAAAGTATGAATAAATCGATTTAAAAAAAAAAGACCTGTTAATGTCATATACAGTATTTTCACACACTTTTTACTGGGCCGCACTTTTTTATTTTGAATTTGTGACAACTTGTTCTGAATATTGCCATAATGCTAATGATAAATGTTATCAGAATGTTTTTGAGACATTGTTTTGTCCTTAAAATTAATCCCACTCTTGATATAAATATGTAGAAAAAAAAAACTGCATATCATTTTAGCTAAGTTTTAACTTACGGCCATCATTAATCACACGTTCTGTTTCGGAGTCCTCAGCTGAAACTGGAATTAAAATACAAAAATTTAAATTATTGCATATTTACAGTCACACAAAACATTATGCTGGCCTAGTACAAAAATAATGGAGCCAAAGTGTGACACGTTCCTAGCGTTATATTTTGCCATTTTTGACAGTTGATCTTTTCTTAAATCTCTCCATCTTTTTGATTACTAAAATTTGGTATTAACATCGGCATTGGGCTTTAAAACAATTTAGAATTATCAAGAATGTACAGATTTTAACTTTCCATAATGTGTAAACTACATTGGCAAATGCATTGCAATCACAGCCAGTGACAGCCATTGTAAAATCCGTGAGTCTGAGAATGATACCATATAATCCAATGGCAATAATATAAATATAAATAAATAAATGATATAATGATTAATAGCAGAGAATGGTTTAGAATCAGCAACCTTTCTCAGCTGATAGAATTCTCACTACTGAAGGGCCATCCTAAACACTAGATTAGCAATTACAACTGCACTTGGTGACATTGAGCTTAGCCACGACTTTAGACTACATACCAAGTGCATGAGCCAAGGTAATGCATTCACTTAAATATGCGACCTGCAGGTTCTATGTCTGGATCATAGTGTAATGAGATCAAAAAGTTGTTAATGGAAAAGGTTTTTATGATGCTCTACACAAATGTAACTAGGCTATGCCTGGAATATAAAGCAAAATGGTCAAAAGGAAGTTAACTCTTAATGTTTATATGGTAAGTAAAGCAGTAAAGTAAAGTAAAAAAAACATATTTAGATTAACCAATGCAATCACTTACCTGGAGCATGTATTGCTGGGCTATACTCTGCAACTATCAAAAATAAGTTAATTATTAATTATTATAAAGTTTTACATAATATATCTTGATTAAGTTAAGTCAATGAAATTTGCAGATTAAAAACATCTGTGGTGATGTTTGGCTTGGGCTATATAAGGTCATCCTAGCCTTGCCAGGTTCTGTTGGGGGAGCATCCCATACTCAGAAACTTTAAATTTGGCTAAAATATATGTGGCCAGATTTTAAATTTCTCACATCCCAGAATTATGAAAATCTTAGTTAACCTCTCCTAACAGACCATCTGAAAAAGGGTCAGGCTGGTGTGCAATACATGAATAATTACAATACAACTGATAGTGCAATAATTCATCATAAAGCATTGCCTCAGTTGTCACACACGACTGGTACAGGTTTCTGAAAGAGAGCTCTCAATTTCAATTTCAAATTATTTCATCTGGCTGACACTATTGCAGTGTATTTGCCATAAATACTCATTGACAGTAATTCATGCTCATTAGACCATAAAACCAAAAAAAATAGGGAAATTATAAATATAATATTGTTACAAAAAATTGATATATTCCTGCTATTACAGAGTTAGATAAATTAAAGATTACAAACAAAAATATGTATACATGATTTAAAAAAAAAAGACCTGTTAATGTCATTTACAGTATTTTCAAACATTTTTTACTGGGCCGCACTTTTTTATTTTGAATTTGTGACAACTTGTTCTGAATATTGCTATAATGCTAGTGATACATATTATCAGAATGTTTTTGAGACATTGTTTTGTCTTTAAAATTGATCCTTTTGGCATATAAATATGTAGAAGAAAAGAAAATGGTATATATTTTTAGCTAAGTTTTAACTTAACGCCATCATTAATTACACGTTCTGTCTCGGAGTCCTCAGCTGAAACTGGAATTAAAATACAAAAATTTAAATTATTGCATACTTACAGTCACACAAAACATTATGCTGGCCTAGTGCAAAAATAATGGAGCCAAAGTGTTACACGTTCCTAGCGTTATATTTTGCCATTTTTGTAAGCTGGTCTTTTTCTAAATCTCTCAACCTGCTTAATTACTGAAATTTGGTATTAGCATCGGCATTGGGCCTCACGATAATTTAGAATTTTTAAGAATATACATATATTTGTAAAACTTACCATAACACATAAACTACACTTGGCGACATTAAACAGCGACATTCGCTACCCACATAACACATGATTATACACATTTCAAATTGATTTGTAAGAAACTTAATTTTATATCTCATTCACAGTCTTCTAACACTGCAGCAGCCATCTAATAAATGTTTATTGCAGTTTAAGTCAAGTGGCAGATTTAGATGTTGTGTTAAATTTCAATGTCACCCTATGTAGTTAGATGTTTGGCCAAATGCTTTCAAAATCTGTTTGGCATACCCTCAATTTATTGCTTAGTTTTTAAGCTAACATATGTTCAAATTCTTTATTGCAAAAACAGTAGCTTTCTTATCCCCCAATTGCAGCCATGTCTTTCATCAGAAATATCTGTGACTCACCTGTGTACGTAGTAAATAGCTGCCGGATATGTATGAAACCTAACAAGATACTCATTGTCCACTTGTAATCTGCAAAAAAAATTTTTTTAAATCTGTACATATAATAAAATAAAGTTATGGGTAGCTCAGTGAATGTATCATATATTTAGATCAAATAGAAATCCATTTTTCTATTCAAGTGAGGGATTCAAAATTGATTTCGTTAAAATGGTAATCAATTTGACCCATAGAACTTCCGCCAAATCTTTAAACATGCTTAAACATGTTTGCCCTCTCCACGGATCTTCATGAGTGATCTGGAGGCATACGAATCTTCTATGGAGTAGCAAGAGTATCCGACAACGCTCGGCGAGTGAATTACGTATGAACAAGGATTAGCAAGAGTGAACAGTGTGAATGCCCTTCTAGACCTCAGTTTATGTACGACGGTCAGTTTTGTGAAATCAACAAGTGACCATTATTTTCATGTTCATTGTGATATTGTCATTGCTGTGTAGTATTATAGCAATTGTAGATGGCAAGGAGTCCAATATATAGTTTTATTGGATGAAGAACAACTATATTGAATGGACAAGGCATTAGTAGAGTTCAATACAGCCTTCTGAATCAAATAAAACCATATTATAAGGCTAGCAGAAATCCTGGCTTGTGATTGGCTGGGAGCTGTGCAATATTTTCATATACTGCACGCCTATATATTGTACTGCAGAATTTTTGCACCCCTCTTATTGTTGGTTATTGACAACTTAGAAGCAAATAAATTGCAATAAAATTACTAGCAAGATCCTAAAAATATTTTGAATTCTTAAATTGATTTGGAATTTGACCCTGAGTCAATTTGTGACCTCTATCCATATCTACAAAATTATCCATATTTTATTCCTGAGAATAGGCATGGAAAATAATCCATCCCCTGTTCGTCCTGGGAATAGGTACAGAAAATACTCCATCCCTTATTCCTTAGAATAGGTATGGAATCCATCCCTTAATACTGAGAATAAGTATGGCAAATAATTAATCCCTTATTACTGAGAATAGGTATGGAATCCATTTGTTGATTAATTGTGACATCATGAGTTCAGGCCACTTGAAGAGGACACTCATTGCTAACAATGACACAAAAATCTTGGAAACAACTTAGTTGTGTTTCCGAGTTATTTTCAAAGCCATTTCAGGCTAAAAATCAATGAAAATTCCAGATAATACCAACTAGGATATAGTACGAATTCCCCCTATGCAGTATGTTTCTACATCCTTTAGTTATTTTGCTGAAAACACTAAAATTTGCTGGTGGGGTTGGTTCTTTTCACTCTGTTAAAAAAAAAACTGATTAATAATGTTAAACACATACAACTCTTGAAGCTACATACTATGGTATTCACAAAATTAATTTTCATGACAGCAGAGATAAGTGCCACAGCAGACATTTGAAAACGAAGAGTCAAATTCTTGAAAAAATATACTGGACAACAACTAATCCCTTCATGAAAATATGAGGAAAGGCCATATAATATGACACTTACAGCACAGTGTCTCGTGCAATATCATTTTTTAGCCTTGCAAAATATCGGTTGTCAAGGTGCCATAAAAACTGACATTGCACTATCACTATGCAATATTTGTATAATATTGCACAACTTCCCATCCACCATTTGTTATACTGGACAATTTTACAGATGATTATAAAGTGTGATTTTCACTAAAAAAATTAAGCAGTTTAGGAATCAAAAAGAATTAAAGATAAAAATGAAACGGTTAGGAGCATGGATGAAGAGATAAAACTAAAACTTTTTCTACTCAATATAACTTTTCCATTCGTTATAACTTTCTTCTGTCCAATATAACATTTTCAATCCAACATAGCTTTTTTTCTATGCGATATAACTGAGTTCCTATATAACTTTTCTAATAAAATAAAATATATCCTATTCTATATAACTTTTTCCAATCAAACATAATTTTTTTCTATCAATTAAATTTTTCAATCCGATACAACGTTTTTCTATCCAATATAACGAAACATTGGACAGTCAAATATGGTATGTGAACAAGTACATTTCATGGGTGAATATTATGTTATACTGGTCAAAAAGGAGTCAAATGAGCTACTTGTAGATATTTAGCAGAGCCAGTAAAAAAGGGCCCAGTCACTTATCTTCCCCTTACAGATGTGGGGAGCTACATATAAACAAGTAGATAACATCAAAGGAAAGGCCACAATCACCAAAAAAATTGACAATTGTGACTTCGCTGGTCATTGTTTGCCGCAACCCCAAAAAGCTATAGGACAGGGTCTTCCTGAACGTCTCTAAGGGCATGAATTGAGTCTATTGTTCACACGTGCGAGTCTCACATGTAAATCATCCAGGATTGGTACTCACCGAAAAATTGTCACCAACTTAAATGTTCTCCAAATCAAGTTGCCAACAGTATGATGTGGCCTTCACTATTTATTTATATTATCTCAGTTGCAACGTGTTGGCTGTGGCATTACGTCAATATTTTTAGAAGTCCAACTGGATAATAAATGTTACTACTTATAATAAAACAATATATGTGACGCACCGTGTCAAAAGGGGGCTAATGGGTGGAATTTTCAAAAATTACTTTTTGATGGCAAGCAATTGTCTAAAATGTGTAGTTTATGGAAATGTAAAAAATTTCCAGATATCTCAATATTTAGTGGTCATATGTGGTATTTAAAAATTTAATGTTTTCGCGCATATAACCACTGCAGACGTAATGAGGAGCAACACAGGCACTTGTAAAACTATGCGTTACATTTCATGACATATCTTCGTTATCCGTTGTTCAAAACTTACGAGATTTGGATATGTGATCGTGAGGTAACTGTTCTATACTCTACTAAAATTGTGAGCTGCTACAATAATAACTTAATAATAAAAATCAACATTAAAATTGGCGTGTTAAAAAGCCGGTTTCCTACGTAAAAGCAACCTCTGTATTTGGTTTTTTATCTCGGGTGCTCATTCACCAACAATTACCAAACTCTGGCATTGTGTTTGTCATGACATTTTCTAAATCTTTCTGAAATTTCAAAATTATATGTGCAACATTTTTAACACAATTGAGCCTCAAACATGGGCGACCAGCTGAGGTTAATATTCTTACTACGGAAGCCTACTAGTGCCACACACAACTTCTTTTTTTTTGGGCGTTTTTTTCTACATAATTGTTTTTAGATTTGTGTTTTTTTGATAAAAATAATTTTAAATTTGTGTTTTTTGCTGCATGATTCTTTTTGCATTTTTGGTACATTATAATTTTTTTATTTGTGTGGTTTCCCACATAATGTTTTTCAGTATGCACTCTTTGCTACATGATATTTTTTCATCTGTGTTTTTGGCTACATAATTTTTATTTTTCCAGTGCGCACTTTTGCTAAAAAAAAATTTCATTTTAAAGTTTTTTTATATTTGTGACTTTTTGCTACATAATTCTTACAATGTGTTCTTTGCTACATGATTTTTCGTAATTTGTGTTTTTTGCTACATAACATTTTTTCACTTTGTTTTATCCAACATAATTATTTTCAGTGTGCATGTTTGTGTTTTTCATTACATAATTTTTTTTTAAATTATTTATTATATATATTTTTTTACAGGATAGTTGAATCTTTTTGCTATTATTCGCAAACATTTGTGAATAAACGCAAACATTTGCGAATAAACGCAAACATTTGCGAATAAAAGCAAAATTATTTAACTCCTTCTGGAACAATTGAGCAGAACAAAAAATTATGTAGCAAAAGACACAAATTCGGAAAAAATTATGTGGCAAAAAACTCAAATATTTGCGAATCAAAGCAAATATTTGCAAATAAATGCAATATCATTTAACTCCTTCTTAATATTGCCAAAAACGCCAAATAATAATAAAAAAAAGTTGTATGTGGCACTAAAAGGCTTCCGTATATGAGAGTAAGAACATAGAACTAAAAAGGGACAGCACTAATTCAGATCTAATGCTAAAATTATGCCAAATATACCAAATGATAGCCCAAAGGCTCTACTTTAAGTATATGATGCTCTGAGTATTATTTCGGACAAATTGAGGACATCATAAAAAGGTCAGTTTTTCTAGAAAACAAGCGCGGTGACCCCACTTTCTTATTGCCTCATATAGATTATTATAATAAGTTACAGTCGGGTACAATGTTATATTAAATTCATATGGCTGGACATTTTTGAATTGAAAAATTTGTGAAAAAGATCCTTAAAAAAATTAGACTTTTTGAATTGGCTTTCTTTTTCTTCAGATCCCCTAAAATTATTGTTCTTTTTTGAGTTTCTAATGAAAAACGGTCTCAAAATGTTCCTGAAAGTCCACTGCATGCAATAACATCACCTGCTTTTATAGTTATAGCATTGCAATGAAATTATTAGGCTGTATATGAGTCAGAAAGAGTGGGTAAAAAAAAGCAAAAATAGAAAACATCCAATAATTTTAAATTATCACGCTGACCACCTAAATTATTTTTCCATATTTTAGCTTTATTACCCCAGGCAGAGGTTTGAAGTACCTGCATAGGTAATGCAGACCAATTGTAGACTGCAGATGTACTGAACTTGATTGATTTCTTTATTTGTAGATCTTGTAATGACATTGCCAAGCTGTTCCATGCTTGACACTGTTGACTTTCTGTATATATACTCTATTAAAAAGTTATACATGTAGTGTGTGTGCAGGTGGGTTTGTCACACTTAATTTCCGAAGCAGAACTCCACCACTATTGTATATACATTGATATAATTTGGTATCTTATTAGTTTTTATGGCCAAGTTGTGACTTTTGAGAGTCTCATTGACATGTCTCAACTTTGTTTTAAGGATTTGGGAAAACATTTTTTCAATTTTTCCTAAGCAGTACTCTGATACTATTGCACCTACATGCTTTGTTATTATATGTCTAAAATATTTTAGTTGTGTCTTTTTGTCCTTATGGCCATAAATACTATAGAATATTGGTAATGAGGGAAAATGTGAAAAATCCATGTTTTCTAAAACCTGTATCAACTGGGTCTCACCTACTAGTGTACCTAAACACATATTTGTCTTTTAAAATGTCTACATCGTAATACTTTCAATTTCAAAGCTTCATTTTGACATATATTTCCCTTTCTTTTTTATAATTGTGGAAATTATGCAAAAATTGCTGAACTTGTGTTGTTTGCTACATTTCATAACCCCTGGTATTCTTCTGTTTGCACTGATATCACACATTTTTGAAGAATTAAGTGTATATATACATGAATGTTTTTAAAATTTACGGAGCCCCTAAGAGGACATGGTAGAAAAAAATTTAAAAATTTTTTTTCCTGTGTGCACGAGTTAATTTACGAAAAATAAATGTTTTCCCCGTGAGATAATTTACAAAATCTTTTTTTTTCCGTGCGCTCGAGAAACATTTGGTGCGCGCGAGAAACATTTACACAAATTCTATCTGGGTAGTTCTGCATTTAAAAAAGCTGTTCCTTGCAATGAAAAATAGTCCTTGCAGTAAACTGCAATGAACAAATCAATCAATCAATCAATCACACATATGATATATAATTTGGTCAATAATCAATCAATCAATCATACATATAGGTGTTATATCAACTGGTCAATCAATACCCATCAATCTATCAATCTATCTATCTTTTACTTATCTATCTGTCTGTCCAGCTATGTAAATGCTTATTGAATTTACAGAGCAAAAGTACAAATACATGTACATATACAAGATTGTCACCTTTTGGTATAACATGTAATTTCATGTACTTAATTGAAAACCCCATCTTTCTTGCACATTTAGTTGCTGAAATACAACACAATACATTTTTGCAATCAAGATATATTAGATCTAATAAACTTTCTGACATATGTCCTAATTGGCTGGGGTCATTGAGTGCACTTCACTACAGAGGGCTTGGCCATTGAATGGAACAGCACTTTTAACTCCTTATAAATAAAAACTATTAGGCCTAGATAAAAGATGGTGATAGAAATGTGCACCCGTTTTCCTCACGCGCACGACTTAATTATCTCGTGTGCACGACTTACTTAAACAGAAAAACATTTTTTCGTCCGTACCAAATTATTTTTCTTGAATTAACTCGTGCGCATGGGAAAATTTTATTTTTTTCTGCCGTTTGAAATTTAGCATTTAGGTCGACAACGAGTCCCTACCCCCCCCCCCCCTCCCTGTTCACGCCGATTTTACATTGCCAAATAGCCATCAGTCAGAGCAAGGCACAGGTAATTTAATGACTGTGCCCCCCCTCATAAATTCTGGATCCGCCGCTGACTGGTGTGATAACACTGTCAGTAAAGAGGTTATACTTGTTTTGTATTTCTTTATGAATTATGTTTGACAAATGTTTGTCAATGATTTTGTGGAGTAAAACTATTTTTCTAAAGGCATATTGGCGTTCATCCCTAAAACTGAAATGAACTAGCCCATTGGGTGAGTCCATTCAATGTTGGAGGGAGAGAGCAGTATGATTAATATAAACTTCTGGGACAAAACTGATCGGCCCCAGTTCTGCAGTTAATGTCATCTGTCTTTGATGTGACAATCATTTATTACGCACCGTGGCTTGCTTGCATTTTCCCGCCAGTTTCACAGTTATGACGTCACCACCCGTAAGCCCCCTTTTCCCGTGGCGCGCCACATATATGTCCTGCCTATATTGCTGGTCATAAGACATAATATTTGCCATTTTATCCAAATAAAATGACAATACTATTGTAGGTGTCAGTTGTTCATTTAATTGATGTAGAATGTAATAATAAACATGTTACTCCCTCTATTAAAAAAAACCTAGCAAAAGCTCTGCTGTGCAGGATGACCAGTAAAACAATAAAAATTCAAAAATATAAAAAACAGTACCTGGTAAAACTGACCAGTAAAGTGATAAACATAGAAAAAAAAACAGTACCTGGACACACTGATGATGAATCGACAGTATACTACATAAAACTAAAGCATAAAAGTTTGAATTTTATGGCTTCAGTCTGTGTTAAGCAGGCTTCAAAGCAATTCTTACATGAGCCAGCAATTATATCACATTGTTGTTTGCCACACCCTATTGTATAGGATTTTTCTGGTGATTCTTTAGTTTAGCATGGCAATCAATTTCATAGATTTGAAACTTAACTCCAGAGGACGTCATATGACTCTAGCACTCTCATTGGCTGGGAGACTTCTTTTAGACAACCCTCTCAAAAAATTGGGTTAAAAAAACAAAAGAGTATTTTTTTTAAAAACAAAACGGGTCAAACTTGATTAAAGGGGAATCCATTGGACAAGTCTTTCTTTTCTGTTGAGTGAATGAGACTTCCGTATAGTTTTGAAGTGTATAACATTGGCTGTAATGTGATGTGACTGGTCCCTGTGCCAGTAAAAACCTTTTGAGTTATACTTAGGTAGAAATGTATGGTGAGCAATTCATTAGCCTGGTTCAGAAATGATATCTGCTCAATGTCACTTGAATTAAAGAAGCCTTCTGTTCATAGCAAGTTCTGAATAGGGCAAATTTCTTCCTTTTCTTTTTTTTCATAAAGCCATCGTTGGTAGACATTTGCTTAATATCTTCAGGTAATTTATTCCAAAGGTGAGGTGCAATGACTGAGAAAGCACAGTCTCATATTTGTTATCAGACTGAGGTTGAAGGAAAAATTATTGTCAATGCTTATGAGATTTGTTTGCTGAGGCTGTTTTCTTTAAAGATTTAATATATAAGATGGTCATTGTTGAATTCAATTCTGAAACTAATGGCCAGCCAGTAAAAATCTTTCTTGGTATGAGTAATTCGATCAGGTTTCCTTGATCTTTCTATCAATTGTGCTGCAGAGTTCTTGGCAAATTTCTCTCGTCTACCTTTTATACCATACAAGAGAGCACTCTATGTCATACTTAATGCGACCGATTTAAAGTTTGGTGAAGGGCTGATCTGATCTTCCATGTATTTTCTACAGTGAGCCAATTGAGTTGTTACTGATCTACTAATATTAACTTCTTAGTTACCCCTTGCTCCTTTGTTTACATTAATATTTCAAATCATGACCGATAGATTTAAATTTCAAAATAATTATACTAGTGAATAGTAAATACAATTTATTTTGAGCTGGGCTGCAAGGGAAAATCAAGAGATAATCTGACAGCTAAGCTGAGCTATTTTTAGATCTAATGAAAGCGAGGCTACATTATAAAATGCGGACCGCAACGGACCAAGTCCGCTCCTCTTACGCTGGTTAATAATCTTATCCGGTCATTAAATATTTACAAACTTCATCATAGCTACGTGGAAGTTGTTTCTGTAAAAGACAGGATCCACAATTTCAGAGATGCATTGTCGCCATGCAAATTTTAATCAAGTCAAAATATGTAAAGTATACCATGTCATACCATGGGGCTCATACTTAAGAAACAGGAAGCCAAACAAGTAAAATATGCTGTGAATTCTGTTTACTATTGGAGCTCATTAAGTTAATAATTTTAGTCTTCTTTTTTACTTTTTTTTTTTAATTTTGAAAAATGGTTTTTGCTGAAAATTCTTTACCACTTTATAAAATGTTTTAATAAATAAATAAATGGAGTAGGCGTTCTTGCAAATGTAACATCTGTTTGTGTTATTACCTGCACTGTTTTTACTATGTTTATATTCTCTGATTGTGTGAAATATTTGTTTGGCTTCAGCGAGATTTTCAAGATAAAGCTGGCCAATTTATTCTTTTCCAATTTGTTTCTGATGAGTTCTGCAAGAATACTATACAACTTAGCGTAAGTGTGATGGCAATACAACAATGTTAGTTATAAAGTAAGCATAGCATTACCGGTGTTTGAAGGCATAGACAACTACTTTTCAATATGCATATCATTTTATTGACAACAGGCTATTATCGCTGATGCATTGTCTCCATATAAAAATAATTAATCAGTAAAAACAGAAGACATACAAATGAATATTCCTACTTCATATACAGCTTTTATAGAACAATCTCAGTGCATTCCATTTAGTTTTAGTCCCAGAGTTACACACATTGAATGTACACATCATTTACAAACATTACATATGCATAATTATGTATACACAACTGCAATATGTTACAATACTTGAAAAATACAAAGTGCATAAAATAACAAGGACTGGTCCCTGACTTTGATATCATACACTAGGACAATTGATATACTACATCATATATCACAATTAGTCATAAGCAACATGGAAATATCATAGTCCACACAAATGTTCACTGCATATGCATAGGGCCACTTTGAAGACTCTTACTTTTAAGTGGAACTTGATGCGAAATGAATGGTTATTAACATTGGATAATATGGATTGGAAATCACATCATTTACATTATAAGCTACGGGAATTAATATATATACAAAATCAGATATACACAATTCGTAAATAATTACATTGGAACAGTGAACAGTATAATTGATAGATGGAATATAGTACTATTGCATCTGTGCACAACCAAAGCACTACATGTATGAGTGACCACAATTAGGTTGTACATGATCAATGTAAACCTAAACTTGTGTACAGTAGAATTTCCAAAGTATTCAGTTTCATTAGAGTGTTTTTCTATATAAAAATTCAACCTGCACAAGAGAAAAAAATATTAGCATAACAGTACTGCAATATTATAACATATATACAATATTTGACTGCATTCATGGCAGCCATTTTTCAATATATGGTTTTATTAAACTTATGCCAAAAAACAACTCATTTCTATAATACACGAGGCACAATATTTATAAATGATTATGTACACAGCAATTCTACAAAATTTACAAAATAATACCATACAAAAATGTAGGCCAACTCCTAATTGCAAATTGATGGACATAACATGAGTCAACCAAATTGCTTCCTTTAAATATACAAAAACAAATATCATTCAATCGGACACATTATTTGTCTATAATAACAAATTGAGAGCTTACAAAACTGAAACCATTTAATGGATCAATTGACAGACCCATACACAATTCAAGTCAGGGTTCTACACATTAAAGACTTCTTTTCCTTCATTTGCACATAAAGTTATAAATGTCAACATTTTGTTTTTGCACCAAACAAGTAGACAGGTTAGTACATTTTGGTAGGATTTTAGCTAAAATTTAGTGTTTATACTGTAAAGCGTAGGAATTCCTCCTACAGCCAAGACGAAAACATGGTTAACTGAGTAGAAACTGGTTAATTGTGCCTGTGTCATCATGTGCTGACAGTTCCTTGACAGTCCTTGATCCCATTGGGTATTATCCTTGAGAGTGACTCTAATTGAAGCCTTCAAACCATACCTTCTGCATGTAGCTGGAGAGCCTTATTTTAGAATTGTGCATTTTTGTCTTTTTTTCCAACTACCAGTTTTCCTGTGATGTAAAAATTCATTTACATTAGCACAGAAACTCATTTTGCAAATTTATCATTGGTGAGAACATTTTTATAACTTATATCATTTCAAAGATTTGTGCCATAATCTTATATCTGAACTGTGTCAAATGGGAGAATCTATTATATTTACTGGAAGAAATTAAAACACCCAAGGAAATAAAATATACCTAAATTGTCAATCATGTCTTTTGCTAAATCGGGTTGAACTTGCTTCAGCACTTGGAGAAATACTGAATAGTTGTCTTTGTTGATCCTGCGAAGGGCATCACAAAAAGTACGGACGTTGGTGGCATTGTCCTTTTCATTCTAAAAATATAAGCAGGCAAATTTACAGAATGTTGATTTTGCTGTGAAAAAATGTCATTCATAGATTCAGCATTGGGATATCACACAGATATAGTCAAATTTTGTCTTCCTGTAAAACACACCAATTGTGTATGGGCAATATATAAATATATTTTTTTTCTATTTTTAGAATAAAAAGTTACATAACAACTCTTTTTTCCTTTTTTTTTCACTTAGTGCTTTTTGATTAATATCATGTAAGTCACTATCCCTTCATCATAGCTACCTTCCCAATACAAGTAGGCTATTTAATTTTTTTCACAAAATTTTCTGTTCTTTTTTATTTGTTTTGTATACATTGATCACACCTTTCTTTTTGTTTATGTGCCACTAATAATTAAATTCCATTTGCTAATGACAGAGGTAATATGATAAGTATTTTTCATGCATAGTATGCCAATGTTGCAAAAAGTAAGCAAAAATCTTGCCTGAATAATTTGATACAGTGTATCGTTGAATATTCCTTTTGTTAAACACTTATCCAGCAAGTCACTTTTTAGTTCAAGACGTTTGATTAGAGGCTCCCACATGCGATTGATGCATTTTCCCCACTCATCCCAGGTAACGCCCTCCATTATCTCTTTTGTCATCTCAGCCTCTTTGTCAGAGTTACCTACACAATTGCAAAATGATAAAATATGAATTAAATATGCACTTTTTATGTCTGTTCTGCTTCTACTTACATAAGAAACCATCTTTTGACTAAATTAATATACATATTTAGTGTGGAAAGGAAATTGAATATTTCACCATAAATTGTAAAAAATACAGCAACATTAATGGCCTAAAGTTTATAGTTAGCTTTAGTTTGTTCCTGTAATTGTGTTTCACCTAAATGTGGATGGTAAATAAGCATGACACATATGAGCCCATTGTGGGCTGGGTTTTATAACAAGGCACATGATGTCATTACAAAGAATTTTGAATTTAATGAAATTGAATATGCAAAAAATGTCATGTTTGTGGTGCTCCACACCAGATTCCAATGGAAGGTGTGGAATCTCATAACCAACATCAGATTACTGTGTTTACTATGCAAAACTATCAGGTCATAACAGCGATCATATCTGCATTGGTTGAAAGATAGTGGAAGATCATGCAAACTTTGCAAATTTGACACTACTAGCCTGACTTTTCCTGCATTGGTGACATTTCCTGCATTGGTGACATATCCTGAAAATGTTTGTATAATGGTATGATACATTTGTCATATACTACAAAAACCACAAATTCAACAAACACAATATTAGGGGCTACATTGCCACGTTCAATTGACAAAGAGCAAATTAATTAATCGATATGATATTTGTGTTCCTGGTGTTAGTTATTAAACAAGAAAAAAGTTTGAAATTCTCAGGATGATAAGCAATAGCACTGATCATAATAAACATAATAAGGCACTTGCTGAATTATAAATTAATTTCTAGAATCCACTTACAGCAACTTGACTGGCTGACTGAATAGGCTGAGCAGTAATGTTTTCTCTGAAAATTAATAATAACAATCAATGCCAGGCAAAACCTGCATTTACCTAATGTATTAAATGTGTGAACCCAATACATTTTAGTTACTCTTTCATTTACTTTTTAGCACTCAAACAGTAGTTTGCCTGTAAAAAAGCCAGTTATTTTTCATCTCCTGCAATTTAGCATTCAAGCAACCCAGGCAATTATAACTACTTCAATAATGCCCACTCAAGACTTATTCAAGCATTAGTAAAAAGCTAGTTACTTTCCAGTTGCTTTTCAACTACTACAAATTTATGTTTCAGCTACTGCAAATTTGCAGTCAAATAACTGCGGAATAACCCCTTAACAATAATCCAAACATAAAAAGTTGATTCCATTAGTAGCTTAGTCACTAAAATCCTTTTTAAATTA
Source organism: Alitta virens (assembly GCA_932294295.1). NCBI lineage: Eukaryota > Metazoa > Annelida > Polychaeta > Phyllodocida > Nereididae > Alitta > Alitta virens. Next base: position 3,038,776 of record OW028585.1, on the reverse strand, counting down.
CTTTTCAGTTATCTTTCTGCTATTGCAAATTTATGAAAGCAGACATGCAGGCAAGTAACCAGTGAAGTTGATATTGACCCACAAACGATTATTCAAGCATAGTTTGAATTCTATCAATGGCTGATAAGATCCAGTTACCCTTAAAATCGATGCAAAACAAACTCAGAACAATTGAAAGTAATTGTAATGTAGCTGAAAAGTAACTGATTAAAAGTAGCTCGGTTCACAAATCTTAATATACTTGGTTTATCAATCTGATATGACCTACATTGCAATACATTTATCTTTAAGGCAGCTGTTAAGGAATTCACTGTTTCCATATTCATGACTAGAAATTAGTCATACCTTTTTGACATTGGAAGTTTACAAAGTAGCTGATCTGGATTCTCACTCAGGATAGCTTTGAAATCATTGTACTTGAAATGCAAAACTTCTTCATCAATCAGTGCACATCCAGATACATTATCCCCATGTAATTCATATCCACACTCATTGTTATTGGGCCATCATGAGGTTGCACAGATTTAACTAACACATGTGACGGGTCCTCTGATTATTTGAAGTAAGTATTTAATTAATATGGAGCCCAACGTCTGTTTAATCATGCTAGGCAGAACTTGGAAGCAGTTTCAATTGTTCATACAACCACAGACACATGCATTACTTGTTGCAAGGAAAAAAACTTTTATTTTCAAGCTACAAGTTCGGCATCTTTCATTTCACATTCATCAGTTACGTAAGCCCATTCAGTGGCTCTCTTAGGATTCGCATCTTTGTGGAAAATCAAGACTGGTGTGCCTTTTGGCACATTCTGATGAAGTTCAAGTGGCACACTCTTAAAGGAACTTCATGATTACAATACTCACCTTTGTGATCCATTTTCTTTCTTTTGTTGTTGTGAGACTTCAGTGCCTGCATTATAGCACAACATCAACTACGTTATTAAAATGAACTAAGTATAAATGCAGGTGGAGATTTTAAAATAATTAAGGTACATTTAATCTATTTCTTTCATACAATTATTACTTCACCTGTAAAGTGTCATCCTTGAAAAAAAATAACATACTAATGTGAAATTTAAATATGCTATTTATCAAGAAAAAAAAAGACACCATTCTGTGAATCATAGCATATGAAAAGGGATGTCAACTGAGGAGGGAGGGGGACATATCCAAGATATTTTGGGAAGGGGCTGGGGGTGCATATCAATGCAATTATCCCCTGGAACTTAGTTAAATACGCAATGTGGTATGAATTTCACTATTAACAAGAGTTATTGATTAGTAGGATCATATATATTTAGTTGCCAAAAGGGAGAAATTCGAACCATCAGTGTAACCTGTCTGATGTCCAGAAAACTCTTTCTATGACTGTCCAGTAAATACATTTTAGATACAACAGGAAAAGATGATTTAAAGAAATACTTCACCTAACGTATCAATCATTTGTTTTGCTAAACCAGGCATATTTTCCTGAAGCACTTGGTGAAGTTCTGAATAATGGGCTTTGTCGATTTTACAAAGTCCAGCAAAGAAGGTCTTGGATTTGGCTAAACTGGTATTCTCTTCCTGAAAAGGTCAGTAGGATTAAATTAACAGACAGATTTACAATAGAACAGTTTTTCACTGTAAAACTTGTAAATAATGCATTTCACCATTAGTATACTAGCCCGATATTGGCAACTTTTATCAATAGTGCTTTGTAGGGATAGTACAGTCATGGCAAAAAGATTTTGGACACTTTTTATAAATAGTGCCCATGGCACTTTTTTGACTTGCATCTTAGGTCTTATAACCCTTGGCCATAAAAATGACCCAGGTTATTGCGATGGCCTACACCTCTGTGAGTTTGTCTATCTCTTTTGTCACTCTGTCTTTCTGTAAACTTCACTTACAGACAGGTAGCCTCTACATAGCCCACTCAGGTGCTGATAAGGCGTTAAACAATAACACACACACACACACTTACAGACAGGATGACTTCAGTTCCCTTGATTACAAGCTCATAGAACTACAAGTAATATACCTTAGAGGAAGATATTGAATGGATTAAACAATCTGGGACTTTGACACATTTTGAGGCCACAAGGATCAAATTCATCCAGAATCTTGTGGCTCTTCACACTACTCCGCCAGCCAAACATGTGGATGACAAGGCTCTTCCCTCTGACTTACCAGCCATAATTTAATACATATATTAGTGTGACTTTTATGCCTATGTCTTTTCAGGACAAAACATATAGTCCCTGAAGAAAATAATTCAGAAAAAATGCAGTAAATAAAAAATAAAAAACCAGACCAAAATAAAAGTGTTTTAAAGTGTCCAAAAAACGTTTGGCCATGGCTGTATTTTTTCAGGCTAAAATAGATGCATTGTTATTGTTTGCTTCAATAGCATCATTAGTTGTTCATCATACCCTTGTCCTACAAATCTATATAACAACATTTAAGGAATGTTTTAAAAGTATATCAACCAAAGTCTTCTCTTTGTTCCAATGCCCATTATAAATTGCAAACAGTAAAAATATAAAAAAAATCACTTGCCTGGTTATTTTGGTAGAGCGCCCTGTTGATTACACTCTTTGACCAACACAAATCTACCAAGTCCGGGTTTGCTCTCACTGACCATTCCAGATCTTTCAAGCATTGTGTCCACTGCTTGGTGGTAGTATTCTCTAGGATCTCCCTGTCAGACTTGCCTACACGATGGCAAATTAGTAAAATGCAAACCTTATGATATATATTAAAGACATTATTACCTAATAACATTTTAATTAACAGGCAGATACATCAGCGGTTGTATACCGCCAGTGTCATAAACAACCCAACATATCTGTACATGACGTTTTGCACCACTCACCAGTGCAATTTACCATTACAGGCTGGGGAGGCAAAGCTTGGAATGAACCGACAAACACTTCACTGAAAGTTGTGAAACTAATTTTAAAACCAACTGTGGCCAGTCAGCTGGTAAATTGGTCATTGTTGCAGACCTAGCATGTAAAATGACTTCTCAGAAGAACAAAAGAACAAGGAAGGAATATTCACATGTTAATCATTATTGTTAAAATTGGACATTCCTCATAACATACGAAGACCATACTAAATACCAATGCATATTTTTTAAATAAAAAAATTCCAAACAACAGTGAATGCTGTTTTTGCCCAGTCGACAGCTGATGTCAAGGGCACCCCCAGGACCAAGCACCCAGCCCAGGTCATGGTCGTTGGTGTAGTGGCCTCCGACGGCAACAAGATGCAGCCCTTCTTCTTCAAGCAGATGCTTACTACAAGGTCCTAAAGTACCACATCTTGCCATGGCCAACTGATCCAGGATTTAGCCCCCTGCCATACATCCAAGAAGGTGCAACAGTTCTGCTAAGCCAACTTTGTAAACTTCTGGATGGCAGATTTCTGGCCCTCCTCCAGCTCAGACCTGAACCCTCTGGACTATGCTGTGTTGGGCATTTTAGAGCAGGCCACCAACGAGACCCGTTCTGCAACTGTTAAAATGCTGTTTAAGGCCAGTATTGCAGCGACCTCTGGGATAGAGAAGAACAGGTGTTTATATAAAATTACATGATATTAAGAATAATAGCAAGTATTAGAGTAAAACTCTAAGTAATATAGATTATTATTCACCCAATTCTTATAAAATTGCTAATCACAACCACAAACTGTTGACTGTGTTGCTCAATGGTTGCTGATAGTGAAATTAAGAGACTGAGTGAGAGAGATCAGTCCTGCAGCAAAATCATGAAAGCAACTGGAGAAGGAACATACTGTAATGCCTTATATACAATAAACATTTATTTTTTTCCATTCTTCCCAAATTTTGGCCCCAGGAAATCATTCTTGCTTCAGCAGCCAGCGAGCCAGCATCTCTATACTATCAAAAGGCACCACTAGGACGTATAGAGTATTATCATTTGGGTAAATGCATTGGTGTTAGAGTTCTGCTCCGGAAACGAAAGTGTTATGCTTGTCCATTAGCCCGCCCCCCTGCCCATCTGACCGTATGGCAGCCCGTCGGACGGATATTGATGATAACATTAACCCTTTTTTAAACTTTGTACGCTGAGGGTTAAAAATGTACTAGTAAATCAGGATAAATTGCCTGCATTCGTATGATCACTGCATTTATTATTTCTGGTGTAATTCTGGAGACGTTGCTTTAGGCCTCGCCCACTTTCTGGCTGCCAGCCAATCGCCGCATGGCATAGCTCATGGATGAACGCTAAGGGTTTTACATTAGGAGTTGTACAACAATGTACATAAATTACACTGGTGGTACAAAGAAATATATATATATATAAAAAGAGGAGATCCAACATCCCAGAATGGAACATGAAATCACTCAGCCCGCATCAGGATTGCTGTCTGCTTAGCATCCATACTATCAGGCCATGATAGATAATAAAAAAGCTTTAACTAAAACTTTTTGGAAATTTGACACTACTTGCCTGAAGTTCCCAGTTTTCGTGGCATGTCCTGAAAGATAGTTAGACAATGATAAGTAGTCTAATCATAGTGATCATAATGAAGCAGAAGTTATTTACAAAAAATTGACTTACAGCATTTTGGCTAGCTGACGTCGCGGACTGAGCTATAATCTTTTGACTGAAAATATAGTATGACAGTATATATGGTACTCAACATCGTGAGTCAGCACTGGAATGGGGGTCCCCAATCTAGGGTCAATCCTATTTTTAGTGACATCATCTGGCATTGTGAAATTTTTACGTATCAACAATCTTTGCTACAGGACATGATTCGATTTTAATTAATATATGTATTATCTACATGATTTTTTCCAGGCATATATGGCAGGAATATTAGCTGTATGCAGGATTATTTTGTGTACAAGGTGATATCATGAGATTAGAATACATTGACAGTGTAAAGGTGTTTAACATACTGATTAGATAATAAAAGACTCACAATTTTGCAGCATTATGGACATTAATGCTATGACAATCAGTACATACATTGCATGATCAGAGACATTTCATTTCTCTGATATGACTTGACTTTCCCAGTTTTGACAATGTGTTGTATAAGCTCAGATTTATTATTTCAGATTTTATTATTTTTTTCAACCAGAGCAATGTACATCCATCTATCTTTATAGAACAACAGTGGAATGAAAACAAGATAGAAACTGGTTGGGGAAATGCATGAGTTTAAAAAACTATATCTAAATGCATTCGCCTATTAATATCAACATGGCACTGCTTAGTGGCTGCCTGCTCTGACTGCTCTGCAACTCCTCATGATTTGTATCGCTTTTTTTTTTCATTCAGCAACCTTGGATGGTGGACTAAGTTGTTTTTTGAATATGTCTGGATTGTACCTGTAGTGCATTTTATTATTTGAAAAATATGCAGATGATACTGTTATTTTGGGACTATTATGCAATGACAATGACACCGAATATAGAGAGTGTGTAGATCTTGTCAAAAATATGTGTGAACAAAACTTTATGAACCAGAATATATCAAAGACTAAAGAAAAGACTTGGGACTTAAGAAAATCAAGTCTCCCTACAGTTTCTGTAACTATAAATGATTAATATGTAAGTAGTAAGTAATGTGCGGTACAGTCAAAGGAGCGAAACCAGCGTGTCTTTTAAGAACTACAGTTGTGTATTGGATTAAATCAATCAAATTGGGAGCTCCAAAAATTTACCAAACAGTCTCTTAAAGTTAAAAAAGTGTCTTTGGAAGTTTCTTGTTCGCTCCAGTGATCCTTATGTTCACATTTGTCCAAAAGATATAAAGTCCATTTCATTCTTACAACTCCAGGAAGTCCTTGGTGTCTATTTATTCTGCTCATGAAATTTTCATTATGAACTGATGCAACTCTACTGGTATATGATCCATCTACAGAGTCCATTTCCAAGTTTCCATCACTTTCAGAATAAGAATAATTTTCAGAATCAGAGTCAGACTCCACTTCTGTATTATCCACTATATATCTTACAGCGTAACTTAGGTATTCAGATGTTATCGCTGTAATAATTCCTCTATTGACGTATTGTTCATAATTATTCCTGCATTTTTCAAATGAATTGACTTTGAAATAAAATGACGTCATGGCTTTCTTCTTTACAAAGTCTTTGACCAAACACTGCCCAGTAAATGAGAATCATCTTGTCGTGTTACTCTTCAAAGCTATAGACAAAAACCAATACAAAAAAGCTGTCATATATATCCTAAATCCCTTGAGCTATGTCGTAGATTAAACAGATCAGACAATATTTTTCAATATTTTGAGTTAGCCAACATGCTGATGGGTCACTTTCTATTTGTTTATTAATATTCTTATCTAACTTGTCATCTATGGTTACAAAGCATGAAAACGTATTGCTAAAAGTTAAAAAACTTTTACAGTTACATGAGTTAGAATTGTCTAGAGTAAGACATTTTTCATTTAAATAGGCTTCCAGGTTTTTCAAGATATTCTAATACCTTCTAGCTAGATCTATCTCTTCTAAATCGCTGCCGTCTAATTGAAATTCCAAAAATTCATAATCTTCTTCTAATCTTAAAACTGCTTGATTGTTTGGGTCAACATGTTGCTGCTAAGAATAGCTGATCTGTTTCATCCATAGTCATAGCATCTGTCAATAATTTATGACAAGTGTCAAGGTGTGAGTTTAACAATCTCTCAGGTGATCCGTAATAATCCATTTTTTTTAAATCTTACTTGCTAATACTAATATGAAATCCTTTTGTATATAGTTCACTTACTTGCGAGATTTACGATAGTCTGTAACAAAATTGATATGCCTGACTTTAATAGTTCACCCTCACTCCAAATTTATCACATGATAATATTCCTAACAGGTTATTGGATAATACACCCCCTAATTTAAAAATTGCATTATTTGAATTATCCAATCATATGATTTATCTAATCGTAAAATGATTACATTATTCATCAGAGGCGTGGAGGATGTGTCTCGATACCACTTTATGTTTACCAAAAATAATCATAAAGAGCTTCATCAGTGAAAACCCTCTGCTATACGATAGATGACATCAAATAATCATCAATAAACTAAAGATAGGTCCATATTAAGGTGATCTGTCTTTAGTATTATATCTATCACCTAGATTGCGACACCGTACACATCCATAGTTCTAAAAACATTCGCTGGTGTCGCTCGTTTGAGAGTACCAAATAAACATTTAGAGCTTCAACAGCAAAGACCCTCAGCTATATGATATCACTTTAAATCAATTTTTTTAGCAAAAATAATAATTCAGTGATAATTTAAATTTATATTTAGTTTCAAGTACTTAATAACTTAATTAAAATTATCAAATAATCATCAAATAATCATCAATAAACCTAAGATAGATCAATGAAAAATAATCATCAATAATCACCAATAAGTCAAAGATATATCGATATTAAAGCGATCGGTCTTTAGTATCAAACCTATCACCTAGGTGGCGACATCATACACAACTTTAGTTCCTAAAAAACCCACTGTTGTCGCTCCTTTGACTGTACCGCACATTACTTACTACTTATCTACTGTGTTAGAGCAATGAGAAATATTGACATTTATTCTGATTTGATTGCTATGTTTTATAATGCAACAGTGCCTAGTGTTTTGATGCATAGCAGTGCTGCTTTCTATGGTTCACTAACCCAAGTGTTAAAGAAAGATTTGAACCGTCCATACAAGCTATGTAGAAAAATTGTGGACTCTTCTTTAATTCAAAGTAATAAACTGACATATCACAAAAAAGTCCAAAGCTTGGCAAGGAACAATATTAAAGACCGTGAGCACCCCCTAAATGGTGAATATAATATGCTCCCAAGTGGACGAAAGTTAAAGGTGCCTAGGATGAGAACTCAAAAATTCAGAAACACCTTTGTCCTAAAATCCATTACAATGATGAATGCTTGTTAACGTAACAGATATACAAAATTAGAATTTTCCATATTTTTCCCATATTTTAATGCTCTTATATTTATGACCATGAGACCCCACAGTGCACCACTGCAGTATGTTAGACATATTATGACAAAAAATGTATGGGCACTAGTGTCAGCTGCTCCAGAAAAAAAAAAAAAATGTTTCTATTTTTCCAAATTCTGTAAAATATACCTGACGTATGTCAATGTGACTGTCAACCACTAGTATTGGCCATAGAGAGTATTATTGTACTAAACGTTGATAGGGTAAGTACATTAGTGTTACAGTTCTGCTTTAGAAACATGAGAAATTTTGGATTCTGCAAGGTATCAGTTGAGTAGGAATATTAACAGACTTGGGGGTGGTCAGTCTAAAGTCAATAGTTTCACAGATAGAATTGAAAACTATATAAATATTTGCAAATTAGTGAGTTTGATTGATGATAACAAGCAGCTGTCATTAAAGGGAAATTCAAGAACAAACATGCTATTCCTTAAATATGTGTAGTTCATTCAACTGATATCACCTGTAATAAAATAATCAGTGTGACAATAACTATGTAAAAAACTCAGACATACCTCACTACTCTAGGGCCCCGATGATATCACGATGACGTAATTTGTCCTGAGGGCTTGATATCATATCGAGCTGTACCTGCAGACCCTGACGATCCGGAGTCTCTCCTCCATTTTGCCCTCAGGGCGTTGAGCTGCAGGGATCAATTGTAGCGCCTGAGGGTATTCTCCCTTTGTAGTTAGATTTAATTAAGCTAATTTATTCAGAAAGATTGTTACTCAGTGTTTAGTTTACGTATTAAATCGCTACTCCGCGCTTAATTTATGTATTAAATCCCTGAGGTTGTTTTTATAAAAATTATTGTATACACGCTGTCTGTAGACACATCAATTTGAGCACTGTAGCCTTTGGGGGTCTCAAAAAACGGTGTAACATGACAGTAGTCTGTTTTAATTAGATTTATTTACTAGCTGAGACACCAAGGTTCTTTTTGATTTATGTATTACAATCAGCACTTTATTTCCACCAAAATTAGTGTATACTTAGCGTTTTTTAGAAATGTATACAATATATTTGTGCGCTATGTGTGGAGCTAGCAAAGCCCAAAATCTGTGTATATGTCTCGCAAATAAATAATAAGCCATTGAAGTCTCTGATGTAGCACTACGTAATTATAAACACGTGCGCCGTAATTGAGAATTAGACTCGCTATTGGTATAACGCCTTCACTGAATTCCTTATAATTCATACATGCGAGAGTGCTCAGACAATTCTTTAATCCCAATCACAGCTCGAGTACAGTACACCTCGTCTTTACAAATTGCTCAGCTCCAATCTCTCCTTTACGCAATATCAAATATATATATATATATTTAACTTGCTAAGTGTAATTTCTACACTAGTATATGAAACATATTTATTTTTTATTTAAGTTGAACGAATTAGCAGGTAAATTTTTAAGTGATATAGCTAGCCTGAAGACATAACCGTTAAGTTAATCAGTCATGGAGACCGAAGGACTTTCTCAAACCCTGAGGGCAGTCACGCGCTCATCAGTACGGGGAGTCACTGTTATCTGACTGCTAGTTGTTTGTAAACGATCTTATCTCTGCTCCGAAAAGGTGCGCAGAGCACACATTGCGATAAGGATGTGTTGTATTAGCTGAATATGATAAGATTTACATGCGCGATCGTATCACTGCATTATACCCAAAGCAAATTGGAGCAGGTTTTATCACTGCATTATACCCAAAGCAAATAGGAGCAGGTTTTTTTCGGCCTGTAACACAGTGGCATCGTGCACCTGGTGTCACACCAAATGAGCTCTATTATTACCTGATATGTAGATCAGTGTAATGTTAATAGTTTTAAAACAAAAAAATACATAGTAACTCTATTCGAAAGTCTTTTATTTAATTTAAGCCAGTACTTCGGTTAACAAAAAAAAACACACACTGTCAAGTCCATTCAAATTACAATTAGCGTAAAAAAAATGATCTACTTAAAACACAAAAGTCATACATAAAAAACGTAAGTTTAAAACAAGTTGGTCATGGCACAAGTTAAGCATTTTTTCCATATATATATATATATATATATATACTTTACTGAAGTCTAGACTAGTAGTAAAAAGAGCAACACATACAATAGCTCAGAGTCAATAGCACAATGCAAGCAGTAAACTACTATCTAATCTATCAGAAACACAATGATACACCGACTGTCAAAGAGCAAGACGCATCAATTACAGCGATACATTAGGTCTAGACTAAATCTACAATGCATTATATCTATACTAAAGCACGTTCAATACAGAATTAATATAAGTCAAACATTATACCATGCACACACAAACGCACACAAACACACACACACACACAAACACACACAAATGCGCACACACACACACACACACACGCACACACATGCACACACACACACACGCACACACACACACACACACACACACAGTAAACAGTATATACAAGAGTAAAATGACTAAAAGAAAAAAGTTGAAAATGTCAGTGGAAATTAGCTGCAATGCACCCAATCATTGCGCAGCAGCAGCCGCATTACGTAGCCTGCTATTGATGACATTATTGATGTCAAGCCATGCTTGATTCCTCACTCTTCGGACACGGCGAGGCCTCGGCAAAACATCAGCTGCAGCTACATGTTGGTCAGGGTCAACGGTAGGGCGCTGGACTGACTCTCCATCATCGTCACCCCTAGCAGTTTGGTGGCGTATGCTAGGATCGTAATTAACATTCGCAGGGTGTCTATCGTTGTTGTTGTAGTTGTTGTTGATGTTCTCTCTGCGTAGAATACCTGCCTCCTCCTCATACAAGATCCAAGCCACAACGAAAAACCGTATCAGGCCCACCAGTGTCCGCAGGTGTCTTGTAATCGTTTCTCGCTTCTGGAAAACATGTATATATGATAAGTACACTTCAAGGCGATTGTTTAAACAACTATAGTGATTATCGCGAGAACGTTTAATGTAAATGTTTACTCAGCAGGTTTAAGTGACAATAGTCACAGTCTTCATCGAGACAGTTGAGAATAACTACTGAAAAAATATCATTTCAATTCAAAGAGATCCTACCTAAACCTGGAAAGGTGTTGTTGCCTGAGGAGGGCCCCTGTCCATGGTGTGCATATCGCCCCAAGTGCAGTTACAGCACTTCGCGATGAGGTGTATGGGGTAGAGCAATAAAGCCATACACTTAAGGCAGCCTGCCACAGCAAACAGTGCAGGGTCATTGGCACGCGCATGGCTGTTGATGCGGGCATGAAGGTTGACAAGACTCACCAGTATACAGCACGTGGTGATCCCGCCAAAAATGGTGCTCAGGCTTGTCCACACCATCATCCCCACGTCATAGCCAGGCGTTTTTACCAGAGCCAGTTAGGGGCTGAGCATGTTCTCCATGCGCTGCAGTGGTGTTGACATGCACTGTATCACTTTCCAGCCCTGAGGTAGCATCAATTTTCGTCATCGGTGTAGTATTCTCAGTCGTCATACATCTCACCCAGGGGAAGCCAAGGGTCATTTCACTGCACTGATCAGAGGAAGGCCCCACAACTAGCACGCTTGCAAAACCAACTGTGTTACGGGGACTCGGCATATCGAATTTCCCGCTCGTTTTAATGATCAGCATCTTGTTGTTCCTGTGATCAGCACTGAAAAAAGGCGCTGAGTGAGCATCTCTGCACAGCACATAATCCGTGGAAGTGCAGCTGCACTGGCCATCGTCACCGCATGCCCATGCAGTAATCTGAGGTAAACTCAGAAGCAGAATAATTCCGGCCCCAATCATAATTCCTTTTCTTGATTCTTGACGTGCTCTCTGTCCTCTTGAAAAACGCTCAATGATCTTGTGACCCCTAAAGAAAACCCCTCACGTGACCACTGGGCTGCAGTGGTGTTATGTAATGAAACAAAAGGCAGCACCAGGGTGTACAATGTAGAAACAAAGGACTGGGGTATATTATACTCATGGCCACAAGTTATATTCAGGCAAACCAATTGACCAAATAAAATCCGATTAATATTTCTCCCACTCTCTTCAGCCGCGTAAAGAATATCGTGTTTTTTTCCATTGAAATTTAACCAAATTGGTCAAATGGATAGTATGAGTTATTCTGCATCAAATATATTAAGGTGACCTTTAAAGAAATTAAAGTCGATTTACTAAACACGTATTTAGAGTTATTCATCTCATAATTTGCATAGTGCTACCTCAAATATTTTAAAACATCATTTACATCACATTTCACTATAATTTGAACTTATATATTACACGCTACTTTCATAATACTGCGATATATATATATATATATATATATATATATATATATACAGGCGAAGTTTTATTAAAAAATTAATATAATTGATTATACACTGCTCATACAGTCAGCTGTATCTCAGCTACGCTCTCCGAAAGTGAAAAGCTTGTGCCCTAAAGCCACCGAAGTGACATACACCTGCCCGATCTGACACCGACGACGCTGGCCTGGCCGGCCGCGTAGCTTGGGGAACCGCTCTCTCAGCCCTCGGGGGAAACATCGAGTATAAAAAGTACTTGTCACAGGGTCAGAGGGCATCATTGAACGGCAGTATCACACTGTAGAACGATAACCGAGCTTTCGGCCACCTGGATCAGCACTTAGACTTTCTACACTTCACTCTACACTTCACTCTACTCTAGAAAAAAAGGTAAGTCACATTGTAAATTTATTGCGACCATATACTCTGTTTATTTGGGCATACTCTAGTGAGTATCGTGTTACCGTAAATGTATTAATATGGTACTGAAAAGCCAAGACTCATATATGATTTGAGGTAGACATTTTATTCAGACATTTTTTTTTCGTTACACATCATTGCAAACACATATGTATAGAACCTTAATACCTTTTTAATCAACACCATACTCGCAAATATCTATACCTATATATATATGTTTATAGAAGACACTTAGTCATATACACGACAAAAAAATATGTTTATACAGTCGCATTTACATATTACATGTAATAGTTCAATTCAATTCAATTCAATTCAATTTAGTCGAAACTAGTAGATTGGCCATGCCATACCGTATAGAACTAATTTACATACTTCGTGAAATAGTACAATTCGATTCAATTCAATTCAATTTACCGGAGACCGGTAGATCGATCAGCGCATGTAGTATAAGTCTAATTTACATATTACCCGCAATAGAGTAATTCAATTCAATTCAATTCAATTTACCGGAGACTAGTAGATTGAACAATGTATACAGTGTAGGGTTAATTTACATATTACATACAATACCTCAAGTCAATTCAATTTATCTGAGACTAGTAGATCGATCCGTGCATACTGTATAGGGCTAAACAATGACTTTTTACATCAGTTATTTTACTCAGCAGATGTATCACACTTGCAGGCTCATATTTCCTGCTTCTATAGTAAATGTATACAAGCGAGTAGTAGCCGCACTGCCTATTAGCTAAATGCTCAGAATACGTGGTACAATATTTAAATTTGGACATAAAAGCAGTCATTTCTCCATTGTAGGTCCGCTCTCCCAAGGAATCGAAAACCTCTAGACCACAAGATTCTTCATTTCGAGTCTTCTTAATTACATCTCGGCTATGAACGATCAGGATCATCCAGTGTCCCACCTCTCCGCGTAAGTACGAGTTTTCGTTACAATTCACGATGTAGCAGCGTTCCCGCTGGTCTGGTCTCACATATTTCAGGGCATTCGAGGGCATAATGGCCATGACATATGCAGTGGCAATGGTGTCATTCCAGAGTATCTCATATAGTTGATCGGTGTTCATGTTAAATAGAGATTACGTGCGTAATCAATTTCGAATAGGCCTGGATATGTCACCTTGGTGAGCATAACAACAGACTCCTGTAAGGGCGACTTGAATCGTAGCTCTATTCTGACACAGCCCTCTCTTGTCACGGGGTAGAATTCATCGTAATTTTGAGGAGCCAGGTCAATGACGAATAATGTGTAACTGTCCCTGTATTCCTCCCTGCTTATTCTTGCCTTGTCTCCAATAGCTGACTTTCCCCTGTAGAGGTCTGAGTAGCAATGAAGATACTTATCGGCTGAGAAGTCAATGCTCAGAGGGCCACCAGGAGTGGGCGTCCCCGATAGCGTGACATTGATGAAAGTGATGTCATAGTGCTGAAAATTGTAGGGATTCTTGAGCAGGCTACCGTTCATTGATTCGCCTGACACAAACCCCATGACAATTTTACTGGGTACTCTTCCATTGAATGCATCCTCAATGTAATATGAAGATGTGTCTCTTGCCAAGTTGAATTTTCGTAGCTCTTCTTTTGTGTAGAAATATTTCGCACGCGAAATCTCCTTCAGCATCACATCCTGATGGCCGAGTAGAATAAGCCCGGTGGGAGTCACGTGTTTCAGAATTAAAGTAATGTCCACAATCTCTAATCTGTAGTCAGTTGACTCTTTATTGGCGCTTAGTAGTCTGAATCTGTTCGATGTGGGTGTGAGTGTCAGGTCTATGGTGACACCATTTAGGAGATATTTGTTCACTTTGAAAACATCAACATCGACTTTACCTAAGAGTTCAACAGTGGTGCTTCCACTCATAGCCTCGGCTCTCTTTTTAAAGCCCGCATTGCTACCTAGAGCAATACTAAGGTCCTCCATGAACTAAGTTGTGTCTTTGTGAAACATTGAGCATTCCAAGTCGGCATCATTCAGCCCATCCTCGCATAGGAGGGTGTTCATTAGGGCCTTGTAGTTGTACCCTGTTTGGCCGCCAGTCACCACTCTGTCATTAAGTCGTACTTCCACTTGGTCCCATAATGCTTGGGCCAGGTTATTAACTGGCCCCACACTCCAGAAACCCTCGTCTTCGATTATGTCTGATTTGCTACTTGTAGGAGGTGCATCGGCTGAAGGCTTTGATGCGGGTGAGCCCGAGGTGGGCCGTTCTGGTACTAGTGAGCCATCTCCTCTGACTATTCTCACCCGTGTAGACAAGTAGACATTTGCCAGGTCTATGTATGAGGTGCCCACACCCGGTACGTGGAACTTAGCATCGCCCTCGGTTGAAAACTGGTTTACGGGTTTATGCGTCAGGTATTTCACGTCTGTAACTCCCAGATTGCTCACAGGCACACTGAACAAATTTAGTGTGTCCTCATAGGCTAGGTCAGCCGATTCTAGTACTTTTTCACCGCTTGACATGTTGAGTGAATATGTCTTTGAGTCTCAGTGTTTTCTTACTAGGAGTCCCGCTCTGAACCTGTCGCTTGCGTTTAAGTCGCTGCGTCACTGCCTTGCGCTGAGAGTGTACTGATTGCCCTCGTTCTGTGGCCACTCTTTTATCGCTTTTAGCCACCAGTTCCGCTTGAGCCATTTCGTTTGACTGTTCTATAGGTGACACCACTGTCAGAGGTAAATTTTCATGGTTCTTTTTCGATCCATCTTCGTCATCGCTCCCTGTACCCTTCCTGCTCCTGTTCTCACTCGATTCGATAACTATGGCCCTTGGTTTATTTGACCAGGGTCTCGTGCGACCTACAGTTTTCTGAAAATGGGCTATCCATGGTTCAGCCTTCATGGCGGTTAGCGATTTGTATCTCTCTTCCATGTCAATTCCAGTGTGCAGTGAGTCGATTGCACTGTCTCTCCGGCAAGTTCTGGGAATAAAGTTCCTCTCGAGTCCCTAAGCTCTATAGAAAGATGTCTCACGTCCGACACTCTCAATGGAACATACAGCACTGGTTGCATGCGAGCGAAGTTGTGTCTTTTTATCTCTCCAAGGGGGATAGCTCGCAGCACTGGGCTGTAGCTATCGCCAACTATTGAACCTTCAAGCTGAGGGCATGTGACATACATCACCTCACCCTTGGACCACCTATTGTTAACCGAAGCAACAGTTATGTCAATCAGGCCTAGGTACCACTGTCCATTCAGCTGAGTATTTTTTGGAGCGACGAATGACTCGGGCATCTGCACAGTAAAACTCCCTGCATTGTTGGATGGATTGATCCCTCTTGACTGCCAGCTGGATACGTAAATAATCATCTCCACCTGCTTAATTCTTCTTCTTCCTTCTCTTTTTTTGCTTCAGCGTCTTGAGGTCACTACTCTGTAGCCACTGGTTATATTTGCTAGGCCATGATTGATATTTAACCAGACTCTGACTCACGCCGTCGCTGTTCACTCTTGTCTTAATCACCTTTTCGATGTTGAAGAATGCATCAGGGTCAAACCTAACAGGCGTCAGTTCATTCGAATAGAAAGGTCCATCGACTGTCTCACCGCCGTAATCCCTGAGGTAGTATACGGCTATATCATCCGAAAATTTTCTCCCCCGTACAGTGAACACTTCGCCTGTAAACTGTTCGTCATATGAGCGAGAAAAGTTCTTTCGGCGATGATACGCAGCTCTTACTCTGTCTCCTACTGCGAATTTGTAAATGATTCTCTTCTTGTTCCTGGCGGAAGAAATGGCTCTCTTGAAAGCTGTAGCTAAGTCTGTGGTGTTTTGAGTCACATACTGGTAGTCCCAAATGTCCTGCTCATTGTCCTCATTGACCTGAGTCGGAGTGATACCTATGCTCGAATGAACGGTGCGATTATACGAAGATACTATATTCTGAAACTCATCGATGTACCTGTAGCTGTTACTGTATTGGAAAAACTGGAACAGTCTTTTCTTCAATCCCTTTATCACTGCCTCAGCGTAGTTTGCCTTGGTTTCGGTGTTAGTGTAAACAGTCTTGACACCGTACTCAGTCATAAGAGCCGCTACCCTTGCATTGGTAAATTTGGTACCCCTGTCACTCCTCAAGAAGCGGGGTAGGTCTGAATCGGCACCCTCATCAGTTCTACCTCTAGGCTCCTGAGCCGCCGTAGAGTCACGATCTTCATCAGTATTAGCTTCTATGACCGTGTTAGTTCCGTGTGCGCTTGCGTCATTTGAGCCTGAGGGGCCTGAGCCCTCAGCATAGCTGTCTGTAAATATTTTCACGAATCCCCCACAGATGTGTTTCCCTCCTTTGCTCTTGACGGGTACAGCACGGCAGTATCTCGAAAAGACATCTATCGCAACAAGAATGTATGCGAAACCGTCTTTGGCCCCAGTGAATCTGACGCCGTTCAGGACGAGTAGGTCGCAGTCCCACATGTGATTTATACCAGGTGCAATGACGCGGCGATACTTGATCGGTTTTTCCCTAGCCTGTCTATGTAGCGTGATAATGTCCTGCGATTTGGCCCAGTCGTTGATCCTATTGAGACTTATATTGTATCTCCCTTCACGCTTAATGACTGCATGTAGCTTAGTGGTGCTTGTGAAACTACCAGGCAAGCTTGGATTGTAAAAGTGCCTCGCCAAATATGCATCTATATCTTTAGGAATGCCCATTACGCCGGTTTGACGCAAATCCAGGCTGTTTTATTCTTCGTCTTTCGTACTTCAACTTCAGCACTACTTTCACCGCTACTAGCCCTACTACTACTACTACTACTACTACTACTACTACTACTACTACTACTACTACTACTACTACTACTCTTCGAGACTATTTTCTTTTTTCTCTTCTTCAAACTTTCTCCTTCTTCTTCTTCTTCTTCTTCTTCTTCTTCTTCTTCTTCCGCTTCCCTCTCTTCTCCTTGAGAGTACTTATTCTTCATGTAATGCAAAATTCGTCTCAATTTGACATTCGAGATGAGGTTTAGAGGTACATCGAACTCTAGGAGGAGGCAGTAAAACTTGCGATGCCCACGAGGTACAGGGAACTCACTCGATTGAGTGTGGAGTAGCGATGCGGGGTAATCGATCACTGACGTGTCACCTCTGCACGAGTCGGTACTAGAACCACCAGCAGTTAGCACTCGTAGAATGGCGTGTGCCCTTGACTTATGTTCTTTAGAAGTCAGCGTGTTCTCAACCTTCCTCAATATCGACTCGCCACTGTACCTATTGTCATCAACACTGGGCGCATTGTCTCCACTGTCACCCCGAGAGTGCGTAGAGAGCTCATCCAATAGAGTTGTCAAAGTCTCAGCACGCTCAAGGCTGAGAGATTTATTTTCATTGCTAGAGGCCCCCCCACCGCTGCCAGGGGGCGTACCTGCCCAAATTGCAGGAGGCACAAAAGGCGTAGCAGCATCTGACTGTGGCAGGGAGGACGACTGGCCTGCACCGCTGCCTATGGCAGCGGTGGCGGCCAGACGTCCTGGCTCATCGTGAGACTTCTTTCTATTACTCTCAATCAAACTTTCGTATTTGTCATGAGGTATCAGATAGACCTTCCTGTTAAATTTCAGCGTCAGAGCCATCTTCGCGTTTGTCTTCGAGTGACTGTAATTTCTTCACATGAGGTACGCAGAGCTCCAAAAACTCCACCAGTGTCTTGTAGTGCGTTACGTAAACACGCTTCAACTGACTCCTGACTGTCGCGCTGATCCTTGTTGTTGGGCGAAATTTACTAGCCTTCCCTAGAACTAGGCGTGACACCTTCCTAAGCACTCTCTTACCTCGACCTAACTCGTGCAGAGTGTCACTGGGTAGGTTCAAGTTGCCTTCCATGGTGTTCACTATGACCTCCGTTATGCAAAGCACCTGTTCTCGGGTAGCACCATCCAATAAGATTCGACTCAGTCTCGACGTCACTCTGTAAGTGCGTATTAAAAGTTCTAAAAAATCCAGGCACATCCTGGCTCCCATCGCCTCTGACATTATTTACGAGTGTATAGTACGAGAGTGTCACCGGGCAGAATAGAAGAGCTCAGCCGTATGTCCTCGTCACCCGAGCCAGTCAAGTTGTTAACTACTAGGTATCCGCGTGGGTTACGCGTTGCGTCCTCGTACGCCTCGACTAGCCTCTTGGGAGTGCCAGGGAACATCTGTCGTGAGAGGAAGTGTATCTGCTGTAAGTCTCGACACGTCTTCATCAATATTAAGTAGCCTGTATTGAGACTGATGGTGCGCGAGTAGCGCGACTGGTGGTAGACATTTTGAGTCAGCATAATGACTGAAATTCTACTATGGTGAACATCCCTAGTGAAGAGAGAGCACATTTCACTAGATTTACATATTTCGTCCATAAGATCATCCAACACGAGTAGACTGTGCCCCTCCTCGTCTGGGCTTTTCAATTCCTCAATCATCTCGAGTGTAGGTAGGCCATGGTGAGTGGATAGGTTAGGCAACTCGATCTCGAGTTCTTCAATTTTTTTCTGCTTCACGCCGTATGCGTAAAGTATTCGCTCGGGTGGTGTAGTGTACATCTCCCCGGAGTTCCTCAACACCGCCAGCGTTAGAACTGTCTTACCCGACATCGAAGGCCCCGCAATGACTGTAGAGGACGGCGATTCGAACTTGAATATGGCTCGATGCTTCTCCATGATTTTTAATTATTTTCTTTCTTTCTTTCTTTGTAGACTAGCGGATAGAGTCATGAAAGACTTGAACGATTTGGCACGAAGAGCGAATACGAGACCCTCTAACACCGAAGAGGAAATGGACACTGATTCGAACTCGCAATATCAAAAGCCTGTGGTAGCTACTGAAGCTGCCCCGACGAATGGCTCAACTAGCTGTACCTCCAGGCAGGGCAGCTCACCACTAGGGCCTCAGACTGTCCCTGCCTCAAAAGCGGGTACGTCAACTGGAGGTGTGACCCGTACAGCCACTGTTCCGTCTACGCCATTGTACTGCATGTGGCCTAGTGATGAGTCTGACTGGTCCGATTCGTATGATGTATCGGAAGATGAGGGACAACTTAATGCGAAGGAGGGGGAGAATGATCAGAAAAAAGGCAAAGGCAAAGACAAAGGCAAAGGCAAAGGGAAAGGGAAAGGGGAAGGGAAAGGGCACGGGAATGGGAATGGGAATGGGAAAGGTGAACAGTCTAAAAGCCTCAGAAGCGCTCAGGATGCATCGGCTCAGAGACCTGTTGAGTTAATCATTAAGAGAACGTCTAAGAGACTAGCAAAAACTGCTGCCTCTAAGAATAACATGGCTAGTGCGGATGGGAGTACTCGGCAACAGACTTCTAATTCACGCACTAGCTCTAGTTCTACCTCTTGTTCACCGACCCGAGCTAATTCTAGAACAATGAGTGTTGTCTCCGTTGCAGGCGCATCGAAGCTTAGTACTACGCCGGTTGAAAATAAGATCGAGATTACTACACAGAGTAATACTACTACTACTACTACCACAACAACGAGTGCACCTGCGAGCGCTACAAGGAGTACGGTGACGAGCACCCCGGCAAGAGACAAAAGTGTCTCGAATGTCTCGGAAGTTGATCTAGCCGAAGAGATGGACGTTGATAGTAGCACATATACAGGCACCGTAGCGCCGACTGCTGATGACTGTGCTGGTGCTGCAGACAGAGGTGGAGCCGGAGATGAGCCAATGGAGGGTGTCGTTGAGGGATGGCAGTCTGATGATGATGATGACACCACTCTGCGCAACACTGAGAGTCAAATGCTCAAGGTAAAAGGAAAAAATAAATAAATAAATCAATTAAAAAATTATATTGGAGCCTCCGACATGCTCTTCGGTCTCAACATTATTTTTAATTATTATTTCTTTTTTTTTTTTTCAGAGGTTCGAGAAGCAACTGCAATTTCATCGTAAAAGGTCCAGAGAAATCGAAGAATTCCTGGTCCATTTCACTTCAGTGAAAACCGGTGAGCCCTCACCAAGGAAACGAAAAGTTGACACCAAGTGAGTTTACCGACTGTAAAATGTTTTTTTCATACGTGAGTGCTGTATTGGTGTACGGTTATAATTGTCCCCATGACTTATGCATTTATTTCTTTTCCAGCGGTCAGGAGAGCCAGTCAGCTGTAAATAGGGGTCTGTGCGGAGGTGCTGCAGCGGACACCGCTTCCGCTTTGAGGTGAGTCCGGTAGTGTATTACAGCTTTTTTTCTGTGCCCCCACCCAACATAAAACAGTGCGATATAAGGATGTCTGACTCATTTCACTACAGAGAGATCAACACAACCTCAGTGACAGCGAATAAGGCGAGTAATGGCAGTGAACGTGAACATGAACATGAGCAGGAGAAAAAGAAGAAACATACACGCAAAGAGAACGGCAAGGAGACAGAGGGCTCAACACCCAGTGCAACTAGTGCGTTAGTAGTCGTGTATTTCAGTCAGTGATATCCATACCTCAAAGCTAAAGGCTATTACATACAGCCGAGAAAGATACCTAACTAGCTAACTAACTAACTAACTATTGTTCTTCCATTTCATTTCATTTCAGTTTGAAAGAAATGCTACAGGTTGAGATTGGAATTGACTCGGATGTGATTGAACTGGAGGAGCTACAGGATGGAAACGAAATGAAACTGTTACTCGACATGCTATATGACAACAATTTAGTCGGAGAGGGTGAGGGAGAGGGGGAGGGAGAGGTAGAGGTAGATGATCGGGGTAATGATGGTGAAAATGTACCTATTGTAAATGAAAATAATGACGATAATGACAATGAAGAAGACATGGAAGGTAACATGATATTTGAGGGTCCTGACTACTCCGTGAATTTTCATCGCAGCATCAATGTACAAAATATAAGAGACCTCGAGTTTGACGGTGGAGCCGCACGTGAAACGGTTTACCACGTACACCTTAATGCCAACTGGGCAGGGGTCAATCTACGTGATATAATGGGGGATCTTGAGGCAGTGATTGACAGTATCATTGCAAAGCTGAATGAGAGCTACAACCCTCATGATCTAGTGAGATTTTGTATGCAAAATGATGCTTTTTACAGCCCTCACACACTTGGTCTTCTACCTCTACACCAGCTCAGTATTTTTAAAGTATTGGAGCTGCTAGAGTCACTACTGCAATCTGATGAAGAGCTACATTTAGATGAGCCGATTGAAATCCATGTCGGTGTGATACGCAACCCCCTCGGGGCAGGCAGGAGTGCTGGCATCAATTATGTCGATGACCTGCACCGGCTGAGATGCATCTGTAAAATATCTAATGATGATAATTTATGTTTAGCCCGCTCAATTGTCGTGGGTACAGCCAAGGCTAATCTAGACGAAGTTCCGCCGTCGAACAGGGCCCTTCACCTGAAAGCAAAGTCAGTATACTACCATATCCTTAACTCAAGGAGAAATATTCAAAAGACTAAGGCTTCACAGCTGCACGCTCGTGCAGGTTTTGATATCGACCATGTTCCATCTTTCACTGACATTCCCGCTTTCTAGAGGGAAGCCAACGCACGCATTGTTGTTTTTGGCCGAGGGTCGGGTGTTCTATTGTTTGCATGGCAACATACAGACATTTATTTCTTACTGAGAAATATTCAGTCGCTCTAGAGGACGGGCGTACAGTTTCAGGGTTCTTACAAAATGACAAATTGAAACTGCTAGATGAGCAGGGTGAAGTTGTCGATAGTGAAGCTGTCAGTGTGAGTGGGATGAAATTCGAATCAACACCGTTTGCCAGAATGCCCTCATGTGGTTTTGCCGGTATAGACGCCCACAGTCGATCCTCAATCGTATGGCTGGAATATGAGGCTCAGAGACTGGGTGTGCCTATTCAGCATGCTCGCAATGGTGGTGAACACCGTATTAGGAATAGGCGGGGAGATGGTTGGGTGAAGCTCGATGGTTACTATCTTGACTCAGCGTCGGATAGGGAGTTTGCATGGGAGTTCTATGGATGCGTCTTCCATGGCTGTCAGTGGTGCTTCAGCGGCGGTGACGGTTCATCGGTTGTCAGACACCCCCACACAGGTGAAAGCATGAAGACTCTACACACTCGTACTGTTGATAGGCTAAACTATCTGAGGAAAGATCTCAAGTTCGAGGTTCACACTGTGTGGGAGTGCGAGTACCGCATGATGCTGAAAAGCAACCCTATGTTGCGTGACATTGAGAGCGCCTGTGACATCATGCCTCGCCTGGATCCGCGTTCGGCATTTTATGGTGGACGTGTTAACGCCGTAAAGCTCTATCACGAGGCAGAGGGGGGCAAGAAAATAGGCTATGTAGACATCTGCTCTCTATATCCAATGGTACTGAAGAATGACATCTTCCCCGTGGGTATTCCTGAAGTCATAGTGGAGCCACAAACCACCGACATCAGCGGTTACTTTGGTCTTGTTCAAGCTCGAGTTCGACCACCACGAGGGTTGTATCACCCGTGTCTCCCAGTGCGACTAAACGGTAAACTATTTTTCCCCCTCTGTGTCACTTGTGCAAGTAAGATGAGCACTGATCCATGTAAGTGTTCAGACAGCGAGCGAGACCTCACAGGCACATGGACTACTGTGGACCTAGGCGATGCCATCAGTGTAGGTTACACAGTGGTCAAAGTCTATGAGGTGTATCACTTCAGGGAGAGTGCAAAGTTCGACAAGGCTCAGGCTACTCCAGGCTTGTTTTCTGACTATGTCAATCTCTTCCTGAAAGGAAAGCAGGAGGCTTCGGGGTGGCCTTCCCCAGATATGAGTGATGCCGAAAAGGCTGAATATATAGATCAGTATGAGGAGGTGGAAGGCATTCGACTTGAACCCTGTAACATTTCACTCAATCCAGGGAAAAGAGCAACCAACAAATTACTGCTGAACAGTTTCTGGGGCAAGTTCGGGGAAAACAACAACCACAGGACACACCAGCTGGCTGAACAGGGGCTAGACATTTTTAAGGTGTTAACCAACCCCGCTATCGCTCTCAAAGGCATGCATGTGCTCGATGAGAAGCGATGTATGCTTGAGTACAGTCAGGCTGAGGGTTTCCTCCCTGAAATGCCCCATGTGAATGTATTCATAGCGGCATTCACGACTGCCAATGCCAGAAGTAGACTGTTCAAGACACTCCACAATCTAGACAGACGAGTGCTATATTTCGACACCGATTCTGTTATTTACGAATATGATGATAGGAAATTAGACGAGTACACTCCAGACATGGGGGATCATTTGGGGCAGTGGACGAACGAACTTAAGACTGGACAGTTCATTTCACGTTTTGTTAGTAGTGGTCCGAAATCGTATGCTTTTGTTACGAGTGAAGAAGAGCGAACCACAAAACTAAAAGGCTTCACCTTAAACCATGGCCGACCCCGATAACAATCCACTGCCCCCTGATGAACAACCCCATGTTGAAGTGCAGTATAATAAAATTTGTCGCAACAAATACCAATTTAAACTCTTTAATAGAGAAGAATGAAAGAAATTCAGAGTCACATACTCGAAACGTCGCCTGATCGCTGGTACTTACGACACTGAGCCCTATGGTTTTTAGACTGTATCAATTTGCTAGTCACCGTGTCACCTCCCCTCATTTAATACCTTGTTACTGTCATTTTGTCAATTGCGTTTAGCACTGTTAGAATTTTTGCAATGTATTAATTTGAGTCTTTGACTTTGTGTTTTATTTAATTTATTGCTGTTTTCCCCCATAGAACATGTTTTAAGTGACGGTTTCTGGTACGTGTATATGTATATGTATATGTTTACGCCTCGGGTGTGTTTTATTTTTATTATTATTGTTCATGTTAGTGTAACTGCTGTGTATATATGTATATGTATGTTTATTTTTTTTGATGTCATTCTGTAATTGTTTGAATGATACAAATTAGCATGACCCGTATGGGACCCCATGGAGCCCCTGTGTTTACTGTAACACATAGTTTATTACTATGCTGTTACTAAATAAAAATGGAGCCATTGTGCTTTTTTCTTAAATCGAAGATACTGCCTTTCATTTTTATTATATTTTTTCACCTTTGAGTATCATGGCGGTTTTTTAAATTTTTTGATGCATTGGAGCTTCTGCTTGAATGTTATTGAGTAAAGTTAAATAACCGTAATCAGTCAATTTAATGCAGTACTTGTAAAATACACCTGACCCCTTACCAGCTGTCTTACATTGGACAAATCTGAGAATATTTTTTTCAAGCCTTTTTTTTTTCATGTGAAATTCACAGGCCGTTTTCATAACACCATAACAATAAGAAGTAAAACCAGTTGTTTGCATTTGAAAAAATATTTATTAAAAAAGCATCATGAAAATTTACATTGACATGTCCTGGTGAATCTCCTCAGTATTTGACTGCCGAATAGTACCAGTATTGGGAGCCGCTAGAATTTCGGGTACAGCTTTTTTGAGAGTCTGTTCATAGCAAAAATCTATCAATCGCTCTGTCACATGCTCAGAGGGTGATTCACAATTTACAATTTGAGCCTCTATTTTGGCTATTCCGCCTAGATAGGCGAATATATCATAAATTTCGCTTAAAAAATACAGTCTCTTGTGGTTGAGCATAGAGGCAATGGCCTCGACCACTCGTAGCACACTTGTCTTGGTCAGCTTCTCCTCGATTGCAGTCTTAATGTCGACGGGTGAAGGCGGGGCCATAGCTAAATCACTCTTGTCATAGCCGGCCTCAGCCAGTAGAAGATTGCAGAAAACTCGCTGCGTGATTTCGAGCTTTGAAGGCCTGAGCAACTGCACTTGCTCTATTGTGTATGCACATTGATCATTGTCATTTCCAGGTTTCGATTCCATGTAGTTCTGTACACTTGCCTCGCACTGTTCACGTTCCATGTACACCGTGAGAGACTTGAGACCTCTTTTCTCGATAGACCACCTGTAGCACCTGACTGTTGGGCACTCTTCGAGATGAGAGTATTTACTTCCATCATCTCCACCTGGTTGAGGTGTACTTATAACCTCATAAAGTTTGGCAAGTGAAGAGTGAAGCTTTTCGAATTCCTCTCGACGTAGATTGATGGTTTTACTGTGTAAAAATTTGGTCAAATCACCGATTTTCTCCCGCTCAGTCTTGGGGTGTAGTATGGATAAAAAGAACAGCTCCTCCTTGTTATACTTTTGGAATTTAGTGACCATGAGAAACTGCTTTTTGGTCAGTCTCATCTGCACAGGCTTATGGTTCACTATCGCATCGAGTAACTCTGCTGCGGATTCTTGAATTTTCTCGAAAGACTTCTTTGCAATGTGAACATTACGCCACTTGCCTGTATCATCGTTGAGTCTGGAAACAGTTATATATCCGGCCTTGTATTGGAGGGCTGCATGGGCGATGACGCGGGTCTTCTCCGAGAGACAAATAGTCATTCCACTAGATCCATGAGGAGTCTGAGCATTCAACTGGGTAGTAGTCATTGTTGCTGTAGAGTTTTTCTATTTTCACACAGAAGAAGCGAATGACACTGTGATGGGAGCACCGGCTTATATACTACGTGACTTATGCAAATTGATTGTGATTAGGTTCAATTCTACCAATCAAATGGCTAGTAATATTCGATTTCAGATGACCGGAGGCTAGCGTCTGTTTGAATTGGCAAGTAGCAAGTGTTATCATATCGAGCTCTGCCTCGAGCAACTGCTGTTTGAGGTGTAGGAATTCATCATTCAACCTTCAATGTTTATGTGATGACAGGGTGGGTTGGGGCAGCATTATTCCAAGTGATGAAGATAGAAGTGCTGTCCAAAGATTACTGTCGCCATTACGCATTGAGAGATTAGCTATGCTTGTGATAATGACTATGTATAGAATCACCACTTGACAAATGAAAATAACTTCATTTTTAGGGAGAATTCTACCAAAAAGTCTCCAAGTACTAGCACTACCTATAGAGTGAATGTCTATTGTTCCCTGTATGTCTTGCACAGTAGCTTTTCCATAATTCTCCTCTTTATGTTCAGGAGATAAATCTCCAATGAATTTCCCTGTAACGTCCTCTCCTTCCATTACGTAAAGCTCAAATGAATAGCATATCATAATCAACACCACTACGCAATATTTGGCATGAGCACATAGTAGTTTACATGTGTTCTATGCCCCTAAACTATTTACATTTCAATGTCACTGATCATCATGATTAATGCCTGAGGCAGAAACATGAAAGGATAATAACGTAATAATTAGCATAAAATTAACATCGCCCCGGGCAATCTTAGGAGAGGTCCAGGATCCACAGGTACAGCTCGATATGATATCAAGCCCTCAGGGCAAATTACGTCATCGTGATATCATCGGGGCCCTAGAGTAGTTACCACTCTTTCATGGAAATTACACAAAGTTTCTGATTCAGACCATATCTCAAGATATTAAGACAATTTGGAGGATATGCAGTCTCCATTTTCACAGGCAAGACAAAGAGCTGTCCTTGTTTATGGCACATGTTTAACTGTAATGGCAAGCGCGCAACATTTTGACCATCGTATTGAAACTGCAAAAGTTCTTGGTCAATCAGACGAACGTATGATACATTATCTCCACATAATTTATATCCACTCTCTGGGATATGCTTCCGTGTAGTTGAGCCACAGTCATATTTCATTGATTCCACAAACACATGCAATGGCTTCTCTGGTTCTTTGAAGTATGCGTAAAATATACACTGAGCCGCGGGGTTGTTCAATAAGGCTAGGCAGACCTTTGCACCAACAGCAATGGCTGAAACAGCTGCAGACACAAGCACTACATAATACCAAGAAAATTGATCGATTTTCAAGATAAGCTTGCCAACTTCTTTCACAATATTACATTTTTCAGTAATATTAGTCCATTCAGTTGCTCTTTTTTGATCTACATGTTTGTGGAAAATCAAGACTGATGAACCTTCGGGCACATTCTGATGAAGTTCAATTGACACATGCCGAAGAAACTTCTGTCCATGTGGCTTCAAGCAAAGTTTTATTCCGGGTTTGACAACATCTTGCAAACCAGTGAAATTTACTTTTTGCTTCAACACATGGTCATGGTCAATCTTTTTAGTAGATATGAGCACAGGTTGTTCTAAAGACTTTGGGGGAATGTTCAAAGTAACATCAGACAGGTAAATTTGTCCTCCATCCTCAGAAATCATAGATTCTTTCATACTATGATGAGCACCACCTTCATCCCATTCTCTCCATGTTGTAAGCACACTAATTTGCTTTCTCTTATCCTGCAAAGCTGTAAAGCAACCCAAAGTAAAATCCTATTTCATGCAGTTAAATGCCTTCTCAATACTTCTAAATATGAATGTATGTATACAGTCAACCCCCGTTAATCTGAACACCTGTGTTCCCTAGGCATTTGTTCAGTTAACGACGGATTCAGTTTATCGAATTTGCGCCAACCCCCTAGCGGCCGTTTTCAGAACTAACGTTTGTGGCGGCCCCTAGTGTTGATGGTCCTATTACCACGTGTCAATATGTCTAGACCATGTATGTAAGGAAGTATGTAAGTATGTATCCATCTATCTAATAGGCCTAGTGCAATATATATTATAAACTTGATATTAATCATTATCAAAAATAGCCTAGGCCCTATTTGCCTAAAATTTGCCTATTAAATTGTTGCATATTTATCAGATAATTTAGAAAAATAAATTAGTATCAAACTAATTCAGAATTTATTTTTCTTAGTATAATCTTGATATTGAATATACATAAAGTGTCAGGACTAACGCAAATCAATTGATACAAGTTCAGTCACCTAAAATCAATTAGGCCGAAGTTGCAATCCAGGTGTCACCACTCAGCATTGCTGTGTCAATTTCAGTTGACCATTCTGCTGTGCTTGATCAACCTTCCGACAAACACTAGAACGATCGTCTGAATGAATTGCTTATGCATAGCAAAACGGTGCTCAAAATGACCGTTCAGATTCGGAAATCGCTGGATTCAGTTATGTAGATCCATTCCTATGCAACTTCGTTCGGATAGCGTGGGATTCGGTTTAACAAATCTCGGATTAACGAGTGTCGACTGTATAAGAAATAATGTGAAAATAGCAATTAATTTGGTCAGGTGAAAGCCTCCTTTAAGGTCTTATTATAACACCTATGATTGATAGATATAGCAATATATCAAACATGTCTTATACATTCTTCTAGATTTACTATTCTTACCTTTGTCGTCTAGTTCCTGCCTTTTTGGAAGTAAGGACCATTCATGGATTCTGCTCATCGATACTTCAATGCCTGCAGGATAGCACAATAATGACTTGAGATATGTAAACAAAACAAAGTAACAATAACTTAATAATAAGGGAAAACAAACAAAATATTCCATTACTGTTTAAGTCATTATGAGAAACACAAACAGCCAACTTTCTGGGCCTTGCTTTATTATTTGAGGCTAAGAGATGAACTGCTGAAAAATGCAACTTTGGTGCCTTCTAGCAAGTAGATAACCTTCTGACCTAGTTTTTCATATTTAAGACTCCAAGTTCGATGACCCAGAGTGTACAGCAATGTAGAATGTAGCAGTTTGGTTCATGCAAGTGTAATAAATACTTCTTAGCATATTTCACCATAACACTGATAAGTATTAGTGTAAAATTTTACAACTTATCTTTGATGCAAGATGGGGAGTTATTAAATTTACTTGAATTCTAAATCTAATATTTTTTTAACAAAAGCATCTCCACCTTGTGAAGTTATAAAATTTGTAGCATTGTTAGTATTATATTTATGTAATTTAGTATGTCAAGTGAACATTGATGACATGAAACAATGAGTTACTATGCCAGTTTTCAATTATAGATGAACTTAAATTCTTGAAACCTCAGGGTATCATTTAACTTTAGAAAACCAAGGATTTAAAAACTGGCTCAGTATGAGAATTATACTTTGCACCTTCTACAGTTCAGACAGATCATTTTTGTAATTTATGCAGGATAGCGTGCATAGACCATTTGAGATAGTTTCACATTTCATTTGATATACATTTCAATTTGATAAATTGGGTCCAATGAAAGCCCAAGAATAAAAGTGAAAATTCCAGGATAATCAAAAGTAGACATAGCATCCTTGATCGCCTCTATTCAAGGAAACCCATTCGGCTGTCAGTTGACATTATACATGAGACTGCAAATGAGGCTACAAGTATATTTTAGGTTTACAGTAAACCATTTCCATGGTAAATAACTTGCAATATATCTGGATGAATAGCAGTATTATATTAGGGAACACATTTGTCAACATAGAGATATTAAACCAATGTTAGACTGTTTGAATATTAGTTACTTGTTATTTAGCTTATCTCAAATTTGTTCAAGAACTTCCCATCAAATACAAGAAGAAAAATAATCCTAAGAATATAAGGCTGAAACACTTATATGTAAAGCTATCACCTTGGCGCCTTGTAAATGTTCATATTACAGGTAAAGTTCACATTGTATCATGCTTCATTGGGAGTTCATGTCATTTTTAATTTATAAGGATAACAATTTTTAAATGGTTGGCGTGATTTTTGACAACTTATATATAAGCAATTATTGCTTCTGGTCTTCATTAATTGTGCTTGAACTTCTGGATAAGAGAAACCCCCCTTACAGCAATGTCATTTACACAATGTCAGCTAATGTCAGACTAATTTTTTAACCATTGATAGTGAAGCTTTGTTTGAGTCATTTTCAGGCCAATCCTCAGCAGGCAAGTCCAGGAAATGGTCAACCATATTCAGTGTGGTAAAAAATCACTTTAATGGTGTTAAATCAGTGATGGTTCCCGGCATTTTTTTGAGGAGATGGTCACCTCTTTAAATTATCATGTTATTTACAAGAGTTTGTTTTTCATCAGTGGTGATCGATTCTGAGAAAATAGCTAATATTGCTAGCTCAGGACTCAGATACCAAGAATGTCTAAGTATCATTTCAGACCATCAG
Organism: Alitta virens; assembly: GCA_932294295.1. Classification (NCBI taxonomy): domain Eukaryota; kingdom Metazoa; phylum Annelida; class Polychaeta; order Phyllodocida; family Nereididae; genus Alitta; species Alitta virens. The sequence goes on along the minus strand of OW028585.1, from coordinate 3,008,163 downwards.
CTGCTTGCAATTTGGCATCTTGGAGCTAATTTAACCTCTGAATTAATAGAATGTCATTGACAGGGGCATCAACTGCTGATCTGCATGTGTACCATGCTTGGATTTAGACATTGACTACAAAGCAATTGGATCTTTGGATTGCTTTCAGTTCCCTTAAATTTATCATTTTTTACATATTTGAACTACAGTACCTCAAACTTCAGGCTGTAAATATCTTTAAAAGTTTTCTCTCTGAACCAGGTGAGGGTCCAAAACAAACTTAGAGAGCACACTTGCCGAAGTGGAAGGCCCAGCTTCATTAAGTTATCATGCTAAAATCATAGTAGACTTTTGAATGTATTTGTTCCTCATAACAATGTAGTCAGATTGCTCATCTGAAGTTGCTTCAGAACTGCTAGTCTCATCTGTTCATCCAAGTGAGCCTCATACACGTCTTTTGCAGCACTTTTTTTCGCTCTCTTGCCTCTTAAGGATTCTCTTTTCTATTTGAGCCAACTTTTTGTCAACGCCTCCGATAGGGTAGATTCTGCTAGTTTCTTGATGTATTTTCAAGAATTTTCTGTCTTCCTCATTATTTATTAATGTCATAGCGTCTCGATGGCTGATGTCAAACAAGCTGTTTGGCATATCACTGCTCAGTGCTCAGGAGGATATTCCAGATATCCTTTTCAAACTAAATCTCCCCATCATCAGCTGCACCACTAAAATCTAAGTTCACTCAAGCTTATATCCACTTCAAGGAATTAAGAAGGAGTAACCAATATACTAACTACAGATTGGAAAACAAAGATAAACTCAGGTCATTCAAAAGTTTCATCTGTTAATTGCTTTTTTTCTGCCTGTAAGTATAAAAATGTGTCATATCTTGAAAACTGTGCAAGATACAGACATGGTATAGGTACCAAAACCAAAACTTTCAGAATATACACATTAATATTAATATATTTATATGGTCTAAAGTTAAAACTTGATGAGTTATAAGGCAAAAAAACAATTTTAGGCAGCAAAAATAGCACAAAGCTGCATTTCATCTATTTGGCTTTTGGGGGAGTTCTAAAACCCCTTCAAATGAGCCCAAATGTTGTATATATGAGACAGAAAGGGTTCATGGAAACTAATTAAGGGTTAGCCCCTTTGAATTTCAGACTTTTACTCTTTTTGAGACACCCTTATCTGTGTATACAATAGCCTAAAAGTGTTACAAGCATTTGCTAAGCCTAATATTAAGATAGATAATAAAAAGCAGGGGTCCCATAATGTGAGACACCAGTTTTAGCAGGGGCGGCCTGGACCCCCTTTGGGCCCCTGGGCAAAAGCAAATGGTGGGCCTATCAGTCTCCCTCAGTGTTAAAACTGGTGTTCCACATTATGGGACCCCTGTTATTTAATATCTATCTTAATGACTTAGCATGACAAGAATGCTTCAAAATGTGTATAGAAATGTTTGTTCATCTAGCAGGGTTTTGCCACTAGCAACTTGTGTATGTTGTTTATAAATGCATAATGGCTTTAATTTCAGTCTTAATTTTGATGTAATTTTGCATTTATTCACTATTGATTCTACATAGGCTACACTGATGTTCTTTGGCTGTTTGATACAGAGTAAAATTTTGCTATCTAAAATAATTCTTCTTTAACTTCACTCAGAGAACTGCATGATTGGACTAAGCATGTTGCTGTGACATGTCTACTAAATATTAAGATAAACACCACACAATGTGTTGGTATTATTATAGCTATTTCTGAACAACTACTCATCCCGGTAAATTTAAATTTCCGTGTATTATCCATGAGGTTGTTGTCCACCTACCATCTCACTCAGTATGTGTTCTTAATGCTTTAGTGCTCAGAAAACCAAATTATATGCATCATGGAAAATAACTAAATATGCATGAAAACAGATTATTATGTATATTCCTAGCTTATTGTTGCACAATTGCCCCATTATTTGGGGAGGGTCCTTTGGCCATAAAGCTTCTGGCGCCACAGTGATTCTACCTTTGATATACCTCAGTGTTCCTTCCTGGTCTAATTTCTCCAAGCTTGTACTTAGTTTCTATGCTGAGGCAATTGAACAATCCCGCCCTTCGGGTAAATGTGTAACATGGGTGGACTCCTCTCTCACCTCATCAATCAACCCTCGATAGAGGCAAGAACATGCCTTAGAGGGCTCCACTTCCCATATCTATATATCTATCTATAGGCTTCGAAAGTCATTTAGCTGATGGAAGTACCAAATAATTAATTTCCAAGTCCAAGAAATCGGCTGTTATCACAATGGAGTATTTCCTGGAGTGTTGACGGGTTGCTGCCTGCATGGTAGTCTCATTAGATGCTTACAAATATATTATAACACTATATTATAATTATCATATATTGACTTATCACTATATACCTGCCTTCATCTGTAGACATAAATTACAAAAGGTTTTTTTAAATTTTTTTTTCATGCTATCCTCGATTACGGGTCGCTAGTTTGTTTATTGAAATCAATTAAAAAGTGAACTATTGCAATGCAAAGCTGGTACACAGTAAGATTGCAAAGTAATCATATATTGTGTGGGAATCACATTTCATGTAATGGTATTTGGGAATCAAACGATTTTCTTCAGCAGTGAGAAGTATTTCATAAACAGAAAAACTTTCCTTTATGAAAGTACACAACGGGTCATCAAAACACTTTTTATATCTATAACTGATATGGTTTGTCAAAATGCCAGATATATATTACGAACACTCCATTTTTTGGGTGAAACCAATAAGGTCAAGGACCCAGGCGGGGTAGTTTTGATGACTCTTTGATTCTATTGATTGTTCAATTATGAATAACCCATCGGGGGCCTCTTCACTATTTTAATGTATTTGACCCAGAAAGGCTCATGCGCAACTGACCTAGCCAGTGTTCACCTTAATTTGGGTAAAATCCTTGGTTACAACTTCCAAAGTTTATAAATTAAAGATTTAGGCATAATTGAACTTTTAACTATGGAGTATTACTGCAGTAAAGAAAGTAAACACATTGCTTGTTCACTGCTCAGGCAAGCTATTTATAGAACACAGAGCCTACACTTGAAAAAAAAAAAAAAAGATTTCTTAACCAGATTTGGTGCGGTAGTGCATAAGGCGCTCGACATTGTGAGTGATACTGTACTGACAGTGAATTGAATCCAGCTCAGAATTTTATTTTTTTTTCACAAAAAGAATCTATAGATATCTGGCCGTAGACATGGACCATTCAACACTAACTTATCTGCTTAGTTGCCATCATGGAGCCATCAGAAGGTTCTCCATGGTCCCAATACCATGCACATTGACAGCTACTGCTAATAGTGTTCACGTTGCCAGATATCTCTACTTTCTTTTTTTTAAGAATTTTCTTGTTATATACATCAATGCATTATTTATATATTTTTCTGTTATAATTTTTTCAAGCCAAATTATCTTGATTGGCATGCCAGCACATTTCCTAAAAGAATGAACATTTATGTTGCTCCACTATTGACAAAAATATTATAAACAACCAGGGCAAGAATAGAATTGATGGTTCAATAGTTACCTAAGCATTCTATCATTTCCTTTGCTAAAGCAGGTTGACCTTCCTTGCTCTTCAGTATGCTGAGAAATAGTATGTAGTGGGAAGTGTCAATCAAACGCATTTCTTGACAAAAGGCATCTGCTTTGTGGTAGCAAGTTTCTTTTGCCTGAAAAAAAACAAACAAAAAAACACTCTTGTGAGTAGCAATATTTTATTTTCCTTTTTTGCTTAAAAGCAAGAATAAGTTTGCAGTCAAACTGAATTACACTACAAGTTTTGCATATATCTGTATAATATTATTGACAAGTAGATGTCAGACACGACAAATGTCACAAGTACAAGAAATACAAAATAAAAGCAACCAGAAAATTATTAAAAATAAACAACAAAGACTATAGTTACAGATGATTCCAGCCACCAGATCTAAATATTTACATAGAAGTTAACATTATTAGCTTAGCCGTTTACCGACTCTTTATAAAATGCAATAAACATTTTTTATACATACATCTTGTATCATAAGCATAGAGCTATATTTTACATATGTAATACATATTAACATGTTCTTATATATACAATTGGGGGGTTAACTAGACGGATTTGTGGTGCAGTTAGAGTACCCTTTGCTTCTTGCTGGCCTCTGTGGCCCCTTTGTTTTAAACCCTAATTACCCTTATCTTTATACCCCCTCTTCCTTTTTAGACCCCAGTCTTCTCTTAGGCTACCAAGCTTTCACATCTCTCTCTAGTTCTCATTCCTTGCTTTGCATTTGCATTACTGGAATTTATTTCCCACCCACCCTCCCTTCCCTTTTTTTATTAATTCTTAGTTAGTCTTTATTATGTGCTGCAGACTTTAATTGCACAATTTCACATTATAATTTCACATTATAATGTACATGCTAATTGCATATTGTCGTCTAATTGCATAATGTCTAATTGCATAAATGTTTACATATTAAAGACTAAACGGAAAAAAACATTTGCAAAAAGTATTGTAGTTATTTTGATCAATTGACACATTCATCCATTCATTGAAATTGCAATTACCAATAAACAATGACGAACCCAAAATATAAAGCTTCATTGAACGCTGAGAGGAGAGGAGAGGAGAGGAGAGGAGAGGAGAGGAGAGGAGAGGAGAGGAGAGGAGAGGAGAGGAGAGGAGAGGAGAGGAGAGGAGAGGAGAGGAGAGGAGAGGAGAGGAGAGGAGAGGAGAGGAGAGGAGAGGAGAGGAGGGGAGAGGAGGGGAGAGGAGAGGAGAGGAGAGGAGAGGAGAGGAGAGGAGAGGAGAGGAGAGGAGAGGAGAGGAGAGGAGAGGAGAGGAGAGGAGAGGAGAGGAGAGGAGAGGAGAGGAGAGGAGAGGAGAGGAGAGGAGAGGAGAGGAGAGGAGAGGAGAGGAGAGGAGAGGAGAGGAGAGGAGAGGAGAGGAGAGGAGAGGAGAGGAGAGGAGAGGACTGTCATGGTGCGAAGCTGCTCTTGTATCATGGTGCGAAGGTGTCTTGGTGCAAAGGTATGTCGTGCAAAAATACCTATTATTGGAGGGCAAAACCTTTGCACCAGAAAATGTATTCCTCGGCCACCATAGAATTATGATCTAAATGAAAAATTATGGAGGCCGAGGAGTACACTTTCTGGTGCAAAGGTTTCGCCCTCTGATAATAGGTACTTTTGTACCATGACATACCTTCGCACCAAGACACCTTCGCACCACGATACAAGACCATGACAGTGATTGCACTATCGTACCACAAAAGTAATAGAGCTATTAAATATGTTTCGCACCACGAAAGTGAAGGCTAATTCAAGCAACTGCATGCAGGTATGTAACTATATAACTCCTCTCCTCTATTTTTTAACCTGTTTCATTGCATTTGCATAATTTTCAAAGCAAGTTTGTAACTAAACTAAAGCCTTTAGAAATCCTTCCTTTCTACAGCCAACAGAATATAACATTGGATATCGTAAGAGGTATATGCCATTAATCTAGGTAAAATACATCCAAAGATAATTGTGCCTAAACACAGGTTCTCAGACAGCATGAGAGGGGACTTGGGCACCTGCCGGCCTGCACCCTTCGCCCATTTTTTATTGTCCATTGCTCCATTAATATGGCATCTACAGCATTGATTATTGCAAGTCAATATTTTCGGAGATAATTAGCTAAAACAACCTGTGAGGGGGCAAGTTAGTAAATTTCGTGGCACAAAAATTTGTATTTTCGCAGTATGACAGTTGGTACTTCATGGCATGAAAGTTGGTACTTTTATGGTACGAAAGTCGGTACCTTCATGGTACAAATGTTGGTACTTCCGTGGTACGAAAGTTACCACGAAAGTACCAACTTTCTTGGGGCGAAATTGGCAGTTTCTTGAGGCGAAAGTTGATAATTTATGATGCCACCCCACTTATTGCTACTATTTTTGTTATAATAGGTGAATAACGTATTCTTAGTTTGTTCTTGGTTTGTTCAGAGATTTGAGATTAGTGGAGAATTACCAGACATATAAGGTGTGCTCTGTGGACATTCTGATTAGTTGCACAAGAAACTTTGTTTGGTTAGATTATTTCAAACTAATATCAATGAATAATTAATAACAACTTTATTGTCATAGGCTATTGCTTGGTTATAAGATATCACATTTGTATGGAGAATAATGAAATAATAGGCAAAAATATGAAAATTTGCCTTTTTACCTAACATTTATAAACAGGCACTTTTATTGTATATGCAATGGTGCATTCCACAATTGTATTGCAATATATTTCTAATTTTGATCTACCATAAATTAGTGAGGTTGCTATCCAAATAATACACTCAGGCAAATATCCATTGCTTTAATTTTCTCAAATTGTTATTAATTATTTTTTATGATATAGAAATATATTAACCACCAAGAGTCATTCATGTCAGGATTTGTAAGAGGACAGGATAGTTAGAAAATATCTGTATGGGCCACATGTGAGGTGATTACCTGTAGGAGCTATATCGATAGCCTTTAGGGAACTTATAACAGCCATAGTATAGGGTCTACCTTTAAAATAAAATATTATAAATGGGTAAAATTGTAAATGACCCCTTACCTTGATCATTTCATACTGTCGATCGTTAAGTATTCCCATTGACAGACATGAATTCAACAGATATAAATCTTCCATTCTGAGGCGATCAACAAGAGTTGTACGCATTTTGTCCAAGCATCCTGCCCATTTATCCCTGGTGAAAGAGGATTTTTCTGGATGTTCTGCATAATGACAAAGAAACAATTCTGATAAGACATAAGACATAAGGAGATCTGTAAATTATCTAGTTTTGCAGTGCTAAAAATCAACATGAAAAAAAGGAGACAATGAAAACCATACATGATATTACTTCATTAATTGTTTATATGCCTTGAGTTAGGTACAAGGGAAGATAATGCAAACCTTTGCACTGCATGCTTGAGGTTTCCGGCACTGATGACGTATTCTGAAAGATAGTTAGATGATAAGTGATAACACTGATCATAATAAGCCTAATTATGCACTGCTGAAGCATAAATTCATTTCTAAAATCCACTTACAGAATTTTGACTGGCTGACTGGGTGGACTGAGCTGTCGCCATTTCACTGAAAACAACATAGCATCATAAATATGCAATTTATATATCAAAGCACAATCTGACATGACCTACATTATACCACATTAATCTTTAAGGCAGCTGTTAAGGAATTCACTGTTTCCATATTCATGACTAGAAATTAGTCATACCTTTTTGACATTGGAAGTTTACAAAGTAGTGATCTAGATTCTCGCTCAGGATAGCTTTGAAATCATGGTATTTGAAATGCAAAACTTCTCCATCAATCAGTGCACATCCAGATACCATCCCTGTGTGATTCATATCCACTCTCTGGGTATGCTTCTTTGTAATTGGGCCATCACGAGATTGCACAGATTTAACTAACACATGTGACGGGTCCTCTGATTATTTGAAGTAAGTATTTAATTCATACAACCACAGACACATGCATTACTTGTTGCAAGGAAAAAAACGTTTATTTTAAAGTTACAAGTTCGGCATCTTTCATTTCACATTCATCAGTTACGTCAACCCATTCAGTGGCTCTCTTAGGATTCGCATCTTTGTGGAAAATCAAGACTGGTGTGCCTTTTGGCACATTCTGATGAAGTTCAAGTGGCACACTCTTGAAGGAACTTCATGATCACATTACTTACCTTTGTGATCCTTTTTCTTTCTTTTGTTGTTGTGAGACTTCAATAGGCTTTTGATTTTGTAAATAAGTAGTAAATGCTAATAAAACAGAAGTAGTCCATTCCAGAACTAGGAATTTTATATTTGGAAGCCACAAGTCTTCAGTAAAATAATTATTGAATTGTGTTAAATATTGCAAAATAAACCTTTTTTTTTCAATATGAAGAAAAACCTTGGCAACTACTTGTAGAAAGGTTTTCTTTATCTGTGAGAGTGCATTATTGTAAGCCACAGGAATGACATAAAGCTGTAATGAAAATAAATTTTCGATTCAGTATAAATGGTGAACCCTTAAAAGATAGGTGAAGAATATGTATATTTAGGCCCAGTACTAAATAAGAATCTGGAATTTACAAGAAGGCTAATTTACTTGCAGATGATTTGGGAATGGTTAGAAATAAACTCCCTGCAGTTAGGAGAATGTAGATATAACTTTTTATAAGCTTTACAACTCATGTATTAAACCTATGTTAGAATAGAATATGCAGCTGGTGTTTGAGGTTTCTAAAACTATAATAAGGTTCAAAATGCTAAGTTTCATGCTTTTAGGTATTTGCTTGGTGTTCATAAGTTTGCTCCATTATATATGTTTGAAGGTGATTTAGTTTATTATATAACAGACATATTAACATTTGTTAGTATTATTATATACTGATCAATACGGATGAAGAAATATGAACCAGGAAGGTATTTAAATATTATTTGAATGTGTGTAGAAATAATTGGTTAGATGAATTGCAAGAAATGGTATGTAAATTTAATTTAGATGGAATTGTTAGAGATAAATTACCTTGTGATATTAATGGTGTTAAAAATGTACTAGAAAGTAATGACTTTGAACAATGGAAGATGTCCAGTTTTGATAAACCCAAGTTAAGGTACTATAACATGTATAAATTAACACTTTGTCCAGAATGTTATGCTAAGTGTCAGATGTCTCGAAAAAATAGATCTTCATTAGCTCAGCATAGAGCTGGAATTTTACCATTAAATGTAGACTTGGGTCATTATAGCAATGTTACTCCTGGAAAAGTTATTGTATTGTTTGTGTTGGTTAATTCGTTGAAGACAAATTCCATATTTTATGTGTTTGTGCAAGCTATTTTGAACTTAAAAATAAATTATGTAATGATTTAGGGCAGTTGGATATTAACTTCGGTTCATTTAATTATCATATAAGCCCAGTTGTAAAATCCGTGATGTGATTTGAATTGGCTAATGATAAAATATAATCACTATTCATTGAAATTTTTCAAGGTGATACTGGCACTGACAAAGACATTTTTGTATAAGTTATTTACAGACCCCCTAATACTGATATCAAGAAATGTAATACATATCTTAATGATCTGAGGAAAACAAAATAGTGTATCTTCTTTGAGATTTTAATATAAACTTACTGATTGCAGATACTCACATTTTAAACGCAGAATAATTCAAAATTTGCTACACTGCATCTTTTATCCCTAGAATAACTCAACCCACAAAAGTATGCAAACCAACTGCAACTTCAATTGATAACAAATTTGTGAACATGAACTGTACGAAAGAAGGCGTAAATGGCTTGCATGCGGTAAATGTGTACCAGTTAAATTCATAAACTACATCACAGGGAATATTGATCTTTTTATATCTAAAATAGAAACTTTTCATTGGATTTGACTGGAAACCAAAATTTTCAAGAAGCATTTACTAAATTTCATGAAATATTTACAAAATCATTGAACAAATGTTTTCCATTTACCAAAGTTTCTACTCAGTATTACAGCAGTTCAGTTCAGTTAATTTTTATCTACACTAATCATCACATGTGGAAAAAACAAAAACAATTGACGACAAAAAGAAGATGACATGAAAAGTGTGAAATTATGAATATTGTAAGATTACCACAGACTGTTACTAAATGACTGTTTGAATTTTGATGAGAAATTTGGAGGAGGAGGGCTCAAAGTAGGAGCAAAAATATAATTTTGTAAGACAAAATACAATTTGATTGGTCAATGTTATTAGAATCATGAACTGTGATTGGATGTGGCCTATTGGCCAGCGATGTGAAGGGACAGATTTGGGGGAGAAATTGACTATAAATATTAATAAATTGAGGAACCGTGGCATCTTGGATTTGAGCAAGTGTCCAGTCAAATGCCACACTCTTGACTTTGCCCTGACTTTTATCTGAGAAGTTAATATATACATCTTTGTTATGCTGGACCAAGAACTTTGATGAGTTTGCCTGAGGACCTGGTTCTCGGTCAAGCATAACAAAGATGAAATTTTGCTGTATAAATGAAATTATTAGGGAGTGGCTGGTAGATCATTGCTATTAGCTAACTTATCGTAATCAATATGTCGAATTTAATAGTACAGAATCTGACTATCTCTCAATATCAACTGGTGTCCCACAGGGATTTATTATTGGGCATTTATTGTTTATTATTTACATTAATGATCTATATGTTGCAACAAATATTTTTAAGCCAATTAAATATGCAGATGACACAGCACTATCAACAACGTTAAATGCCTTTGGAAACCCTGATCTGAATCTCGAGGATCAAATAAATACAGAGCTTAATAACATGAATGATTGGTTTAAAGTAAATAAATTATTACTTAACATCAATAATACAAAGGCCATGGTATTTCACAACCCGCAAAGAAAAGTCAATCCAATAAATATTAAGATAAACAATATGTCAACAATTGGCTATACATGCTGGCTCTGTTAATCACGTATAACTTCTTTCTACGAGTGTACGTGGGGCAATTGTAGATCGTTCGCTGGACGTCCGTTAAACGCTTGCCAAATGTCTGTCATCAGGCATCCATTAGGCATCCATGAGGCATCTATAAAGCATCCATGAGGCATCCGTGAGGCATCGATGAGGCATCCGTGAGGCATCCGTGAGGCACTCATAGATGGCTCGTAGATGGCTTGTAGATGGCTCATAAATGGCTCGTAGATGGCTCGTAGATCACTCGAAAACCGCTCAAAGATAGCTCGTAGATAACCCCTGCAAGTGGTTCAAGGAAGGGCAAGGATGGGCGCGGAAGACCACGGCGAGCGACGGATGTCCCGTCGGACTTTTTACGAGCGTTCAACGAGTGATACGAGTGAATGGTGAGTACAGACGGATGGACAGTGGCTATTTATGGCTACGTAAGTACTAGACACTTCCATCTTTTCAAAGGATTTGATGAAAATTTTGCAAACAAATTTTGAATCATGTTATGAAAATATTTAGAAAATAATTTATGGTTTGCTGAGTAAAGAATCCCTTCACACTGTTAAATATTTGATCATTATGTAACCAACATTAATAATTTTGTCGACCCAGACAATTATGGCCACATTTGACTGCTCACAACAAACTGTTCAAATTTCTAGCATTTTGCTTCAGACCATACAATGACTTTCGCAATTTTTTCACCATTTTTGCCCTTTTCTTCAAAATCTTCAGGTTGCTCCATATATATGAGGCAGTATATTGGAACACTCATGTATGCCAATTTACCATGCATTTGGTGTACAATCAAAATATCTTTCACTGACATAATGTGTAAGTATATGATTTGAAGTTGCTGTTGGTGAGAAAGTTTCATGATAATAGTGGGAATTTGAGACTAACCCTCAGCAACAAATTGTGCCTTGAACGATGAGGTCATTGAGTGCAATTGATGACATCACATTAAGATAATGTAATTAACTATTTGCCAGGCGCAGTAACCGGTAGTCCCCAATAGTTCCTAATAGAACCAGCTAAAACACAGTGAATCAGTTGAAGGGATGACTACATGCTCAAAGGCACTTTGATTTTTGTGTGCTGACATTTTTCCCATGATACAGAAATCACAGCCACAAAAGTGTGGGGGCCTAGCTCAGTGGTAGCGCACGTGTGTTTCTATTTGCTGGGTCCCGGGTTCTGGTCTAGCCTAAGTTGGATGGTTGTTTCATCCTTCATCTCATTGCCATGATCCCTGTCCTAATTAACCCATCAGGTGCAGAAATACCGGATGTAAAGCCCTACTCCACCCATCCACCCACCAACTCTCACAAGCCAAAGTCACATCCAGCACCTATATTCATTCCATCAGCATAGTTTTCAAGTTTAAGAGCATGTCTTATACATTAAAAAGTAGTAGTAGTAGTAGTAGTAGTAGTAATAGTAGCCTTTATTGGCATTATAAGAAAATATTATTTACAATCCATGATGGCTGTGGAGAATTACAGCTACTATATAAATAGTTTCAACTGGATTTCTCCATTAAGTTTGCTATAATGAAATGCCATGTTTGTATTTTCCTTGAAAAAATAGCATGACTCACCCCTTAGCTGAAGCAGTACTTTAAAGCGATCCAATAGTCCTTGTTAACTTCACTCAGTTGCTGCTCAAATGAAACATAATGGTATGCCCAGGAAACATTTGATAATCAAGCGTGTAACTAAATCTAAAATAAAAGTACTAAACTAGTCGCCAGTCCATAGTTTCCTGGATGTAGATCTCAATATTAGCACGTCAATCAATACATATCATTTTTTGCTTATCTCTTGGGAACCGCATATCCAGGATACAGCTAAAATGTGTGCCCTACAAACATTTTTATATTTGTATGATATTATGTCAATATTAGAAATTCCTCGGCCCAATATTATTTGAGAATATTATATAAGGTTAAAATGTGGACAGTTATAAGCTGATTTTGACCTTATCTGTAATATTTTCAACTGTTAGTTTCATGATGTCATCTTAATATTTCCTAAAATATTAGAATTTAAGGTTTAACTAACATTTTCACAATGTTTGAATAATATTATTCTGATATTAGACAAATATTATATCATAACATTTGCCTAAGGTTTGACCAAGGTTTCACAAATGTTAGTCAATATATTAGTTACTAACATAATGCCGATATTTACCCAAGCATCTGAAAACATTAGTCCGACCTTATTTATAATATTTTGCATAATGTTGAAAGGAGCTTTTTGGAAAGATTACATAACATTATCTTCTTATATCAGACTCATATTTTCAAACATATTTTTCGAAGGTTTAAATTACTATTGATATAATATGTATGATAAATGATATAATATTCTGCAACAGATCTCATTATGATCAAGTAACAAACAATACAAATCATTTCTCTCTCACAAATTTATTTTGACTGTAAAACAACAAAATAAAAACAGTATAATACAAAATGTAGCAACATTCAAGTGACACAAGATTTAATGACCCTCTTCTTTAATAACATGTAAGAATACATCTTTATGACAAGCATCGATCTAATAACACTAAAGTCTTATATTTTGCTCATCCCATGGGAGTCAAAAGTTTGATATATAGAAAGTCATAATAATCTGAAGCCATCAATGAATTTTACCTTTAGCACATAAGAAGATAATATTAGTGAAAAATCTATGCCTGAATTAGAAAATTTGCAACTTGCATATCTTAAAAACATATTAGGAGTTAGAAAACAAACACCATCTTTAGCAGTCTATGGTGAAACAGGTAGATTCCCATTGCATGTCAGACAGAAAATTAGAATGGTGAATTACTGGATAAGATTGGAAAGAGCACCTGATGACAGTTTACTTAAGAAATGTTTAAATTTTCAGAAGGAAATTTATGTGAATGCAGTAAATGGAAATAACTGGTTCAGTAAAGTGTGTCATTTATTAAATAACTGCAACATTGAATATGATATTAGTAACCTCAGAAACTTTGACATTGATAATATCTCTAACACAGTGAAACTAAGACTCTATGAAGCCGAACATGAGCGACTTATAAATGCAATAAATGACAGTTCACAACAACCAAAACTTAGGACATATAAACTATTTAAAACTGATTGTAGAATAGAACCTTATCTTGAATTGCAACAAATTCGCAAAGTGTTAACTAAAATAGCTAGATTTAGGACAAGTTCACATAGCCTGAAGATTGAAACAGGTCGACACCATAAACCAATAATTCCTGCTCCAAATAGAATATGTGAAAAGTGTACGTTAAACTTTGTAGAAGACGAAATTCACTGTTTGATTGTCTGTCCTGGTAATGAGCAACACCGTGTTAACCTTTTTTTGAATGCAACTAAATTTATTAACAACTTCTTGTCTCTAGATGATATAACTAAGTTTACAGCAATAATGACAAACAAGGAACCTGAGTTATTAATTAGTTTAGGAAAGTTTCTCCTTCAAGCTGATGTGTAGAGAAAACCATCTCCTGTATCCACACAGTTATTAATTTAGTTTATTAGTTCATTAGTTATGATGTGCTTGTCATGTTTTGGACTTTGAGAGTGAAATGTTTTTATTAGCGGCTTGTATTTTTTTCTATTGTGTATGTGGATTTTAAACACGTATTATAAGTTAAATTGGTGGCTGGAACCTTGATTATTGAAATTTTATTGCTTTCTGTACTTACATTAATGTCTCTTTCATGTTATCTTTTAACTGAATGACATATGTATCATTTATGATATTTTACATGTCAATAAAATCTATATATAATATTATAATGCATCATATTTGGTATAGCCTTGGGTTTCATCCCATGATTAAGGCACTTAGCCATTGGGTAAGTTATACATATTACTTTTGATATTATGCAAAACTATGTCACAATACAATGTTTAGAAAAATTATAGGACATGTATTTAATGATAACTCTTACATATTTGTTATCTCATGTTATGAGGCTGTATCTGTGAAAACCATGCAGCAAGCCCAGCCTAGAAATTGTTTATTATCGAGATATGGCTGGTGTCCCAATGTACCTCATGTCCCAAAGGGTTCCTGTCTCCTCTACACTATTATATTTTACAACTTGATGTTAAACCTTGGAGTATGTGATACATTTGATTGTTACAAGTGTGGTTGTCAACTTAATATAGGCCTGTTTCAGCTCAGTCCACTGTTAGCCTAATCTGATTTATTGTCAGCGAGTCATTTATCACATTACATACATTGCAACATCCGTATACGCTTAATACAATATACAGATAATGAACATTCAAATAAAAGTTGAATCTATAGAAAGTGAAATTATTTCCACACAAATTGTGATGTTATAGAGCAACACTTCTGAGGTCATATTTGGTGATGTGATGGTTTGGAGTCACACCGTGTGATTACGCTATATCATATAAGTCACATTGTGTGATCACACTACATGAAGTCATTGTAAGGGCATATTTTGATGCTTTTTTCTTAGTAATCTTCCAAAACATCATTTGCAAAACACTTTGCCAAGTGCATTACATACATTGCAACATCCGCATACACTTAATACAACTTACAGATAATGAACATTCAAATTAAATTTTAATTTATAAAAAGTGAATTTATCTTCACATCACACATGTTAACATTTTTAGAGCAACCTTTCTGAGGTCATATTTGGCGATGTGATGTTATAGAATCACACTGTGTAGTCTTACTAGGAAGTCACATTGTGTAAACATATTGTACGTTCTATATTTGAACCATCTTGCAAAACATCATTTGCAAAACACTTTGCCAAGTGCATTCTCTTCTTTAACATGCAACAATATCCTACTTTGTTTTGCAACAGTGTCTAGTGCAATTTTATGCTGTTATATAGCCTGTTCCTTTCTCCTTTGGTATTTACAATGGGTGATGATGTCATATCCATTGAGGCACCAATGTTTTGGTCTTGATTTTCTTTCAATTTATGATTTATTTTTTGTAATTAATGCCTGATAGACTGACTAGCTGATACAAATTTAGTGTGTCTTGATTTATAAAGGCAATTTTAAACTATTTTATGAAGTCTTAGAAACTCGCAATTTTGACCGACCATGCAGCTTTAAAGTACAAGCATGCAAACGTAATGATGAGATGACAAACTATGCATGCCTATGTTTGGTTGTCTAAATGACAGACAGACTGACATGTTGATGAAAATTCAGGAAGTGCTAGGGTGTATCCCAACTGAAATCGACCAGACAACTATAACCCCAGCCAGAAATGGTAGCATTGTATTGTTTAAGGCTATTCTGAAGCCAGCTTGTATGACCAACTGCCAGAGGTAGATGTAATAACGAAATGACCTGGCTTGGTGTGCAACACATGCAGTGTTACAAGGTTTGAACTCCCAGACCATGGAAAAACAGAATTATATTCCACTAAATTGCACCATAAATAATTAAACCTGGGGTATTGCTTATTATAATATTATATTATCCCCATGTAACTCCTGCTTTCCAGGAAACAAGTAAAACCATATTGAAATGGATACGATTATAATCATATATAATCATTTACAGCGAGTACGCTGATATGAAATGCAGGCTATTTTGGATGAGGATGTAAACCAAATTTATCTACCAGATAGATTAGACACCTTTTATACCAAAGTGTTTTACCCATGTCAAAGATAAGAATAAAAATAAAATAATAATAGTAATAAAATAGATCCATAGATGCCTAAGTATGTTCAAACATAAACCAAAAACATGCATAGATACACAGAGAAATAGATAGAGAGATTATATAATATATACTCGTGATGATGTTGGGCTGGAGAACCCACTCGTCCCTGTGGGACTGGTGGGATCTCTAGCCCAACCTCATCATGAGTGAAGTTCAGGGCTCTGAACCACAGAGTTATTAAGTTTTATCACAGGCCCCCTCCAGCAGAGGCTGGTGTGTCCAGACATATAGAGAAGAAAGGTGGTTTTACTTCAAAATCCCCAAAGGTGCCAGGGCGGGGGCCTAGCTCAGAGGTAGCGCTCTGGGCTTCCAACCGCTGGGTCCCGGGTTCGATTCCCGGTCAAGCCTAAGTTGGATGGCTGTTTCATCCTTCGTCTCATTGTCATGGTCCCTGCCTGTCCTAATTAGCCCAACTGGTGCAGAAATACAGGACGTAAAGCCCTAATCCACCCCCCACCCCCAAAGGTGCCCCTTCTATGCCTCTGGGTTTTACTTCAAAATCCCCCATAGGTGCCCCTCCTGCTGCTATAAATGACCTATATTCTGTCCGTATGACTGTCGCGATTCTATTCACGTTCAAAAATTGTTATGAGAACATAAATATGGTAAATAACCATTATGTTGTTGATTCAGATTTATAGGAAATATTGTTTGGCTGATGTTACCAAATAATCTGCCATTTATATTAAGTATAGTTAGAGCATCAGGCCTTTGAATGAGGCCAAGTCAACTTGCTCAGTGCACGAGAGCGGCACCTTCTTATTACATCTTGACAACGCACTGATGCTGGCTGGACGGCGCCTTTGGTTTTATTTATATCCCGATGACTCTACTATTTCAGTTTTTGGTGTGAAATCTTTTCCAGGTCATTGAGTAAGGAATTTTTGTTTTTCTGTCTGTTCTGCCTCACTCTGGTTGGTCGCCATGGTGATGATGTCACATATCAAACAACAATGCTATGATTCATGATGTCACTGACTTTGTGTGTGCTCTCCTGTGATTGGCCAGGCTGTTTTTAGATAAAGATACAGTTACAGAAGAGTTATTCAGACAGAAATATAGTGCAGTATGAATTATAAAAAAAAATACATTATGAGAGCCCATGGAGACCCACATTAACACATTTGATGCCACTAGCATGAGGGACAATTTGTTTTATGAGGTTCACAACATTGAACCTTAAAGTATGGACCTCATGGATTTTTTTTGAGGTTCACACTGCATTGGAGTACATTCCATGTAAAATAGACTTTCACGGATAAGACCTACGTATGATGACGGATGGAATTTTTTTTTTACTCATGCTTATCCTTGTCCATACGTGATTCACTCGCCGAATGTTTTACCTATACTAGTGCCTCCCGTAGTTCACTCCTGGTAGTGCTTTACCACTCATGGACATACATGAAGAGAGGAAAAAATGTTCAACATGTTTAAGATTTTGGTGGACGTTCTACAAGTAAATTATATATATTAGTAGCGTAACTTCCTCGGTGGTCGAACTACGTACATTCTACGTATGTTCTATGCATGTTCTAGGTACATTCTACATAATAATAGAGCCATGAGTGAGCACGTATGGCCAATTTTTGACAGTCGTGGTCATACGTAGGTCTTATACGTGATAGTGTGAACGCCCTTTAAGATGCGGCTCATAAACAGTGCAGAGGTAGGCTTTGAACCTATGCAGCCCAAGTTACTGCCAGAATAATTGACTTACTGTTTCATGATATACAATAGATGCAAACTCTGTGGATAGATAGATAGATAGATAGATAGATAGATATATAGATAGATGGATAGATATTGGAAGTGCAGCCCTCTAAGGCAAGTTCTTGCTGCTATCGAGGGTTGATTGATGAGGTTAGAGGAGGAGTCCACAAACGTTACACTTTTACCCCATGGGTGGGATCTTTTACTAGCCTCAGCCTAGACACTGAGTACAAGGGACCACCAATTTAACGTCTCATCTGAACGACGTCCAGCTGCTGGGATGATGCTCACGAAAGAGATGCTGACATATGCATGCAGTGTTTGCATCTGTACAAGACAGCATCAGAGGGACAGAGCTTCACTTCAAAAGGTTTGCAATGGGATGGAATGTATGGCACATTGTATCATCGTTCTAATTATTCAATGGATACTTGGATCTCTAGGTATGTGCTTTGCATTATGATTTATAACCCATACTGTGCTGTGCAAGAAGTAGATTTATACATAAAATAATACCAGACTATGTAATTACAGTTTTACATATTAGATGTATAGTTCTACGTACTAACCTTGCATACAATGGATGTATCTTTCATAAATTATGTTAATGTAAATGAAATTTGGTATGTTGAGCTATCATCGATAACGGGGCTCTGTTGACATTATAATTTACATTATTGGCAGGCCTGTTAAAGCTTGAGCCTCTCTCAACCACTTCCAGAAGATACAACTAGTTAATATGCAGCTATTAAGGCACTTCTTGGATCAAACACTCTTACATTGCATCTCTGCCTGTGGGCCAATTAGACCTAATTGCACCTTGTAATGGTTTAAGGAAGTATGAGTTTCTCCCATGAGTAGGGGATCACAGATAATTATGCTTTGAAATATAACGTATTATCCTCTGTCAATGCCAAATGCAGATCGCTGATTGGTTGAGAACTGATAGATATTTTTTCTGTATTCAAGCTTTGGTCATTTTAGCCATGACCTCTCCATGGATATGTTCAGTATTTTTAAAATGACATCATCTGCACGCATGCTTATGGTCAGTGCTCAAAGCGCTGCTTCACCCAAAAGCGGAATTTATTTTACTCAGTTGTCATATTTTGTGAAGCCAAAAGTTGAGTGAAACTGACAACTGAGTGGAATAAAATCCTGTATTCCCAGAATAAACATGTGCATGATAACTGATATAATCCACTCAGCTGTTGTGAGCCAATCAAAAGGCTTAATCATCATCCAGCATGGGTGTATGCTGTACAGCAGTAAACTATATGTGACAGCTTGAGTATGTTGGATGGTTGCAGTGAATATAATAAGCAATGTGGAGAATATAAGCAATGGTGGATGGTGTGTAGGCCCACACAGAGTTTTGTTGGATTCTGAAAAATAATATGCAATATATCAGATATATACTTTTTCCTTTTTCCAGAAAACTCAAAGTAAGTCTTTTCACCATCCACTTTTAGCATGACAAGTTTGTAATATTATCTCTCAAACAAAAACCAGCATTATAGTCATTTTGACCTAATCTAATGATTGTAAGATTGAATAGCAATAGCAGGGTGGCACGCGGGGGGGGGGGGGGGGGGGCATAAGCCTACATTTTCTTTTCATATATAATCTGTGACAAAGTGCAATGTACCAGAACAAAAGTGAGGAATATATATATTCATTTGTGAATTTCAGGGGGGGGGGGGGTGTTTGCATTTATCATCCCTCATTGCTCAAACGGGGTGGGGGGGGGGGTTGGTTTATATTCCCCCTACTCCTTTCTGGTTCCCTGAGTGAAGAAACACTCAGGTTGGGTCTGACAAATTCACTTATCTGATTGGTTGATAACAATCAACTAAGATCATTGTGACATCACCTAACCAGACAGCAATTCGAAGTCGGCCCGGTGTTAGGCCAATATCGGCAGTAAAATCGGCCCTAAACCATTCTTGCTCATCAGTGCGAGGTCAATACAATGCTAGCAGTTAGTGGCAAAACAATTAACACCCAGTCAACTCCACATCGTTGTCTACATAGCTGCTATTATTCATTCAGTCATGTTTGCTTGGCACTAGTTTTTGATCCAATCCTAATAGCTGCTAATTTAATTTGATACTATGAATATCATGAAGAAGTCTGCTAAAATGCAAGCAAATAAACCAAGCAATAGAAAAAGAAAGCAAACAAGTAAAGGTTAAGTCAACAGGCAAGATTTGATCTCAGGAACACTTGCATGCTTTCCATGACAACATGACTCACTGTTATTTGTGGAACGTTTGACTGATATATGAAAAAAGTTTAGTCCTATCATCATTGAATTGTCACTATCAAGTCATACATATTTGGGTAGAATTACATTCAAGATTTTGAGTTATTTTAAACTTAAGCATTAAGTGAAAATCTCAAGTTAAGATTATTTTTAAATTCGCTCATTACAGAGTGAACTTGAAGATTAAAAACAGTGCAATCAGGATAGCTCAGTGGTAAGTTGAATGCCTTTCATTCCTGTCGTACTAGGTTCAAATCCTTGTCAAAGATGCAGTCAGGCCAGTGTAGAACTTCACACTATTAGTTTTTTAGGATAAACATTTGTGTTGTATGATGAGTCAATGCATAAGTTACATGGGTTGTCTTTTCTTTATCCATATCTACAATCCTAACTAGAAACATCTTACCCAGTCACATATATGACTTGCTGGTGCAGTGTTTAGAGTGTAGGAATGATAAGGCCACTTAGTGGAGGCTCTTAGTATGGAAATAGTTACAGAGTGGACAAAGCTATGAAATTTGGTGCACCCCGAGCCTTCGTTAACTAGGATGGTAGATGCGACTTCCAGCTTTGTTTTAAAAATTGAGGAATTATGGGCTTTGCCATATAAAGCACATTGCTTGATTTTGCCACATATATGGCTATGCCATGTGAAGTTTCTCTGTACAAAAGGTTTGTTAAACAAATTCTGGTGGGTTACAGCCACTTAAATGAAGCAGTAAATATTATTTTCATATTTAATAACTCCAGGCTACATCACAATCCTAAGCAAGTTACTGGGATATTAATCCCTGGGTGCTGAATAAAATATGTGCTAATGGTGCAATGAGATTGATAGAAGGTGCCTGGAGTATCAAACTGTGATATTAAAATTGGTTGGCAGGTCATAGAACTCTGTGATATATGAGATGAATTTAGTGAAATGTTTTACGAAAAAGATGAGATTATGACAATTTTAGAATTCTTAGGTATTTATTCATTTTTGAGTCCTTATTTTATAATCATTTTATCTATTGTTTTTACTATATGTACAATTATTATTATGCTCTTTCAGGAATAATGAATTATATATATATTGAAGTCACTTTCCATTTTGTTAGAATTCAATGTAACACCTACCATAGCTGCTTCCACAATAAAGTGTGCCATATTATGCCCTATTTGATTGGTATGGTAAAAAACTACCAAAATCTTGCACGTGTGTGCTGGGAGGTAAAGTTTGTTCACCTGTGACATAAATGTAATAAGCTGGTTGGTTCAATAGAAGGCACACTTGTCTATTGCGCACAGAGCCTGAGTCCTAAATTCCAGCTTTTTCTTCACTATTTAATTATATTTATGTAGTTTTTTTGTTTTAGTTTTTTTTACAATACCATTTCTCAACCTACTTATATGTTTTGATATATTACATGTGACTTGTAAGCCCCTTGTAGGCAGATAATCTATCTATCTGTCTATCTATATCTTCTCTACTAAGAATTCTTTGCTATGGGCATGATTCAAAACCTGCGGCTTTCCTGGCATTCTGTGTTGATATTGCTATCAGTATGGGAGGCTAATTAGAGTGCAAGTTCAAGGCGGTATTCCGACGTGGGGTCGATGCCTTGCCAAAAGCATAATGATGCTGGACCAACACCTGTCAACAACCATTTGCCAACCATCGGCCCGATTTGGAATGCTATTTGGGTTCCGATTGACAGACCCAAACTGCGTCCTTTCTTGAGATGGGAACTAGTCAGCCCTCCTCCCTGCAATGATGAGCCTGAACTGCTACATTTGTCATTTGTATTTTCTAGGTCTCCAATGTGTAGTATCAAACACCTTCCAATCGGACGACATGCTTGATAAAGCCAACACAATATCATCGTGTGGAGAGAGTGCCAGTAGCTGTGCTCTGGTGTGTTCCTATGACAGTGATACTTGTTATGTAAGTAACTTTGAAATTTTGGAAAATGGCAACTTCTAATAATTTTAATTTGTTGTATGTATCTATATATATTACCTTTAAGACACTAAGCAAATTAATCAAGACATTTTTAATAACAGCCATCACCATTTAGGAACACTACATCTGCAGTGTCAATATTCAATAGCCAAAATAATGTAAGGGCAATGCATGTGAGATAAGATAAGATAAGATGAGATGAGATGAGATTAGATGAGATGAGATGAGATGAGATGAGATGAGATGAGATGAGATGAGATGAGATGAGATGAGATGAGATGAGATGAGATGAGATGAGATGAGATGAGATGAGATGAGGTGAGATGAGGTGAGATAAAACTTTATTATAGTCAGAGGTGATAAAGCTTTTAGCCGACTGATAAAATAACAATAACAAAATGAAAATATATACACAGATGATTAGAAAGAGATTATGACTGAACTATACAATGATCATAAATTATTTTGCTGACAATAGCCATTTTCTTTGAGGTCATGGTCACTGCAAATGCAGTAAATTGTATATGCAGTGTTAATAAACACTCTCATAAGAAAAGTCATATAAATAGATTCAATATATATACTTGTATCAACACCATCTCAAGTCGTACCATGATAAATCAACCACAGCTGGATTCCATTTCCTAATTTTGAATAATCAATCAACCATACCAGTGTTGCAGTCAGCCAATCAGAGGACAGTAAGCGTGGCCCGCTGCTTTGAGAGAGCAAAAGCAACCAATAGAAAAGTTGGCAAAAATAGTAGTTTACTAAACTGATTTGGCAGGGCTTGTTGTTGGAAGATGTTGTATCAATAAAACTGAATTTTATTTGTCATACCTCAGAAGTTAGCCTTAAAGTTTTCGTTGGTTAAATCCCTCTCCCTTCGACATTTGGATTTAACATGAGAATGATATCATGGAATCCACCTTAAGCTAATTAACATTGTCTACAGTTCCCAGTTGCATACAATTTAGAAAATGCTTGAAAGTTTTTTCGGTGTGACTAACTATACTTATTTATTTCTTTTTTATTTTCAGACAAGTGTTATCAGACATGGTTCCAAAGTACAGCAAATTACAAGAGGGTGCAGCCTAGACTGTCCAGTAGTGGGTGAATCCATGCTAAATACAATGATATGTTGCCATACTGATTTGTGCAATTCTGAAAGCTCCCCGACCCTAACGCACATGCCCGACTGTGTGCCGTTATGTTTTGGGTTAATCAGGGCTATTTTATTTCTGATACTGTGTGTCTATCATAAATATCATTCAAGGACAGCTGCATGAAAATATATAATCAATTTTCTTCCATACACTTTACTATAACTTTACATTAGTATTAACTGTCGGCCACGGGAAATGGTTATTCCATTGAAACATGTATGGTCTAAGAAAGTAACACATCAAATAATGTTATATTACAGATGATGAAAAGCATTGGTCCCAATATTGATCCCTGGGGCACACCTGTTGTCACAGGAATACCATGGTAAATGTTGGGATTAACTTCCAATGAAGCATCAAAGGAGTTCTGAGAATGTTAATCTTGCACAAATAGAAGTAATTGCCATTACATTGTTCATCATTGTATTAAGGTTTGTATTGTTTTCACTATTAGCTGTCACAAAGTTCTGAATTACCAAATTTAAGAATGACAGTAATGAAATAAAATGTATGAAATGAAATGAAATTCATTTATTTGACCCAAAAAATAAAATACAATGATGTTTTGGATTACTTAAAAAAAAAGATAAATATAGAGGGTCAAGGGACACCCATTTTGTCTCAATTAGGACGCTAGCATGGGTGCCCCTTGTATGTAAAAAAGCACAGTGTGAAAAATAGCGTGTTACACAGTACCATTTAGTTGACATGTATAGCAATCTTCAACTAACTGTACAATCAGTTTTGTATTTTTCCCTAAGCCAATTTTTTATGTACAATTTATTGCCAATGTTACTATGCGTCTCTAGTTTTTCAAGTACATTGTTAGAAGTTTTGTTAAGAATAGTTAGCAGTTGATACCTGAGGCTATTTGCAGCAAATTTATGTTTCAGGTATTATTAGAAAATCTATTTCTTTTGTTGAAATTATGGGTTTCTTGCTGATGCATAATTTTGAATGTGGAGATAAAATAATCCGGGAGGAGATTTTTTGTAAAATTATAATAAAACATTAATAGTTTTATTGTATATGTATCTGTTATTGATAGTAATTGATTTTTTTTAAAGTGGTTGTGTATTAGCATTATATACAGTTTCTTATTATTCTGAGGGCTTTCTTCTGTAGCTTTTAATAGCCTATTTATTCAACAGCTCCAGCATATAGACCATAGTGCAGATGTGAATTTATTAAAGAATTGTATATCATTTTGAGTGTATGAAGAGGAAGTGTATGTTTCAGTTTCTTTCACTATGCCTATTGTTTTGGAAATGTTATTGCCTATTTTATCAACATGACCGTCCCATTTCATTTACTTATTAAAAATTATTCCCAAGAAGTCAAAATTGTCAACAAATTCTAGGGCAGTGCCATCTATGTATAGTGATGGATAATTGATGGGTTTGTTGACAGTGGTGAACCGCATACATTTTTTTTTCAATATTTAAGGACAATCTGTTGAGTTGTAGCCAAGTTTGTATGTCTCGAAGTTCTGTGTTCAGGATTGTGGCAGATGGTTCAATTTTTAGACCTTAAAGCTTTGAAAAGAGTGATCTCATCTGCATAAGAGATTGCATGGTATGTATCTACAGATATATCATAAATTTTATATAAACAATGAAAAGTATTGGTCCCAATATGGAACCCTGTGGCAGACCTGTTGTCACCGTGATGCATTCTGAATCGGTTTCATTGCACCGTACATATTGTTTTCTGTTTAAGAGATAGCCTTTGAATACGGTCAAGACTTTGCCTCTTATTTCGTAATAATGGAGCTTTAGTAGTAATATTTCGTGGTTTATGACAGTAGGAGACTTACCCCTCCCTTTTCTAGTTTAATCAAACAATTATTGGGGGCCCCACAATGAATTTTAATTTGTCAGCTCCCCCCCCTTGAAAAATATTTTGGATCCGCCCCTGAATGACACTTACAGCACCACTCATACTATTCAACATAAAGAATTGTTTTACTTGCAATTATATTTAAACACTGTGAAAACACAGACCTAATCAAGCGGCAATGAGCCAATTTGGGTGTCTACTAAAAAAAACCTTATTAAACCTTATTATCATCAAGTTCTAACCATCCGCCATACCTAGCTGGAGAAACCAGAATTTAGTTCAATTGAATTCCTACATTTAATTTAGCATCACCTCTGCACTTGTAATTTTTAGCTAGTCAAGCTGGACTCAAGAATTGAACATATTACTTGTTCATAAACTGATGAATATCCAATATTTATGCAGAGTATATTCAGGTGGATATAAACATTAATTTTCAATCTTTCAAAAATCCAGCAAAATTATGAATTTTCATACATTCTACAAGACAAATAATTATTTTTCATCTTTTAACTTCGAACATATTTGCTCTGGGGTCTGTTGGCGAGGGTCCGACATATGTCCTAGATACATCCTACCCTAAATACATCCTACGTACGTCCTACGTATGCGATCTACGAGCAATCTACTAGCATCCTACAAGTGATCTAAGAGCGATCTACGATGGATGCCTAGCAGATGTCTGATAATGGATGCCTGATGACAGACGTTTGCTGAGCATCTTACAGACGTCTGGCGAGCATTTGACGGATGTCTGCTGAGCAATCTACGATTAAGAGGAATGTTTCTTTTTTTTATGTAAGCCAAGAATAATGAATGTATAAAATAAATACATAAATGACAAATAAACTGTCTTGGGTCTGCGTTAATATCCGATTGCATCCAGTGGTTTCTTTCATATTTCTCAATCCATATTTGGTGATTGCATTGGTCAAATATAATAGTAATTTTTTAGTGTAGATTCTTAGTTTTTTTATCTTCATTTCAAATGCCATTCTTCTGACAATATTGAATTCAAACTGAGGGATGGCCACAATTCAATAGATTAAAATAAGTAAATTATTTCAACCTTACAAATGCCAAAGATATAAATGTAATAAAAAGTGGTAATCCAGTAGTCAACTTGAATGCAATGAACTATCTACGAATGTGTGATGACCCCAGGTCACTGACCTTACTAGGTCAGTGACCGACTTTGACGCGCACTGGGTGACCCGGACTACGTGACCACGGGGTCTTGGCGGGAATACACCCAGACCGCGTCAGTAGCTGAGGAAGCAGAGGATAGGCAGGCTGTGCGGCGGGGCAGGGCAAAATAAACTTGGAAACTGGAATATTAACGCTTTGTCTTTCTTGGGGAACCTTACAAATTGGCGCCCGATGTGGGACTTGAAGAATCGGTTGTAGGGTTCCCTAGGAGTGGGAGACATGGACGACGCCTGGACATAAAGAACTTTTTGAAAAATGACTTTGCGACGGCCACGCTGGATAAAGGCGTCAGCGACCGCGTGGTTTGGTCAGTTGCAGCGGAGCACAGGGACCGTCAGCATCTACATTGAGCGTCAGCAGCAGCGACGTTGCGACTTCAAATTTCAGACTACACAGATCTACAGTTAAGTAGAATTCACGCTACAATACTCTATCTTATTTTAGTGTGTTTTAGCCCCACGTATAATGCCTGCAAAGTTACGTAGAAGACCTGACTTGGCTACAGCCGAAACGAGTGAGCCCGCATCGACTCCGGTGCCGGGCCCCTCGCAAACGGCGGACGAGTCGGTTCTACGCACTTCAACTAGGAGTAAAGTTGTGCGAACGCCGGGACGCCCTCGTAGACGAGAGGCCACGGCGGATAGGACTCCAAGTCCTGGACTCGTAGTCACGAGCCGGGAAAGTAAGCAGATGACCGGCGATCGAGGGAACCGAAAGGAACCCTCGCCAGCTGAGTACGAATCGAATGATTCCTCCGCGTCTACGCCTGTTTCCTCGCCTAAAGGGCGGCCCTCCGTCGCCGAGCGTGCGGAAACCACGTGGCTCGGCCCGGGCTGTCATGGCGTCCGACAGTACTCCGCAAAGGAGTCTGGGTTCCTCGGGGTACAGGCGGAGAAAAGAAGCTATTCCTCCAAAATATGACGGCGAGGGCACGGCCTTCATCGACCATTTGGACGAATTCACTCGGGTCGCCACTTTCAATAAGTGGACGGACGAGGAGAAGTGTTTTCACCTTTGGACCAGCGTCACTGGTCAATCTAAGCTGAAAATGCGGCCCTTAACTTATCGGGACGATTGGAGAGAGATGGTGAGCCAGTTGACGGCCCTGTTCTGCTCCAAATCGTGCCCTAGATGCGTACAGAAATAAATGGTTTAATGCAAAGCGAGGCCCAGAAATGGACCTCGAAACGTATGGGTTGTTTTTGTTGGATCTCTCTAGGAAAGCGAATCCCGCTTCCACCCCAGCCGAGCAGGAACGCTTTGCAAAAGAGCGTTTCATGGAGACGGCTGGGTCCACTAGCATGAGATTTTGGTTGGCGGCTTTAAAGCCACCCACACTGCAAGAAGCCATTGATCTGGCAGTGCAGTATGAAGCAGCGTACGAGGCCACGAAAACAAGCAAGCCTGACGTCGGGCCGGCTGGCGCTATCGCTTTGCCAATACTGCAGCCCGAGGCTTCCGTGGCTGCTACTGCTTCAGCGTCTATACGTGGCGGCCCGCCTTCTGAGAAAGAGGGAGCCATCACGAGGCAGGATTTGAAAGATTTAGTCTATTCCATAATGGGCGAGGTTATGGCCAAGGAAAAGGGAAAGGTTTACAGCAATACTTGCCGGCAGGAGCAGGATTACTCGCCTGAAACACGGAGGTGCTATCGGTGCAAGAAGACCGGGCATCTCCGCAGGGACAGCCCCAGACGTAACGCCGATGACGATTGCTCAAAGAAGCGAGCGCCCAGCAAGGACAGGGAACACCGATCGAGTAAACACGGTGATAAACGGTCCCAAGGGCGGAGCGATCCGGGCAAAAAGGGGGGCAAGGATAAGAGGGAGAGAAAACACTCAGAAAACGAGTAAGGGTGGAGGAAGTATCCCCGGATCCTTCACCTGCTGAAAAAGCAGCCCCTCAGCCTCCAGAATGTTGGGAAGGGGTGAAAGTGGGACAGCACTGGCCCAGACAGGTGGCCATGCAGAATTCGAGCGCATCCTGGTATATTACGATCAGTGTAGGGACACGTCACGTGGATCTCCTGATCGATACTGGTGCGCAGGTATCTCTGCTGAGTAAGCAGGAGTATGATGAGATACCTGGCGCGAATCGAGAGACATTAAGACCTGTAGAAGGCAAAATCTCGGCTGCCAATGGCGGACCCATTAACATTTATGGCAAGGTGGAGCTCACTCTCTGTTTAGAGAGGGTGCTTTATCCTTGTGAATTTTTGGTAGCGGATATCGGAGGTCTCCCTGGTCTACTAGGGATGGACTTCTTGAAAAGACACGGTGCATTGTTAATGTGTTCAGTAGGGATGCTGAGGCTGGGAGGCGTTGATATCGCGTGTAGAGAAGGTCGCCCTGGAAAAACAGGCCGAGCAATCATACACGAAGACACCCATATACCAGCTCGCCACGTGTCGCAGGTCTCAGTCAATTTGGTATCCTGGGGCGTATCTAACGGGGGCGAACTCGTATTCGAGTCGTTGCCCATGGTTTGCCAGGATTTGCACATAATGATACCTAGAGGGCTATTGAAATCTCAATGCTCTGGGGCTCACGTGTGGATAGCCAATCCCACGACTGAGAGTGTTCATATTGCAAAAGGTCAAGTGGTAGGTCAATTGAGCGAAGTCGAAAAAGTGGATTCACCGAAAACGGTGAATGCTGCTGAGGTCAATTCTGAAATCAAGCGGAAGAACACTGAAACACGACTGCCCTTTCATTTGCAGCCTCTTTTGGACGAAACTGACGATCTGACCGCAGATCAAAGGTCAGAGCTCCGAAAGGTCTTGATGGAGTATGAACACTGTTTTGAGGGAGGTAAATACGGGCTGGGACGTACGAGTCAAGCCACGCACAAGATTGATACGGGTGACAATCGGCCTTTCAAAGTGCCGACCCGGAGATTAGGGTGGGCTCAAAGCAGGGCGCTGTCAGAGGAAGTGGATAAGATGCTGAGACTCGGAGTGATCGAGCCCAGTAGCAGCCCCTGGTCCAGCCCCCCTGTGTTGGTTAGAAAGAAAGATGGAACTTTCAGGTTTTGTGTGGATTATAGGAAATTGAATTCGTGCACTAAAAAGGATGCTTATCCTTTGCCACGCATTGATGACTGTCTAGACACTTTGTCAGGGGCAAAATGGTTTTGTACCCTGGACCTGTCGTCTGGCTATTGGCAAATAGCTATGGATGACAGAGACAAAGAGAAAACCGCATTCACTGCTCCAAGAGGACATTTTCACTTCACAGTGATGCCCTTTGGTGTTACAAATGGACCAGCTACACTGGAACGTTTGATGGAGCTAGTGTTAGGAGGATTGGACCTGTCCACTTGTCAATGCTACATGGATGATATAGTGGTACAGGGCTCCACATTCCAGAAGTGTCTAGGTAACTTGATAGTTGTACTGAAACGCATTAGCCAGGCTGGGCTGAGGCTGAAAGCTAGCAAATGCGAGTTATTTAAGAGCGAGGTCTCCTTTCTAGGGCATGTGATTTGTAGAGAGGGTGTGAAACCAGATCCTAAGAAGATAAAGGCGGTGCGAGAGTGGCCAGAACCCACTACAGTACAAGAGGTGCGCTGCTTTGTAGGATTCGTATCGTACTATAGGAAGTACGTGCGGGATTTTGCTGGATTAGCAGCACCACTACATGCTCTAACAGTGCACCAGGCCGTCTTTAAGTGGGATGAGACATGCAGAAACACTTTTAAAAGGTTAATCAGGGCCCTCACGACAGCACCAATCCTGGCGCTACCACGTGAAGAGTGCCCTGTCATCCTAGACACGGACGCCTCTGATCTTGCGATAGGAGGTGTATTGTCGCAAATTATTGAGGGAGAGGAGCGCGTAGTTGCCTACGCCTCGCAGTGTCTGTCTTCGTCGCAAAAGCATTATTGCACTACGTACAAGGAATTGTTAGCTGTGGTCAGAATGGCGAAAATATTTCGGCCCTACTTGTATGGACAGGATTCAGTGCGTTTGCGCACTGATCATCGTGCTTTAGTGTGGTTGCAGAACTTTAAAGATGCGGAAGGAATGTTGGCGAGATGGATAGCTTCTCTGACCGAATACAATTTTGTAATCGAATACAGAGAAGGCAAGAAACATGCTAACGCAGATGGCTGCTCACGCATCCCCGTGAGAGCTTGTAAGCGCCAGGAATGTCCTGACCAAGGTCATGGCCAGAATGTTGACCTTGTGGCTTCCATCACGCAGTGGAACCAAGTACGAGGCTTCCGCACGATTACGTGTGGACAGCCTCGGCCAGCGACTGAAATCGGCTCAGGAGAAGCCGAGGAACCCCAGGTGCGAGTGTATATGGCAGAGGCAGGAGAAACGGCAGGAGAAACGGCAGGAGAAATAGCTGGAGACGGCATTGAGAGATCTCTGGATCCAAATTGGATAGAGTCTTTCACCTTGGAGGAAATACGGTATGCTCAGGGCCAGGATATTGCCATTGCGACCGCCAAGAAGTGGTTAGATGCTGGACAGCGACCGCCGTATCACGCTATTGTCACGCACTCGGCCCAGGTGCGAAATATATGGGCCCAGTTCTATTGCTTGAAACTGCAGCGAGGCATCGTGTATCGAAGCCACAAGCTGCCTACTGGTGAATTGGTGAAGCAGATAGTGGCCCCAGCAAGCATCAGACGCAGCATCTTCAGCCAGCTTCATATGTCTCGTCTTGGTGGCCATATGGGGATCAACAGCCTCATATCCAAGTTGAGACGGAGGTTCTATTGGCCTGGCTACAAGGAAGATGTGATACGATGGATAGGTTGGTGCGATGCGTGTCAGAAGCGGAAACAGGGTGGCCTGAAAAAGGCTCCCCTGCATCAGGTGCCAGTAGGAATGCCGATGGAAAGGATGGCCATTGATATAATGGGACCATTGCCTGTCACGAAGTCCAATAACAAGTATATAGTAGTCGTGGCCAACTACTTTACTAAGTGGACAGAAGCCTTCGCTCTTCCTAATCAAGAGGCTTATACGGTGGCTGATTGCTTGGTGACCAACGTGATTTTGCGATTTGGGGCTCCCTATCACTTGCATAGTGACCAAGGGACTAATTTCGAATCGAAATTATTCCAAGAAATGTGCAAAATTCTGGGGATTAATAAGACCAGGACCACGGCTTATCATCCCCAAAGCGATGGCCTAGTGGAACGATTCAACAGGTCATTGGGTGACATGTTGTCTAAACTGGTCAATGACAGGAGGGATGACTGGGATGACATGCATCCTTACGTGATGTGTGCCTATCGGGCTACGCCCCATAGATCCACAGATATCACGCCAAATCGAATGATGTTGGGCCGAGAGGCGATGCTCCCTGTGGATCTGATGTATGGCCACGCTCTCCAACATAAGCACCACTGTCCAGTGGAATATGTGGAGTGGATACGTGAAGCCATGGAGGAATCCTTCGAAAAGTGCAGGACTCAGATGAGGAGAGCAGCCCAGCAGCAGGCGAAGCATTACAACAGGTTGGCGATGGAGCAGTCATTCCATATTGGAGACTGGGTCTTATTGTTTTATCCGCCCCTGGCTAAACAGAAACTGGCCCTGAAGTTTCTGGGACCTTTCAAGGTGACGAGAAAGATGGGAGAGGTCAATTACGAAATTGAAGCTCCAGTGACTGGCAAGAAATGCATAGTCCACATCAATCAGCTCAAGAGGTACTTAGCTGAGGTGACTCCAGATGACATGATCCGGATCCCTGATATTCCATCAGACGATCCGTATTTGGACCCATCATTGTATGAGGACGGAGCAAGTGCGACCCCCCTAGGCGAGGGGCGGGATCCGCCCTTGCCCGGAGAATTGAGTGGTGACGCAGCGCAGCCTTGGTCTGGGCGGCCAGAGCGGGGCGGAGCTGCGAGGACAGGAGGACACAGGGGGCGCGGCTTGCAAACACGCGGTCCCCTGGACACGAGAAGGTTGGCAGATTCGAGTTCGAATCTGGATACAGCTCCTTTTCTGGACTTGGAGCTGTCCTCAGCTCCTTTTCCGGATTTGGAGCTGCCCTCAGCTCCTTCTCGGGAATTGGATCCGGAAGCGGCTCCATTTCTACCAGGTAGGCTGAGGAAGCCACCTGATAGGTTAGGCCACAATGTAGGCTACCAGTGAATTTAAGATTCTGGTTCCTGCATATCAGAGGGAAATAGCACTTATTGCTTGACTTCTGGCACTTTGTTTCTGAGAATCTAGTGTTAACACGATTATGCAATAAATAACAATTGTAGCTTCATTTAGACAATATATAGTTTGACTTTACTTAGTTTTCCCCATGCACATGATTTTTATTTCTTTTTTTATTAAGGATTCTCTCAAACACGTGGTAAATGTCGACATTATAAAGCGGTGCGTCGTTGCAGTCACTTTCTAGTGACTGGACATTTCGTGTACCTGATTCTCGTGGACGGAACATGTGGTCGTGTCCTGCAGAGTGGGTTTTTAGACGTGCCACCCAAATGGTCACTACAGTGCAGCCCTTTTTGAGTAAAAAGAGGGAGGAATACTGCAAAGGTAGAATTTGGGCACTGCTGGTTAAAAAGCAGGGGCAAACACGAAATTAGGTAATAAGGATGGGTAAAATGCCTCATAACACTGGAAATATCAGGAAAATAACTTAATTAGCAAGAATTAAAGGCTGTAGTGGTTAGGGAAATGTTTAAAATACCATGATAAACTTTATATAGCAAGTTGGGTAATCTGGAGTGTCAGCAAAGGGATATAATTTGCTAGACTATGGTTACAAGGATAAATGGTTATTTTCGCGTGGTATTGTGATAAAATGATAAGACATTGGCTATCTGTCATCATGGAACGTGAAACGTTCCTGATGGTTTGTTTTATTTGGCTTATAAGAGTTGCTAAATGTCACATTTAGCAACTAGGAAATTCTCGCTTTCTGTGTCTCTTGAAACTGTGTCACTGATTCCAGTGACCTGCATTCATGGAAAATTTCCACTGGGGGAAAAGGTCAACCAGGTTCGAAATTCGAACAGGCACCCCTTTGTACTAATTTTATCATTTTTGGTGCAGTCCTCAATTAAGAAATTTTATGAGGGGGGGGATGATGGTCAATGAGGTGATTGGAATCACATGACCTGTGATTCTGGTCACCTGACCTGTCACATGACTAAGAAAGTGCGGCAAAAAGCTGGAGAGCGTGGGGCGCCCTGTCTCACACCTTCTGAAACCAGCAGAGAGGAGACAACGAGCCAGTCAGAATTTTAGCCAATTTCGAGAATATAACCAGCACAACTTCATATATATAAGGATGTCTTCTGCAGATGCGAATAGTAAGGAGGCTACTGCTATGCCAGCAGTGCCCCTGGACAACGTAACCGAAGATGAGGGACCCCAGCTAACACCAGCACAGACGGATATGGTGTTGGCTGCCATGGAGGCAGCGGGCCTCGAGATCGGGGCTGAGCTGGAGATCTCTGCCAGCGACGCTGAGGTGGCTGCCGTTTGCGGCTTGTCACCCACAGCGGAGCTTCCAATCTCCCTGGCCCCGGATTATTGGAGCCAGCAGAGATTGGGTCTCCTGCACCTGGACATGTGGGCTTACATGTTTGGGAAAGAATATGAATTGGAGGACCCGGCAGTGGAGCGGTACGAGTCAGCAACACTGCCCGAGATGGCCAGGATGAGGAGGTATCTTCGTCTCCGCCCTCGGAGAGAGGATATGCCCATCTTAAGTGGATGGATAATCGGAGACCTGGGTGTAGCGACCACCCAGGAGGAGGTTCTGGAGAACCTCAAGAGGCGACCCTGGTATGCCAAGGAGCGAGTGGCCAGGCCCAGTGTGGAGGGCGAGGTCTCTCGCACCGAGGCTGCCAGGTCGCCTACGAAGGAACCTAAGGCAGCTCCGCTTACGGAGGCTGCCATGAAGGAAGTTGTCACCACTCCAGCCAGGGCCGAGGAACGGCCAGGGGAAGGGAGGCTGGAGGAGATGGAAAGTGAGGGGACTACAGATGACGGAGGAGCGGAGAGTGACGTCTCGGCCCCGAGTGACGTCTCGGCTCCGGATAGCATGCCCAAGGTCGTTTTGCCGGCTGCACCCCAGGATGTAGAGGGCCTCAACTACATGTGTGCCACCTGCGGGAAACGCGTGAGAGACCGAAAGTCTCTCACTCGCCACGTGAGCGTGGCCCACGCAGTGGCCTATGTGGGCTTTCAGTGCCCTGAGTGTCCCGCTGCGCTGCCCTCGGATAGAAGGACAAACTTCAGACGTCATCTGGAGAGGTCCCATGGCTATAGCCGTACACGGGCCGAGGAGCTAACGGCGGCCACGGGCCTGACGACTATTCACGGGCCCAACTCTGATGGATCCCTACCAGCAACGCCGGAGACGAGGGCCCTGGTCAGCAGGGCGCCTACCTCCAAGGATACTGCATCTCCAAGCACCAGGGTGGTGCAGATGCGCCGCGTAGAAGCAGCCTCGAGCGTGTCGCCCCGAAGCCGCCAGACAACGCCAAAGCGGCCCCATTCAGCAGCAACAGCCACCAAGACGCCAGCAGCAGCAGTGGCCGAAGACATGGTGACCAGGGCCCAGTACCAGGACATCGTTCTGGAGGTCCATAGGGCCAGGTCACAGACGGCCGCGTCGGCTCGCGAGAATGAGGAACTGAGGGCCAAGCTTCGCGCAGAGACCGAGCAACGCGAAGCCAAGGCCCGGCAGTCTGACCTCCTATACCAGGAGGTCAAGAGGCTAACAGCTGACCGGAACAGGTGGATGGAGGAAGCGAGGGCAGCTGGATCCTCATCTGCAAGGCCTTGAACGCAAGGCCTTGTAGATTGATACAACGACGACGACCTGGAATACGCCCCCATAATATGACGCCTGGATACGGACTGGACTTGAACGCTGGACATCAACACGAAATGACACCTAGGTACAACTTGGACGCTGAGCATCAACACATCAAGCAAGGGCGGATCCAACGCCCAGCGGGGAGCCAGGAGGTAATGATGGAGACGAGTGAGATTGTGACTTTTATAATGGCTGAATTTAGAAACTATGACAACTGGAAAATTAGGATACGGTTAATTATAACGACTGTCATCACTCGAAATTACGAGCAGCTGGTTTTCCCGCGTAAAAAGACCTTGCAGATCCAGAAATCGATACTGGCCTCTGTCCAAGGCAAAGATGGACATGGATAAAGATGATGGACTCTATGTGTATGATGTGATTGTTGTGTTGAATGTTGTGTTTGCAGCGGTGCCAAGGAGTCAACCACGTGGATGATGGCCAGGGGAAGAGCCAGGCCTGGGGGCGAGCGTGACAGCTTTTT
The DNA here is from genome assembly GCA_932294295.1 of Alitta virens. Classification (NCBI taxonomy): domain Eukaryota; kingdom Metazoa; phylum Annelida; class Polychaeta; order Phyllodocida; family Nereididae; genus Alitta; species Alitta virens. The sequence continues at coordinate 2,972,468 of OW028585.1, read as the reverse complement.
AGTGTCACGCCGCAGGGCGATGGTTATGAAATGATTGATTGATTGTATGCAAAAAAAAATTGTGATTTTGATGAATCTCGTTGATTTTATGTCGTTCTGATCGTCGTCGCACAGCCTATTACATGTATTAGTTTGAATATGGGGGCATATTCCCAGTAAGAAGGGAGTAATGTGATGACCCCAGGTCACTGACCTTACTAGGTCAGTGACCGACTTTGACGCACACTGGGTGACCCGGACCACGTGACCACGGGGTCTTGGCGGGAATACACCCAGACCGCGTCAGTAGCTGAGGAAGCAGAGGATAGGCAGGCTGTGCGGCGGGGGAAGGGCAAAATAAACTTGGAAACTGGAATATTAACGCTTTGTCTTTCTTGGGGAACCTTACAAATGTCTTCTTCGCCCTCATTGAATTTCTTACATTGCATATTACTTTTTAGATTGATGCTGGATGTCAGTAACCTGCATATCAGTTACTATGCATAAAATAGTTATTTTTTCATAAGTCAAATATGCATATACACATGTGCATAGATTTCTAACAGAATGAACAGTGTCCCCATATGACTGGAGGAGCATCATGGCTGTTCTTCGGCAAATGTTATGGTTGACTTTATTCTTTGTGATATATCGGGTTATTCACTCCCAAAAGAACCGTAAGTATCTTTTTCACATTAGTTGCCTTTTGTGTGATACCCATGTCTAGATAGGTAACACAATCGAGTGAGTGATAACAAAGTCCTAACTCTTAAAATGCTTAGCAGACTAAATGATACACTAAAAAAACAATGCACACTTTTCAGTATTTCGAAGTGCTTCTGCTACGTCACATTAGTTGTTATTGTTTGTAGGTTTTAGTAATGAAACACTATTGAGTATCACCATTCAACCTTAACTGTTAATTGAAAATAGTTTTTAAAGTCACAGAAACTCTAGATAAAAAAAACTCTTTATACAGATCCCGACAATTCCAGTTTAAACAATTCCATTTTATCCTTGTTGGAAAAGCTAATACTAAGATGCTAACTGAGATAAATGATACATGCAAAACTTTCAAGAATGATATTAGAATACAGCCCTATCTGAATTATACCCTACCCAAATCCATCTATTGTAATATAGCACATTCTGTTCCTGCAAATGAAAGAATTTGTGAAAAATGCAATCTGAATGCAATCAAGTAGAAAATGAATTTCATTGTTTAATGAGATGTAGAAATGGAATAATATCCATTTAAACTTATTCAAAATTGCTTGTGAATGTGTCGAGGGCTTTACTGACTATGCTATGAACATATATTCTGGATTCAACTGAACAATTCTTACAAATACTAACAACTAAAAACATTGACCTTAACTTTAATCTAGGCAAATTCCTACAGGTAGCATTAAAATTAGACAGAATATAATTGCTAAGTATATGGTAATTTAAATGTCTCCTGGATCTGAGCGGCTGGGGGCACATCGACAATTCTGCTTCCATGTGTGTGCATGATTTTGTACATTTGTGTATTTGTAAATATCTACTGTTGTATGTCATTTCAATTATTATGTCATATCATATTGTCATCTCATATTGCATATAACTTATTGTTTAGTTGCTTAATATAGTTTTTGTACCTGAATTGTTGTGCTAAAATTATTCGATGGTCCTTTTTAAACAGTATTATTAATGATTTGTTAAGTTCCTGGTGCTTTAGAAATTCTTAGACAGACTATGTAGTGTTGATTACTATTAGTCATAATATAGCTCTACTTATTCAATTATTTTAACTTTTGATTCATGTATCTCTGTTATGTTATTTTTTCGTTTTTTTTTTTTGTCATTTATCATCTTAGTCATGCCGACACATGTATCAATATGATATGTTGCTCTCAATAAAATCTATATATATATTAGTATATATAGCAAATATGCAGGAGATGTTATGCAACTGTTATGATATTCAGATGTTCCTTGCTGGCTTACAAGGCTTGTTTAAAGTCACAGAAACTCTAGATACAGATCCTGACAATTCCAGTTTAAACAATCCCATTTTATCCTTGTTGGAAAAGGCTCATACTAAAATGCTCACTGAAATAAATTATCGTACATACGCTAAACGCAAAATTCAGATCATGCAACACTTTCAAGAATGATATTCGAATACATCCCTATCTGAATTATACCCAACGTAAATCTCTTTTAATATAGCATATCATTTTCTTTAGGTGGTTTTCTCCATTTCCTAGCAAGCTTTGCAGCAACAAAAATCATGTCATGCATGACAAGTATGTTAAAGGGGCAAGACATTGCGCCTTGCTAAACATGTGTATTTAATTTAGTCAGATATCGCTTGTTATTAAACCGTGAGTTTATATTACCAAACTTTACCTTATTTGTTTATTAATACAATCAAAACCACTCAATTGATTTGCCTCAAATTTTCAGAGACTGCTCACAACATCTACCAAAGATAAATTTAAATAGCAACCGTAAAATTGGCATAAGCTATATTAAATGAGAATAAATATTATATCAAAGGCTTCATTATTTTAATTTTGCACTAGGCTATATCTGCAACACGCTCATGTGGTGCGAGGCACAATGTCTAAGAATGTCTCCCACTGGCCATGTTAACATGCAGTACATCTTTGGGCTTAACATTTTAATTGTAATAAACTTTAGTAGATGTTGTGAGCATTCCTTGAAAATGTGAGGCAAATCAATTGTATTTTTAATTTTATTAAGAAATAAACAGCAGAAAAAGTATATTTGTTTACCTTTTTCAGTGTGACATTATGAAGTTGATTCCTTTTGTTACTCAGATTTTGACCAACTTATTGATATATTAGAATAAAAGACTGTCTACCAGTGGTTTTAAAAGTTAAATTAAATTGTAATTAATTTATTGTATGTATACACTGTTGTAAGGGGGGGGGGGGGCTTGTCAGCGACAGCATGGCTGACTTAGAAGGGCTCTCCTGATCTTGGATATTTTTATATACTATGTCGAATTTGTTCTGAGTTCTATACAAAACAGCAGACTGTCACTCAATATCGCAAAGACAAATTACACAATTTGAAAACAATCAATTTTCTTCTCAATGATTGCAGCTGGCACTGTCTACTTAAATGTATTTTGCAAATTTTATGTGGCCCGTCGAGACCATTTTGTAATAATTTTTTCAGCAAGCCATGGAATGCACAACATCCAAGCATTAACAATGATGGAATCGTAGTTTAACTTAATTATTAACACTAAAATAGTAACATGACATGATAACTCAATGCAATTAAACATTACATAACATAGTAACTGAAGACATTGTCATTGATACTTGGATTAAAAATACACCATAAAGTTTAGAATCTATGCCTCCAGCTGACAGTATGGGCTCCCTATTTCTAACCTTATCCAATCTAAACAATTTAGTCACAATGGAAAACTGCCTCAGCAGGACTCACCTTCTACAGTTGATGCTCAAATAAAACAAAAGTACATAACTAAGTGTGTTATTTCATTTTGATAACAGCACTCTATATATCTAGTTCTTAAAAAACAATTCTGCTTATCTAATGTGGATGGTATTCCAGACAGCTAAACAGACTAACGGAAAGACATCTAGCTAGCCAGACAGACAGACAAAAAAAAGCCAGACAGACATATGCTGAATGATGCTGACTGATGTGATATCCAAATGTCATTTGTGACACCCAGGGATAATTACCCTAAATGTGGGTAACATACCATACCAGTTACTCATCACTAAATTATTGGATCTTCAGCCAATTTGGGCTGTCCACGGCAGAAGTCTTACAAACTTAGTACAACTAATTTGGATGACCTTGGTTCAAAGGTCAAGGTCACAGAATGACCTTACATTAATGTCACATGCAGTAGTTTACAATATTATATATTTCAGTGCATTCATGAAGGGTTTTTGTAACAGTGAAATAGTAACGTGACATGATAACTCAATGCCATAACACAGTACATAACAAAGTAACTGAATACATTGTCATTGCTACTTGGATTAAAAATACACCATAAAGTAAGAATCTATGCCTCTAGCTGACAGTATGGGCTGCCTGTTTCTAAAATTATCAAATCTAAACTATTAGTCACATTGAGCAACTGCCTCAGAAAGACTCACCTTAGAACATCACAGTTGATGTGAATGAAACGAAAGTACTGAAACAGACACTACTCGTACAAATAAAATAGATTAAGTGGGTTATTTCATGTTGATAACAGCACTCTATATATCTAGTTCTTGAAAACAAAACTGCTTATCTAATGTGGATGGTATTCAAGACAGCTAGACGGACTACGGACAGACAGCAAGCTATCCAACTAGACAGACAGACAGACAAAAAAAAAACAATATTCACAATTAAGATAACAATACAGATTTGGTATACAACAACCATAGAAAGATAAAACAAACGGACTTAGAGCTACAAAACCATTACACAGTTGAAACATGGAAGAACCACATTAGACATGATTACTTTGGATATAGTAACATAACACGCATAGCACATAACAACTTATTGTCACATTGTAACATTGAACAAAAAATGTGAAAGTTTTTGTCTGACGCATTGAAAAGAAAATATTTTAACAGCTTAACCTACTTATGGACTTCGACACAAATGTCTTTATAAAGTGCACATTCCTGATTTTGGCAGGCTATACCTGCGGCCACTAGAAATTAAGTTGTAATTTTCATGCAAAGAATGCCAATGATTGCAGCTGGCACTGCCTACCTGAATCGTCTGCAAATTTAATGTGGCCTGTCGAGATCATTTTGAAATGCTTTGTTCAGCAAGCCATAGAATGCACAACATCCAAAAATTAACAATGATGGAATCATAGTGTTATAGAACAAAGCAATTAATTCAAGTTTCACATTTTCCTTTTGCATTTCTCTCACATAATATAAGCATATATGTTCAGCAACGCTAAATTTCTACTGGTACATTGTTAATGGTGACAGGCTAATTTACAGTCCTATTTCAGCAAAAGTCCAAATTGTCTCTTTTGCTTTACAAACTCAATACATTCAATATATTCAGCACAATTATCATCTTTGATCCGTCCCAATATAACTGCGTCATCAGCATACGTTATGATTGATACTGAAGCAGACCACCACTGTCAGGCTTTTGTGTACATGGCCAAATGTGACACTTGCGTTTTCCATGAGAAGGATAAACACCTGGAAATGCATGGTTTTTAGCTAATTATATTAATAAAAAACCATGCGTTTTCCATGCGGTTATCCCTGATGTTGTGCCAGGGCTGTGTTGGCAGAACTTCTGTTGAGATGTTGTAAATCGATTGACTAGCATGCAGGTAGAATCTTCTCTAGATCTTTTACTTGTATAGTACAACTCTCTCAAGGCACTTTGACAAAATGACATTGAGTGTCACTGGCCGCAAATCGTTATCAGTTTGTGGGAAGTCCTTTTTAGACACTAAGATTATTTTGCCAAGGGTCTGGGAAGGTTGAGGTGTTAAGGACAGTTGGAAGATACTGTATATGATGTGTGAAGCAACATTTGAGGAGAAACAAATCAATTTGAATGTGAAAGACTTGGCAATATTATACAGAGAAAATTATTGAAGACAAGCAGATACAAAACCAAGACCAGTCAAAATTAAATTCAATAGTTATTGGGAAAAGAGATTAATATACTTCAACAAAATGAGAAATCTGAAAAACACAGGCCAATTTATGAATGAGGATCTTATGCCCGAGAAGGCCAAATTGGCCTATGCTGCCAGAAAATTAAGAAGAGAGGGAAAAATACACTCAACATTTATGCAAGATGGATTAGTTTCTACAAAAATATTTGTATCCTATAAAAACAGCTCAAGCTCTATATAAGTGAAGATTCTAACAGATACACAAATCACAAACACTACTAGAGATCATTTAAATATCAAAAACAATGAACCAGCTATTTTTCAAAATTCTTCTTTTTTTACGAAAATGAAGCATCTTACAGTCTGAATCAAATACATTCTTAATATTAAGCTTAATTAGTTGCTGAAAACTAAATTTGATGAAATCAAAATTAGACTTGAAACCTTGAATAATATAGGAAATTATCAGCTTGGGGCTATTTTTTTTGCAAGAAACTTGGCTGACCGAAAATGATGACCTATCATTACTTCAAATTTATGGCTATAATCTGATATCAAAAAGCAAATCATGTAGTGTCCATGGGGGGGGGGGGGGGGGTTGTTATTTATCTACAAAACACAATAAACTAAACCAAATAAAACAATCTGAATATTATGATGGTATTTTCATAGAAATTACATTAGATCTGAATTCCAAACTACCATCCAAACAACACAAGAAATGATTTCTTGGAGTAGTTGATAGACCACCAAAGATGAAAGTTCAAGATTTAATCAATTTTACTAATGTCTTATTGAAAATTGTATTGGACTAAATAGCCATAAAAACGTGATCTTTACTGGAGACTTTAATATTGATCTTATGAAATTCAAAAAAATAAATACAAATGATCTTCAGGACAATGTTTTATCAAAAGGGTACATCCCTAACATCACTATACCTACTTGACTCAACTACACTAGTGGCAGCACTAGTTATCTAGCCCCTAGAGTTTATTCAGGCAAATCTGAAATTGTATTGAAAACCAGTCGACAATGATCAGTCTCAGATATAGCCAAAATGCAGACAGGCCGAAACTTTCATTTTACAAAAATGGAGAAAAAATTGATGTCAGGGTTATACATAAGTATCAGAATATATCAGCTTAGATGACAAATTAAGACTTTTTAGAAAGAAATTAGGCAAATTGATATAATTTGCATACTAATCTTAAATTGTAAGAAACCTCTTCCTGAAAAGTGCCACATTTTCCTTCCTGGAATATCATCATGATCATGGTGCCGAGAAGGGCACAGATTTCTTCACCTATCTCAATCTGCCTGATTGCCGTTAGTTTTATTAGACATGCTTGATTCAAATATGTTCTATAGTCATGTGAACTTGGTCTCTCATGCAGCGCAGGCCATACGTTTGGGACAACTCAGTGGGATGCATGGATTGGAAGTGTGCAAGAAAGGTTACTAAATGTGACGGCAAGTTCTTCAAGTTATTTTAGATTTCAGGGAGACAAGCTAGTAGTCTAACATTAAAAATAATTATCAGCATTAATTTTTAGAATCTTATTATGTGAACTTAAAGTCTCTGATGCAGTACAAGCCGAATGTCTGGAACACCCATATTAGATTTGTATTGGATGCATTGATTAGAAGAGTGTGGGAAGAATATTGCTAAATGTAAGAGAAAGTTCTTCAACTGTACCAGCATTAGATTCCTCTAAGTTATTTCAGCTATTAGTAAGACAAGCTGTTAACCTAACCTCAGAGAAGTCAGGCAGCCTTGTTAGATTCTGATCAAAACATTAGGCCTTTCTAACCTTGATCATATTAGTTTGGTCAAATACAGATTCAAGAGGGGTAGCCCAATATACAGCTGGCTTGTGCATTTTTTTTACAAACTGTAAACATGATGAGACAATGATAAAGTTTACTATAACCTATTTGCGATAAAATAATTCACCTTGAAAATTTTACAATAATGGGTCAGCTAGAGGTCAGCCAAGCAGATGACCTCAAATAGATGGAATAACTCAACTACCTCACATGATATCAAGCAATAAACTGTCTTGTATGTGGTCTGTCTGTGAAAAATAATGTTCAAGTACCCGAGTAGTTGTCTAGGTGGTCAAATAATGTCATGACTAGTGAAATCTGTTTTGCCATTTTCCAAATATAGAATAAATGTACAGCAATAACCCCAGAAGGTGGGTGGGTGGATTAGAGCTTTCATCTGATGAACTATTTGTGCCCAAGACAACAACCCATTATCTGTTCAATAGTGGATGATTGTACACATGCATCTCAAGAATATCAGGAAAATTTATCAAAACTCCTGAGTCTTAAAAATTCATATCTCAACTAAAGTTTTGCATGCAGGTACCTAGAAATGATACTCATGAAAATCTGAGATGGTCATGTGGGAATTATTTCCAAACAACTTCCTGTGACCAGATGCGATGTCAAAATGAGACCCCTGTTTTGAGAATTAAGTGGTCATTTTAAACAGATTCTATCATTGCATCCAATATGAACTTTTTTGTTTGGTATTTGTAAGTGGCCCAGTCATGGTAGCACAGCGGAAATAAAATATTAGGCCATATTCCTGTGGTATTTGTAATTCTGAGGTCAGTGTGCATGACAACATAAACACACTATCATATTTTCCTTTTAAAGATGATTTGGCATGGTATGGCGAGGACACCTGGTGGATATTTTGGAACTGATGATAGAATAAATTATATAGCCTATATGCATCTGTCTGAAAATAATAAATATGTTGTGTGAAATTTCTCATTTATTGTTAATAAATTATTTTTGACATCATTTTTATTATGTGTGCCTGAACCAGGTCAGCAGGTTGGCCTAAATATATGTTTTTCTTAGGCTGGCGATTTACGTTACCTTATGTATGATAAAAGACATTTATTATAATTAATTTCAACAATTGCTGCCGCAAGTATTACTGTACTCTTCGAAGTACAAACAGTATTTACTGTGTTCAATTTCTAGGGTAGTCATTCATAATGCTTAAGACAAGCAAATAATCGGTTAAATGTACATACTGGAGGAGAGCCTTTCCCAAGTATTTTACTCATCCAGGTCAGCAGGTTGGCCTATATAATATTATATGTTTTTCTTAGGCAGGCGATTTACGTTATCTTATGTATGATAAAAGACATTTATAATAAGTAATTTCAGTAAATTCTGCCTCAAATATTACCAGATGTACTCATTGAAGTGCAAATTATATTTACTGTGGTCAATTCTAGGGTAATCCCTCATAATGCTTAAGGTGAGCAAATAATCAGTTAATTTTATATACCAGAGGAGAGCCTTTCCCGAAGTCTTTAACTGGTCCCAACAGAAAAATTTGAACGTTGACCACTGGTTTTTTTTTTTAAATGAATACACTCAGAATATTGTCAAGATGAGTATTCATAAGAATTATATACATGGTAATACAACTAGTATTTTATTTATTGCATATTGCCAGAATAGTAAGAATGTTTTCATATTTCCTTATATAATTTAATATAATTAAAAGTGCCTCAATATTAAAATTTTGAACGTTGACCCCATCATTTTTTGCACTTAATGTAATACTTAGGGTATGTACATATTGACTTCAAGATATCATGATTTTGGCAATTCCTTTAAATTTTGGGCTAATCAAGCTTAATCATCTTTAATTTCAGAGAAAGAGTATGCAGGTATGAAATAACAGATTTTATAAGATCCATGAAGTCAGTTCCCAGATTCCAGTTCCCAGTCAGCTACCAGTCAGCTACCAGTAAAGTTAACTCAGTTCCCAGTTCTAGTTCCCAGTCAGCTACCAGTAAATATCTGGGCAACTGTTTGGTTATTGGAAAGTTAGCTATAAAGTAAGCATGCACCATTGTTCGTAGCAATGAATAGCTGATGGAATACTAGGCACCAATATTTGGTACCATTAAATAGCTGAGGCATTAGGCTATCTAATAAATACACTACCAAAGTTCTGTTACCGTTCTAAATACCCAGCTCCCAGATTTTAATGTGTCGTTTTCTCAAACAAATTCTGGTAGCTGGATAGTTACCTATCCATTAAGAACCAGTATTTGGTACCATTAAATAGCCAATTGATTAGACTATCTAGTAAATACACCACCAAATTTCTGCTATCATTCAATACAACCAGCTCCCAGACTTTTATGTGTTATTTTCCACAAAAACATTTAACTTTGTTCAATAAATTTCTGGTAGCTGTGTAGTTGGTATCAAGTAAGCACCAATATTTGGTACCATTATATAACCAATAGATTAGGCTATCTAGTAAATACACAACCAAATTTCTGCTGTCATTCTATATACCCGGCTCCCAGACTTTTATGTGAAATTTTCCACAAAAAGATTTAACTTTGTTCAACAAATTTCTGGTAGCTGGGTACTAAGCTGTCCAGTAAGCACCAATATTTTGTACCATTCAATAGCCAATAGATTAGGCTATCTAATAAATACACCACCAAATGTCTGCTACTATTCTAAATACCCAGCTCCTAGACGTTTATGTGTCAGTTTCAACCAAAAAAGTAAACTTTGCTCAACAAATTTATGGTAGCTGGGTAGTTTGCTATCCAGTAAGCACCAATACTTGGTACCATTATATAACCAATAGATTAGGCTATCTAGTAAATAAACCACCAAATTTCTCCTACCATTCTAAATACCCAGCTCCCAGACTTTTATTTGTCATTTTCAACTAAAAAAGTAAACTTTGCTCAACAAATTTCTGGTAGCTGGGTAGTTAGCTGTCCAGTAAGCACCAATATGTGGTACCATTCAATAGCCAATAGATAAGGCTATCTAGTAAATACACCACCAAATTTCTGCTCCCATTCTAAATACCTAGCTCCCAGACTTTTATTTGCCATTTTCTACAAACAAATTTGACCATTAAACAGCCAATAGAATAGGCTATTTAGTAAATGCACTGCAAAATTTCTCCTACCATTCTTAATACCCAGCTCCCAGACTTGTATGTGTCATTTTCAACAAAAAAGTAAACTTTGCTCAACAAATTTCTGGTAGCTGGGTAGTTAGCTATCCAGTAAGCAACAATATTTGGTACCATTATATAACCAATAGATAAGGCTGTCTAGTAAATACACCACCAAATTTCTCCTACAATTCTTACTACCCAGCTACCAGAAATTTGGTGAGCAAGGTTAAAATATTTTGTGGAAAATGACACATAAAAGTCTGGGAGCTGGGTATATGGAATGATAGCAGAAATTTGGTAGTGTATTTATTAGATAGCCTTAATCATTGCCTATTGCATGATACCAAATATTAGTGCTTACTGGTTAGCTAACTACCAAGCTACCAGAAATTTGTTGAACAAAGTTAAATGTTTTTGTGGAAAATGTCACATAAAAGTCTGGGAGCTGGGTGTATAGAATGATAGCAGAAATTTGGTGGTGTATTTACTAGATAGTCTAATCTATTGGCTATTTAATGGTACCAAATACTGGTTCTTAATGGATAGGTAACTATCCAGCTACCAGAATTTTGTTGAGCAAGGTAAAACATTTTTGAGAAAACGACACATTAAAATCTGGGAGCTGGGTATTTAGAACGGTAACAGAACTTTGGTAGTGTATTTATTAGATAGCCTAATGCCTCAGCTATTTAATGGTACCAAATATTGGTGCCTAGTATTCCATCAGCTATTCATTGCTACGAACAATGGTGCATGCTTACTTTATAGCTAACTTTACAATAACCGAACAGTTGCCCAGATATTTACTGGTAGCTGACTGGGAACTAGAACTGGGAGCTGAGTTCACTTTACTGGTAGCTGACTGGTAGCTGACTGGGAACTAGAACTGGGAACTGAGTTCACTTTACTGGTAGCTGACTGGTAGCTGACTGGGAACTGGAATCTGGGAACTGACTTCATGGATCTGATTTTATATTATGTTCTATTTTTCTTTTCATTTTCAAAATATAGCGGCTGTTTTTTTTTTGTGTGTTCTTTTGGTAATTTTTTTAAACATTTTTTCAATACAGAATCATGCTAGCGGTTATGGTTACTACGATATTTTTGATATGATACAAATATATCAATTTCCATATCTTGCACTTTTGTACATTACAATGGCGAAGGCATAAACAGCCATTGCAATTAAGTTATGAGTAATCTCATGCCTTTTTAAATTAAAAACTGATTTAATTAACTCCTGTTTTTGCATTAAAATCCATAGATGTCTCAGTAACTTTGGTGCGACTAATGACTTCATTATTCTATCTAACTATGTTTTCTAATTTATTTATTCTGTTATTTTTGCTATAAAAGTTTACATAGTTCAATGAAACAGCACACACATTTTGCAAATTGTTGAATTGAATCGGCAACACTTATCAATGTCACAGGATCATATCTATTCAACCCATTGATACATAATGACCACCTCATTGCTTGATTTACTTCACTTGGAGTATGATGGTGATGACCTTGATGAAGGAATCCCAGATTTATTTGCACAGTCTCCCTACTACAGCAATGAAGATGCTATTAAGGTACTAAATGATAAGAAAAATGTATTTAACTTAATAAGCTTAAACTGTCAATCTTTATCGGCAAAATCTGACCAACTACAGGTCGCACTCATCAAAATATATGTAAACATGTCATGCATCATCATCAATAAATCATGTGCATATCATGTATCATCATCAGTATATCTTCTATATGGAGCTTGCATCATGCAAGCGACAACATTTGTCTTTATGATGCCACCCCACTTATTGTAACTATTTTGTTATGATAAGTGAATAAAATTTCTTGAGTCTTGAGTCTTCTTCAGTCATAAGATTATAATTTCAGTAAGGTTATTTGCCAGGTGGACAAATTTGCTTCCCAAGCTACAATATCACGTAGGGCTTGTTGGTAAGCATGAATGGTTTTTGTGAAATAAACTAATATAAGATCAGCTAATTTGGCGGTAAGTATTATTGGTTGTAACAAATGTAACAACATTTGCTGTTGTATGTATAATTATGTAATATAGTGTAAAAGTAAGCAATCAGCATCAAATTATCGGTATGATACTTGACTAAATAAATGACATATCTTCAATATAAACAATCATTTTATTGACAATAGGCTATTATGGCCGATGCATTGTATCTCCTAGTGACAGATTATAAAAGAACGTTCTCTTCATTTTACATTTACAGCTTTTATAGAACAATCTTACTACTGTTCATGTAGTGTTAGTCCCTGAAATACACACATTAAATGTGCACATCATTTGCATACATAATCGACATGGCACAATACATAATCATATTGCATAATAATGTATACACAATAATCATACAGGATTTGCTTTCAATAGTATTTAACAATTGTAAAAATACAAATCGCATAAATTACAAGCACTTGTCATTGACCTATGGCAAATGATACACTACATAAAACATCACTATTAAGCCATAAACAACATGGAAATATCACAGTGAACACAAATGTACATTGCATAATTATGCATAGGGCCATTTTGATACACTCTTACTTTCAAGTGGTACTGGATGGGAATGAGTGGTTCTTGATATTGGATGATATGGAAGGCACATAATTTAACATTATAATCTAAGGGGTATGTATATGTACACCAGTAATATTTACACAACAGTTTAATTACCAAAGTCTTCAATTAACTCAAATGTTGTTGTATTCATTCTGCACAAGAAAAGACAATATTGGCGTAATAACAGAGTTGTAATGTTATAACTTGAGAATTCAATAGTCATCTATATATCGCATATACCAAACTTTGACTGCATTCATGGCAGCTCTCTCTCTCTCTCTCTCTCTCTCTCTCTCTCTCTCTCTCTCTCTCTCTCTCTCTCTCTCTCTCTCTCTCTCTCTCTCACCCTATCAACTTCCAGTTACCAAGCAGCTCATGAAGAGAACCCAGGCCGGGGATCAAGCCCGAGACCTGCAGCAATATAGTTCATTATCATCTTACCAGGAACTGTTCGGAGACTCTTTTTACACAAATAAATGACAAAAGTTACAAAAAGGGATAAAACTGACATTGATGTTCCAATTATTGTAATCAAATATAATGGAGATTCTTGTTTTTCCTCAGTGCATACAATTATTGTTCCCTTGCTATCTACTATAACAAACTCATCTTGTTTGAGATATCTACCAGTTTCAATCGTATATAAGATGTATCATTAGTTACAGAATAACTATTTGCTTGAAAATACATGTTTGGGACAAAGTTGAATTTTGCTGTAACAAACAACAAATTTGGCTTTTACCCCTTGGCCAGGTGAAATTTGAATTTCCCAATCAGTAAATTGTCATAGAAATAATATCCTTGAGTATAATCCAGGAAAATCAGCCTCCCTTCTTTTGAAAAATCCACATCTGCATTTGAAATGTTATGTAGTGATAAATTGAGCTTTTTGCATCTATCGTTTATAGATAATCCATTAATAGAATTATGTGTTATATGTATTAGTAGTAATATTGTATTTAAAGTTGTTTCAAATGACTGTGTCACATTCAATGTACAATACAAAATATATGACCCAAGCCGAAGCTTCTGTACGACATATTAGGAACAATAACATACAGTTTGGAAAGCATAAGTATAGAATTAATCTATAAAACAAGTCTATTCTACAATATAGTATATATATAATAGTAACAATAGCAAAGGTACTAAGGTAAATTTCGAATCAATTGATTCATCTGTTAAAAGTTTATACCATGCAGGACCAGAGTAATTAGCAGAGCAAATGAGGGACACGTATCTATTGCCTGACTCTTCTTGTAGAGATGTATTACAATTACAGCCAGTTAAATTTGAAAGATATTCATCCTTGACAAACTGTTATATTATGTGCAAAATAAGAATCATTATTTACTTTAATTAAGAAATTTAAATGGCCATATTCAGATCCCAAAGTATTCATTCTGTTAAGGGGAACACAATAAGATTCATACTGAATGGAAGAGTGTGGGCAATGAAATCCCATGCAGACAAGCTTATTTCCAATAGTTGTAGCACAAACTGAATATGACAGCATATATACTGATCTAGGATTATCGTTTAAATCCATCAGCACTCTGAAATCCGAGCCATATGAGACTGTTAAGTTACTTCTCCATTGTGTTGTCAAAAAACGCCGTTTCCCACTGCTTACATAACAAGCTGCACAAAGGTCATTTTTGTAAACTTTATCATCAACCTTAATGAGTGATAAATATCGTCTACACAAAGCATCTGGCAGAACACAAGTGTCATTATATGTTGACAGGTGGACATGTGAATATGGTGTGCCTTTAGCTGTCTAGTCATCATTTTGAATTCCTCCTCCAGCAGACTGGGATCAAAATGCATTTTTTTAAAGCAATACTGCAACATATATTGCATAAATTCCATTTTGTTATTCTTGCGTAGGACATCAGAAATATACTGCAACTGTTCTTTTGTGCAACTATACAGAAAACTAACTGGCTGAAGGTAAGATGGTTTAATGTCACGATGCACAATATTTATTGTAAAACAAGGAATATTTGTCATTCTCCTTATATAGAACAAACTGTGGAATACGGCTTGTTTGGTTTTCACAAAGTGATTTTTCAGTTTCAAAATGCAAATGTGAGGCACATTTACTAATAACCCTTCCATAATAGCATGAAGACAGTCCTATGCATTTTTCATTGTTTCCTATGTTTTTGATGGAACTTTTTGTTTCTAGAGCATGAGTGATTATCAAATCAGCAGGTTTCCAAGGCTTTTTTATATTAGCGATCTGATTGAACAAGGATCTATTGACATTATCCCTAATGTACCGAAGACAATACAAAGAAAAATCAAAGCAACAGTCTCCCATATCATTATAACCCATGGGAACACTGTATTATTTTACACTTGACAGAATATAATGAACAAATGAAGAAATTCAAGAGTTAAAAAAATTGGACATCTTGGACTCTAATTAGCATTGGATGCTATGTAGGCCAAGTGGCAAATGCTTCGCTTCATCGCACACACTATATAAACAATCAAGAAATAATACTTTTGTAAAACATGCACCACTAGGCTATATAGTGTTACTGTATACAATTTCATCAGGGTAAATGCATTAGTGTTAGAGTTCTGCTCTGGAAATGAAAGTGTAACGCCCGCCCTCCTGCCTGTCGGAAAAACACTTAACAATTTTAATGATGCCTGTGTGCTATGTGTTGTAAGGAATGACCTGATTTTACCAATGTATTTGAGGAATAAGTAGAGATAAGGTATCCAACATATCTGAGACTGGGGTATCCAACACATCTGAGACATCTGAGACTTGGTTCATGTTTTGGCTGTGTAGGGCCTCTGCATGAAGTTTTCAGTGACAGCAAATTAGTAATTTATGCAAAGAATTGACTAAAATGTCATGTACATAATATATTATCATTTTTATTGAACTTAACCCATAACTCATGTTATTTAACTTTTCTCCACTAATATTTGATGCCTGTGTGACAATTGTAGCACTGACCCCATCAATATAATTGTTGTTGACACTATTGTAAATTAATTCAATAACCAGCATGACCTCTCGACGTCATTCATTATGGAAAAAAATTCATTTCAACACATGCATGACCTTCTTAGAATCTGTTCAGTGTATCAATGCTACTGGTCTGAAGCTTAGTCTGCATACATGACCAGCTGCCAGAGGCAGACATAATGATAAGATGATCAGCTTGAACTCCACGCCATGTTACTCATTTGCCCCATGAGTGGGGTATTTTACTTGCCTCAGCATAGACACCCAGTTGAAGGCATCCCTGACCTACCTGTTGGAATGTAGCTCGTACTTTATGGGACTGTTTTGTAATTTAGGTCGCCTCACAATAAGGCCTAAAAACTATTTAGATGGGAAGGGGACATGACATTGACATTGGGCAATTGATGTCATTCTAAATTAACATTGAGCAGTTGATATCATTCTAAATACATTGATAATTTTAAAAATAATTTTATATAATGCAAATATTAATTATGATAATATATCATAAAATATTAGGACCTATCAGGGACAGCTTGACTCCTAGGCATTTCTAGATTTGATCATGTGAAGTTTTGTCAGCCAATCAGTGTCATATGAAGATTTGAGGCGTAACGAATGAGTATATTATATTATAGGTGTTAGAACACCATAAATATTATGCAAAAATCAACATTAATGAGCTCTGCATTACTGACGGCACCGTTCCACTTAACAAATGCTTAAGGTAGGAATTTGTCGATATTTAATACTATTATAATAATAAATAAATACATTCATAAAGGGCCTGTTTCAGAAACGTTTTCTGCTCACCGGCGCCTGGATTAAAGAAGCCTATTGTTCATAGGAAGCTCTGAATGGATTAGTCTTTAATTTCCTTTTAAAGCCATAATTTTGTGCTATTTGTTTGATGCCTTCAGGTAGTTTTATTAATAAATTTGATATGTAAGAGGGAGCCTCATTGTTGAGTGTTTTCCCAGTCATGTTGGGAAGTTTGAATTCAGTTCTGGAAATAACGGAAAGCCAGTGAAGCTCCTTCCTGATGTGAGTGATTTGATCAAGTTTCCCAAGCCTTTCTATCAGTTGTGCTGCCGAGTTCTTGGCTACTTGTAATTTTCTCAAGTATTTCAAGTTTATACCACACAGGAGAGTATTTACATAGTCCATACTTTCTGTTTATTACCTATTATATAACACAGTAAGTTGCACTTATCTAAATATTCACTTAATTGATAATTAAGTACACATACTAAAATATTGTTAACTCCCAACCAGATAGCATTTCAAATCGTTTTATATACAATTTTGTAATGACAGTGGCCTATATGGAAACAATGCTGGGCTAATGTGGAATGCTATCTGGGGATTTAGTGCACTAATGAAATATTAATGACCTTACATTGGGTCATTTGCAAATTACCAATGATGCAATGAACTTTCAAAGACTTCTAATTATCAATGATTAGTTAACTATCAGTAAGTAATTAACATTTGTAATACAAAGCATTATAAATTGTTAAATCTTTCAATACAGTTGTCTTCATAACTTACAAATATATCTTACAAATGTAACCAGTATTTGAGACTTCGCCCAACTACCCTTCAAGAACATTCTACCACTATCAACAAGTGAAGCTACATCAGTATTTTTCAATTCTTTTTGAAGAAATAACAGCCTATTAATACAATTTGTAGATGTCAAATCCTGGAGCCGCTGATTCGGTGTATGCTCTGGCAGTGACGTCATACGCAAAGGTCAGTTCACACTTGCATGTTGCCTTGGAAACAACAAAGATGGCATAGCCATAAGTCATACATTTCATGGGGCATTCTACAGCTGTACATCGTCTAAGGTCGAGGATTTTTTTTGGGTTGTTAATTCTCATGTTTGCTTTGTATTTATCACCATGGATCATTTCTGTGGTTGGTTTATTCATTTCTAATTCTGAAAAAGGAAATTATAAAAACATTTTACTTTTTTTTTATATCATGCGACAGTATGAGTTTTAATCTTTAATTGTTTAAAATGCAATCGAATGATTACATTAATATCATGTGATCATTACCATAGTTATGAAACTAGGCAACAAATGAAGCTACATGTTCCTATATTTAGTAGTAATTTTTGTCAACGAATTATAAGATATAAAGGCGGTAATTATTTTTCAGATATTGCTCCACAACACCTATCAATTAATGCCATGAAACATCATGTTGAAAAATAACTCCTGTACATTAGTTTAGAAACATCTAATAAGTATGTATATTATTTACTATTGGATTTAATATGTACTTAGCCATTAATTAGTTTTCAATTATCCAAACCATACATTTTACCAAATATGCACATATGTGCATCTGGTTGGAATTATTTGAATGTTAAATATCATGTGATCTATATAATACTATGTTTATAGTTTTAATCCAATAAACAAACTCAACTCAATTCAACACAACTCATGCCACCTTGTTTTACACCGGCCTGGTTTTTCTCCAAGTAATATATTGTAAATAAAACAGCATTTTTGGCTTACTGCTGCATCAAAACAATAACCGAGAAATCACATTTACTCTCTGTGAATTTTTATACCACACTGATTTATACAAAGCAACCTTAACTACGAACTGAGAGCTACTGACAATAATCCTTAAAATTTGAATGGAATGGGACAATATTGCTTTGAATCATTTGTTAATATGATATCGGTTTTTTAGAAAACGGCTCCTGCTGATGAATTACTTTTGTGTGGGTGCTCCATGCTTACTTTTCTTCTGGTGACCACCTGCCGACAACATCCATGTGCCTTTAGGTATTTCCTCCATATATTATGGTGTGTATGATATTTTTTTAAAGATTTTCTTGAATTTCTTTATTGTGTAATAATGGAAGTAAAAGTGATTCTAATACTGATTCTATCAAAACTTTAATCATAATAATATGGATTACCTCCTTCACAAGTCATTCGTCCAAGCTGAACGTACAGATCTTCACCTGCATTATCCGTATCTCCAGCCATTACTTGTTTCATTGGGAAATTTTCCTTTTCTGTAACTGTTTGGTAAACAGTAGTCAGTGTACCAAATTCACATGTCTGGTTTGGAAATGAACATATTGTGAATCATGGGCAGAATAGCCATCATAGTCAATATAGGAGACAGTGAGCGACCAACATTGTTTAACCCTCATCGAACAAAGTTAGAAAAGGGTTATTGTTATCATCAATGTCCGTCTGACTGGCGGGAGTGCAGGAGCGGACAAGCATAACACATATGTTTCCAGAACTCTAACACTAATGCACTTACCCTAATGAAATTTTCCTTGCCGTTTGGCGGTCTAATGGCCGAAAATGCTATAGAATTTTCTAAAATGGGGAAAAACAAGGAAAATTCCTACTTCTTCAAACCTCCGTACCAAAGACACTATTTAACCTACATGAATGACATTTTATCAATGACATATTTAAATTAAAATATTTTCACTTTTCACACTTCATTTTGATATTCATTCATGCTGATTATATAAGAATTGAAATTGGAAAAAAATGCTTAAAGTTTTGTTAAATTGGGTTTTGTGAGCTATGAAGCATAGTTTTTTTTTTTGATAGTCACACTGACATTTCTCAGCTGTGGTTTAAAATATTTAGAGAAAAATTAAAAAGTAAATAAATTTCAGTTTCCAGAGTAGAACTTACATACTACTGCATCTAAATGCATAAAAAAACTTGGTAAGAAACTAAGAATATGTCTAAAATAGTGTAGAGATACCTTTTTGGAGTTTCATGTCCATTAATGACAGTTACATTTTTATAATAAGGAAAATATGAAAATTTGGTACTCTTTCAAAACCTCATATCAATGACTACATGATCCTTACATCAATAAATCTACACCTGTAAAGAATTTGTTGAAAAACAAAGATATATGACTAATTTAAATGCCATAGATTTAACCCAACAATTCAGTATTTGTTGAAGGGAATATGGCATTTGATAAAATGTAGTTCCTTCAGTTGCCAGCTAAAAGTAAACAGCAAGTGAAAAATAGTTTGACTTATGAAGGCATTAAAATGGGTGTGTTGAGTATCATTCCATACAAAATGAACCTTTAAAATTGCATTTATTTGTATTTAGAATTTATTTATTTAAAATACAAGTAAATACAAACCTTAGAGGTTTATTTTGTATGAAAGTATACCCTCTTTATGCGGCATAACATTGTTGCTGAATTTCAAATATACATTCCTGAGCTCATTGCTAAAGCCTATATATGAGTATTTTTAACATAGAAATGATAATCTTAGTTGAATATATTATTGTATTGGTAATTCTAGTGAACTGAATACTCCTTATTTTGCATAAAAGCTTTGAAACAGAATACTTAAATGGCAGGAAAAGGATTGAAAATACGTTTTATGCTCACTTGGCTTTACAGAAGTAAGATCTTCGTAAGGCATTATATAATATAATGTGCACATGAAAAGTAAGGCCACTAATACACCAATATCTTAGATTTCATTGTCCAAAAAAAATATCAGGGTATTGGCTATTAAGCAATAAAATATAAGCAGTTCTTGTGTATTTATTAAGTTATTAAGTTCATAATTTATATTCATTCATATTTACCGAATTGTCTGAATATTACAATGTAGATGTTAATATCCCAGTATATTTGCATATAAGTAAGACTTAGTGGACATGCGTAAGACTTAATATGAGCCTTACTTTTTACAAAAATAAAGTAAGACAACCCATGTGGACACTGTATTATTTCACACTTAACATAATATAATGAAAAAATTCAATTAAACACTCGAGACGCACTTTGTATTATGTTTGGATACAATTGCTTTATTGAGCATACACATAAAGAAAGACAGACACACAGATAGACGAAAACATACATGTAATTAAATCACTTGATACTAATGTTGCTCTGTGGACACCCACACGTGTACAGAGTGTCAAACATATTTTGATGCAAAATTCTTTAGGTACATGTTGAGACAGTGAAATAAGATAGGAGATGAGTATGAAAAGCAGAAAGAATAAAATAAAAATAGAGACAAATTTATGAAGAAAAAAGGATGGCGGGTGGGGCGAAGAAAAAGGTGAATGATTTTTAGCGGGGGAAGGATTTTGTTTATATAAGACAGACAGGCCGGATTAGCGATGGTCGTTCCTTATTGGCTATCAGCGACCACATGACTTGCCTACGTTTTGAATACGCCGGAAGTGGCACGACTGCAAGAAAGGAGAATCCCTCGCCATCGACGTTTAACTATATTTATGTGAGTAACTGTCATTTAAACACACGAGACGCAATTTGTATTATGTTTGGATACAATCGCTTTATTGAGCATACACATAAAGAAAGACAGACATACAGATAGACGAAAACATACATGTAATTAAATCACTTGATACTAATGTTGCTCTGTGGACACCCAGACGCCGATAGGCCATCCCAGAGCAACGCATGTTAGAATGTAAAACAAAAACAGACATAATGAGATGTAATAATTAGGTGCTATGATGGAGGGGGCACAGCCCTGAGGCGAGTTTGGAGGCTAGGGTGGCCAATTGAGCATCGGCGGGGCGTATATACACTAAATACGCCCTAGAACGCCATCTGCCCATACGCTGCACCTCTGCCTCTGGCACTGAGAGATTGGCTGCATCAGTCGCTGCACCTGCCCTAAGAGAGTGAGGAGTGATATGATCAGTGGTATGGCCGATTCTGGCAAACATACGCTTCATATTGCGAGATAATACCGCGCGCGTCAGCGGGACTCCATTCTGAAAGAGAAATAATGGCAATGTAGGATCCGGATCCCTGTAAGAGAAGTAAACCTTCATCCAGCAGTAAGCACATATCGGATCACCAGAGCAGCCTATTACGGCTGAAAAACCTTTTACCGACGTTTTTGAAGATGGGACCGATATGACCATGTACGGGTTGTACGCTGAAACAAATTTAAAATGCTGAGGCGTAAGCGGGGCTGAAACTTTCGGATTGAAGCAGTATTCCGCCGCCCTAAGACAGCCGTAGTAGGCCAATACCATTGCTGTGAACAGCATGATATTATCGTAGTGTAGATGCAGCGATCTATATAGCTGACGTAACATTGACAGTGAGAGTGGCGTGACCGGAGATGGGGCCGGATGCTGCCTCTCAAGAGACCTCAGTGCCCACTTAACTCTTGGGGTGTATAAATTGGGGGGGTCGCCTCCAGAGGAAATGATCCACGCCCGTAGCCCGGCCATGTAGACTTTAACTGTGCGGACCAGTATGGCACGCGCGTCGAGGTATGCTATAAATCTAATAATGTTGGATTCATGAATGATAAAAGGGTTTAGTTGATAGCATGCACAAAATTGAATATAGCTATTCACTCCTGTTGAGTAGACCTTTCGGGAGTTGAATGCTAAGCCATTGGATACCAGCTGGACCGCATGACGATCCAATTCTGAAATTAATAGAAAAAATAGAACATTTAAATGGATTCTGCAAAGTATTGCAGCGGTTCAGGCCAGACTTGCCTTGAAGGCATGCCATGCAGGTATTTAAATTCATCAATCCTGCTCCTGCTGAGGTGATCAGCCAGGACATTATCGTTTGTGGCAATATACACCACTGCATATGTTATGTTAAATCGCTCAGTTATTAGGCACCGCTGCCTCACCATCTCCATGAGCTCCGGAATTGGTGTATACAACTTATTGAGTATACCACAGGCCGCGGAATTATCGATGTGCAAAATGACTTTCTGGCCACTGAGGTCCTTGCCCCATGTAGCCATGGCTTTGAGTGCTGCATGCAGTTCCCTCCAGTTAATCGAGTAATTCCTAGCAAAAGCGGCATCACCCGTATACAACATCGCAAACCACTCAGCGCCATTGACTCCACCCATACCGAGGTCACTCGCATCCGTAAATATATGATTAATGAGACGGGCCGCATGTGACAGACGGATTTTATAATGCAGATGCTTTGCCTTCTTGGCTAGCCCAATTAGCTGGCCGATAAATGCCCTACCTGAGCGTACTACACGGGCTGCGAATGCCAACTTACCTATGAGGCTGAGTAAACGTCTCTTGGTGCCCATAGTCGCCCCCTCCCATTCGGTGAGGAGTGATATTATCTCCGTGACGCGCTCCTCAGATATCCTGAGTTCGCATTTATCGGTATCAATAATAATACCCAGAAATTGGATGACCTTGGCCGGAGAAGTGACCTTACTAGTCTGGATCATGAAGCCCGCATCTCGCACTACTTGAATCATATGGTCCAGATCGACTTGGCAGGATTCTTTCGATCCAGCAATAACCAGATAGTCATCTACATACCGAACAATCTCCACAGTAATACCCTCTTGGTGCATAATGCGCTGGAATGCATCAGCCACGCGATCAAATAGAGCTGGTGATGACCTCAGGCCGAAGCTAAGCACCTTTGAAAAATAGAATTTTGCATGTGCACCCGGTTTTGCCCAGGTGAAGCCCAGCAGATGCCAGTCTTGTGGATCTACACTGATGTGTTTATAGGCATCCTTTAAATCCATATTTGCTAGATATGGGTCGAATAGGTTATTACAATGTGTGACCGCATTGTCAACTGAAGCGTAATGCAAGGAATATTCGTATGGGTCGATGAGCGAGTTAACTGAACCCATTGCGGGATGAGAGAGGTCATGTATGACCCTAACCTTGGTGCGATCCCTTTTTAGGAAGGCACCAAGAGGTGAAACAATGTAATTAGCAAATGGGGGCCTGTCAAAGGGGCCATATGGCCTGCCTAACTGCAGGTCGTTTTCTATGACCTCTGTGACCTGTGCCCTGAATTCCATAACTGATGGCCAATTGGGCGAAACCAGCGTGCTGTTCGCTGCAGTTCGTCCTATACGTACACCATTTGCTATATCATTTATAATTTGGCTAGCTTCGTCTGGGGAGCAGACATAGTCAAGTCTGTCCCTCCAGAATTTTAAATTAAGAAAACTAACTGGATTTAGATTTGGTGCATTTTGCACAAGTGTGTCTACCTTCAGTCCCTCTGCACCCGATACAGGTGTGCTTATGGGTACAGCCCTTACCTTCTTTACATCTGCCATCCTGGAATTGGTAGCAAATTTCACCCGATGGGTCTGACCTCCTTTCGTTTCTCCTATTTTTGGGCAGGTCATTAACCTGCCCTGCAACACGAAAGGGGCAATCGGAACTCTAGTGCTCAGCTGATGCGCACTTGGCACATTTTCTGATGCTCCTAAGTGCAGAGGAGTCAAAAATTGTGACATAGAGCTCCTGGTTGAGCCGAGCAAATTTTAACGACCCATGGGAACCCAGCAGCTGCCTATGTCTTATATCGTAACTCAATACATAGGGAAATTTGAATCTTTGAAAAATTGACAATATGAAAAGATGAGTGAAAAGTGCTATGTGGGATTCGCCGAGGGTTTAGCTGCTGCACTGCCTATGCTTTTATTCTTCTGGTGAAATCAATAAATGTTTTTATGGTAATCCACTTTACTAAAAAACAGATATATTTCCTTGAATTTCAGTTGGACTTGTCATCAATATTGCGCAAAAAAATAGCATGTATTAATTATATCTGAAACAGGAGGGAATTAACTAACATTTTTGTTGGCTGCATCCCAAAGTGAAAAACTTATACTCCATTAGGCATATTTGCATATTACTAATTTGTTTGACTTTTTGTTTTACTGCAGTAAACAATCTATTATAAATTGAAGGACTGGCTAACTTCTGTTTGATTATCCATGTTGAAATAGATTTTCTTGGACTGCAACAAGGACAGAAAATATGGTCGATGGCTTAAAATTGGAAAGCATGCTATTGTTTAGTGGTGACATAATGTTTGCTGCGAAATGCTGAGAAAAATTACGCAGTTGGTTTAATTTTGTATAAACAGAATAGAGTCTATTGTTTTTACTTTTAATCAATATATAGTACAATAATATATTATTATTAACATATTATCATTGTACTTTGAAACTAGTATTAACTGAGCTCACCTTTACTTCTTAGAAGTCATCCATACTCATAAAAGTCAGCTATTTCCATCTTGTTTGGTGGTGTCATCAGTCGCTTATTTCAAATGACCATAGATAATTACTGTTGACTGTTATTAATGGACACATTGTGTCGTCACAATGTAGTAATCAATGGACATATGACCACCAGGTGTACCTACTGACCTGATGGAGGAGATTGGACTTGTAATTTTCATTACTGCTTCGGTGTTAAAGCCAAGAGCAATCCACTAAAGAACTATCACCAAGTATGACGTGGAACACATTACCATGGAAATATATTTTATATAAAAAACATTTAATATATCAACCTTACTGTCTATGTCAACTAATATATAAAGGCATTCAAGGACAGCAAATTAGTACTAAATTCTTATCACCTGTGAAGAAGTACATTGTTTCAATGAATGCTTGGTTGCTGATTGCTCTCCCCTTGTTACCATGGTAACAAAATACAATAAATCTAAATAAATTATTTAAAGGTAAAAATTACATGCATAATTGGCACCTTAACAACTTGCCTATGCGAATTTAGATAGTAGTCACCTTCAAAAAATTGGTTCTATTATCAGGTGAAGTAAATGGTTGTCATGACAACCATAATTTAGTTTACAGTTTCCATGTGAACTACTCTGGCCCTCAGTTAAATACATATATACATACTGTGTAACATTGTGCTACTATTTGATCAGGTAGATAATGTTGATAATGAAAATACCAAGTAGCATCTACTTCTGCACACTGTCTACTGTCTCACTTTGGTAAGAGGGCATTCAAAGTTTCTATGGCAATTCTAACCATTTCCTGTTGATTTAAGCTAAGACTTATGTTAATACAATTTGTTCAATTTTAGTAAATATGCTCACATTGGAGACAAGCCATGGCAAACTATTTGAAGTCATATTGGAAAATAACAACCAAAATTATCTAAGAATGTTCCATATGCAAATGAAGTTTACCCCTGATCTAAACATAGGCTATTTATTCAAAATTATCATGCAAGGTAACATAAATTGATGCTTTTTTTATTCCGATAGGAGAAGTAGTTCAGATTATATCACATTTAGTAATTTTGATTTTTAAATTTTTTTATCCAGCTTGTTGCCATGGAAACAGAAAATGTTCTCCAAGGTGGCAATATGAAATATATTGATTTTCAGAAACTATAAAATCTTGGCTGTGATTTTCTAGAATAAAATGCCTATTATGAGCTAGTCCAGGGTCACCCCAAATTCATGTCAATTTTTACTGGCCTATAAGTTGAGTATTATTGCATTTATTGTTTTTAAAATGTTTTGAAAAGGTTGCAATGAAAATTCCAAAGTGAAAATGTTGCAAAAACCTTGACGAAAAAAAAGGTGCAATGTCACATTTTAACAACATTGTTTATGTTTGGAATGAAGCATATATCTGTTTATTTTGCTAAGATAGTTTACCACACATACATTTGTTGATTTCACCAGAAGAATAACGGCAATGGACAAGTTACCAAAAGACTGTGACCTGTGTTTTCAAAAATGTTTCTGCAAAACGTCCACTTACCTTTAACAGAGCCTTCAGTTTGAATTAATGGTTTGTCTACACCAAAGTAACTATTCCATCCACTGTCCCACATCGAGGCTCTCTGGCATCGAAGCCTTATTGCATACTGGCATGTTGCAGATGAAACTACGATTGCCCGGACTTGGTTGTAAGAAAGGCGAAGGTAGTTAATGGTCTTTTTCAAACCAAATTTACCATGCCCTTGGGAGTGGAATTCTAAATAAGTTGCATGAACAGTTACCATATACCAGTTTAAACATTTTACAAACACAATGAAGATCACATTTTTCTGTAGCATTACCTGCTTCTTGGTCATGGTGAACAGTAGTTTTTGCAGCTGTCTCATCAAGAGAACAATTGATATGCATGGTAGCCTGAGGCCCCAATGGTCCATCCGCATCAATGGCGTACACATCATTCTTGTGGAGTCCTACATCGTATAACTGGGAACAGGACCAAGCCATGCCATTTGCTGAGTTAAAACGCTGGACAAGCAACACTGAAAGAAAGGCAAATGTGGCACATAGCAGAAAGCTTGGAGTTCATATTTGACGCTGCCATGAGCATGACCATGTAAGGCACGCTTGATTTGTTGCGTACCTGTCCCACAACAATTGATAACTTCACCAATGGTCCAATTGTTCTCATTGACCTCATCAATTGACCTCATCAATTGACCTGTGGTGATGTCATTGATTGTTTGGTGACGGGCATGCAATTGCTTATGTGAGTAATTGTAGCATCCAGCCATGTACTAATTTTTATGACATCTATAAAAACTATAGTCATGCTCCTGTCATCAACAATTCCCCATTGACTCATCATTGAATGTTAAATTATAAGATAAAAGGCCTAACGCCAAAAATCTACTTTATGTACAAACTTAAAATATACTCGGGAGTTAGAAAAGGTGTTTATCTAACATCTAAATAAACTAAAATCTTATAAATGCATTATTTATCTAATTATATGCCTCTAATTTTGTCCAAAATGTGGTTGTTTGCCTTTGAAATGAATTTATGCAAGATATTTAAAAGATAGCACATTTTAGTTTCCAAAGTTGAATTCTAAATGAATTAAAGTTTTATGATGTATGTTCAATATTATTTTTTCTTTTTGTCACGTTATGGCACAAAATAATTTGCATAGAATCGAGATTTTCTACACAACGTCAGACACTGTCCTTCAGGCCCATAGCCAAGGAGGGGGGGGGGGTCAAGGGGGGCCTATCAACACACCCCACTTGGTCCATGTCCACACAATGGTCCACATCAGGGAATGCTATTTGAAAAGGTCCACAATTTTATGAAAAAGACCCACTCAACGCTACGGGCTTGTCCTTCTCTGTTAGTATGTGACAAATTTTTGTCAATGTTTTGTAGTTTGTTTGCCGAAATATTGAATTCTGGAGACCGTACCATAAAATAAAAATTAGATTAAAAAAAAATCTGTTACCTTTCAAGGAAGATGTTTGTCTACAAAATTTCATACAGTAGACAGCTAATTCTTTTTTTTGCCTCAGCTGTTAATTTTATAGTATTATGCTGTCGGATAGTTTTATGGCATCTTGCAATAAAAATGTTACAGTAGCGTGCTGCATGCCAAAATGACAGTAATTTACTATAAAGCTACAGTTAAATTGCAAGACACTACGGAAACTCGTTACAGTGCAGGTTTTTAGTGTTTCTGAATCCATGGCCGTAGCTTGCTATAAGGCCTTGAGGCCCATGCCTCCTCTGAGAGTTTGTCAACCCCAAAACCCTTATCTTTGATCTGGCATATTTCTTTAAGTCATACAGATGAGGTCAAAAGTTGTGTAATACAGAAATTGGGACAAGTGAATTTTCGTAGGTTTTTGAGTAGCAATTTACAGATGTCTTCGTATTTAAACTTTCAGGTATTGTTTTCTTTTTATATATATGTCAATTGACTATGATCATAAATCAGAAAAATTACATTGTCAAAACTTATTATAAATTTCAATTCTTGTATGGCTTTCTGTTCATAATTCACTTCTGACGTTATAGACTACTTTTCTTGGCCATTTTATAAGTTCTTACCAGTTTAATGGTCATTGTAATAAACTAGTCCATACAATTCTCTTCACAAATTTTCTATTCAATATAAACTAGGGCATTGAGATGATCACTCTTTCAAAAAAAACTTTTTAACACTAGTTATGAAGGATATTTTGGTTAATTGTACAACAAATCTTCCAAAATAATATAATCATGCTTACAATGTATAACAGTGGTCACATATTAAGGCTGAAACATGGAATATTGCTGCATTATTCTAATATTGTGGGATTGTTTATTCAGTAAAAATTGTCAATTGCATAACTATTGCATTCTTACTTTCCCCAACTTACCATTCCATACTTTGCAATGACAGCCATACAATGTTTTATGTGTTATGCAGAGTATGGTTTCACATATAAGTGAATTTCTTTTATAATTTTTAATATTTAATCATCTTATTGTCCTGTTCTTCCTATTTGGAATATAACTATCCCATATTATTATACTATTATACATTATATAGTACATGTATATAATTACAGCGTGATAATTCCAAAATAATTCCAAATTAACAAAAAAAAGAAATAGAAAGCACACAATTAGGGCATACTCAGATATTTATGGATATAACATGCTTTACACAGTAAGCACTGTGGCCTAATGGTTAGAGTACTGGACTGCTAAAGCACTGGCACTCAGGATGTGGGGTTTGAATCCCACTCCGGCTCTCAACTGTGATACCAAAATCTGCTGCCGAACCAAACTCTGATGCTAAACTCTGATGCTAAACTCTGATGCCAAACTCTGATACCAAACTCTGATACCAATATACCAACACAGAATGACCCCTGATTCCATACTCAATGCCAAGCGCCGGTAAGCAGAATTCAATTCTGAAACAGGTGCTATACAAACACATGGACATTACATATACAAGTATATAGACATTACATATACAAATACATAGACATTACATATACAAATACATAGACATTACATATACAAATAAATATACATTACATATATAAATATATAGACATTACATATACAAATATATAGACATTACATATACAAATACATAGACATTACATATACAAATACATAAACATTACATATGTACATACATTTGTTGGTTTCACCAGAAGAATAACGGCAATAGACAAGTTTTTGCTGAACACATTAGTGTACATACATTTCCACCGACGATGTTTGGCTTTCATAATGTTGACCATTCATCAGTAACATATTAGTGTGTACTTATGTCCTGCCATGTATTAAATTAATAATCATACTAACTCACACAAAATGATATATTTTAAGATTGTGTAAATATCTACATGATTAAGTTAAACAAGTACCTACCTAAACATAGTAACCTTGTCTTTTCCATGGTTCTAATGTTGCATCTAAATGAAAAAAAAACATAAAAAAGTTGTTCAGTTCTTTGATAATTCATTACCAAACTGTACATTATTGACTGCTGGCTTTTTGGTAAATGCGAAAGCACTTAGACGCAATTAGTGAATGGTTGCTGAGGAGCTTAATCTTGCAAGCTTGGTTGTTAGGATGGAGGGGGGGTGTTGCTATGGTGCCACAGGACCTCCATCTATCAGCCTCTTTCTGAAAGTGATGGCAGCCATATTGATAGCAAGCATGTGCTCACTTCACGGGAAAGTACGGGTAAAATAGAAGAAAGATAGAATGAGGTAGGCCACAGCACGATTGAGGAACAAGCGGTGGCGTGCATTGACACACAAATTGGGGCTTAATCACTAATATATACAGACAATCGATTATAATGGCAAATTTAAAATTACATGTTCATTAAACTATTGCAATTAGATCAATTACTGGGGGTGCCTGGGTCCCAGCGCAATACAAATGACATCCCATTACACCCAGACACAAAATGCAGCTGGAGGCAGGTATGGTTATTAGGGATCCGGCCAGATGGCCGAAACCATACCAGAGACGAGTGACTTACCCTTACAGAATGCACTCACACAAAGTAATGTAGGTCAGGAAATAGCTAGTTAAGTTCATGAGCTATCAGGTGAAAATGATTATGTAGGCAATCAATGTTCAAAAAATGATAAAGTTACTGTTTTCAAGGACATTGAAAAAGTATGTATCTCAAATTCAAAGAATGTGATCATAGGCCATCTAAATGTAAATAGTCTCAATAGCAAATGTGGAGAGATCAAAGAATTGATTCAAAGTTGTAAACTAGACATTCTGGTGTTGAGTGAAACTAAGCTAGATGCATCATATAAACAAAAAAATATTGGAAATAGTTTGATACTCCATTGTGAGGCAAGACAAAAGATCCAATAGTGGGGTCTGTTGGTTTATATGTCCAAGAACATTCCCCATACCCCATGCAGTATCAGCCTGTGTGATAATGACTTTGAAAACATATCTATTGAACTAATTTTTGGTGAGGACAAAATTCTGTTATTATGTGCTTATAAGAATCCAAAGATGGAGGAAAGCAAGTTTGAAGACCTATTTGAGGACCTAGGAAAGAAGATATTTTATAAAAATGATCATGTAATTGGCATTGGTGATATGAATTTTAACATGCTCAATCCAAACACCCTATCAGCACTCCTACCAACTTATGGCCTGACCAACATCATTTCTGAACGCACCTGCTTTAAATCAAGTCAGCCCACATCAATTGATGTAATGCTTGTTTCAAAGCGCAGAAAATATCTGAAAGGTTTCTCAGTTAATACTGGAATTAGTGACTTTCATAATCTAATAGGCGGAGTGCTGCGATTCCACAGACCCGCTCCTAAAACTGAAAAAGTCTCTTGTAGGAAAATGAAGAAAATTGACTATGATAAGGTCATAACAGACATGGGAAATATGCATCTTGAGTGAAGAGTTGACTCCTGTGACAGTGCAGAAACGGCCTTCAATACATTACAAAGTCATGAGCAGTTATGTGACCTGCTAGATAAGCATGCTTCGAAGAAAACAAAGACAATAAGATAGACTGATTTCCATTGCATGACAAATGAGCTCAGAAAGGCAATTTAGTTCCCGAATCAGCTAAGAAATAAATATTATAGATATAGGTCATATTACTATTTAGCACTATACAGATATCAAAGAAATGTAGTGACATCAATAAAGAGAAATGAGATCAAAAGTATTTCAAAACAGTGCAAGACTTTTGGAAAGCCATTAAGCCATTTTTCTCAAGGTCTAGAACCAAAACTGATAGTATACCCCTTCGAGAAGGAGAGGAAATCATCACAGATGATCAAAGAGCGCGTAACATTTTCAATGAGTTCTTTCAAAAAGTTGGTCATGATATAGGTTCCCCTGAAGACACATACAAACCCTTGGAGGAAATTCTGAAAGACTATGATGAGCATGAAGGTATAAAAAAAATTAAAAGTTTAAAGTTTAGAAGAGCCCAAAAATATTTTACTTTTAAATTTGTATCAGAGAGGGAAGTGATGAAAGTCATAAAAGTCCCTCTCAACAAATATAGCAGTAGGGTATGATGAAATCCGTGTCAAAATCATTGAGAAAATTGCCCATAAACTTTCTAAACCTCTGGCAAAAGTAATCAATAGATGCATAATTGAAAAGACATTTCCAAGTAAGCTTAAGAATGCTAACATATCTCCTGTATATCAAAAGAAAGATAAACTGAACAAGGACCACTTTAGATCAGTAAATATATTTGCCGATTGTATCAAAAATTATGGCAAGAGGAACAATAAAATATATGAATATATGAAAGTATCATTTCATGATTATCTATCAGGTTTTAGGAAAGGATACAGCAGTCAAGATATACTGAGATGTAGTTGCCATTGATCTGTCAAAGGCTTTTGATTGTATGCCTCATGGACTCCTACTTGCGAAACTGTCATCATATGGATTTGACAGCAGTGCATTAGATCTAATAAAATCGTACATTATGAGAAGACAGCAAAGGGTAAGAATTGGAGAGACATACTCAAAATGGGTATATAACATCAAAGGAGTCCCACAAGGATCTATCCTTGGCCCCTTGTTGTTTAACATCTTCATAAATGAATTTCTATTCTCCAAATTAAATGCTAAGATCTACAACTATGCAAATGACAACACACCCAGTTGTGTTGATAAACATTTAGCAAGCCTAAAATCCAAACTACAGCAAGACTGTCTATATGCAATGAAGTGGTTTGAGCTAAATGACATGAATGCAAATGCCAGCAAATTTCAGCTTATGTACCTGAACACTTCCTATGAAAATTATAATTAAATTCTAACCATAAATGACATAATATTACATGCATCACATTCTATAAACATATTAGGTATTGAACTTGACAAAAATTTAAACTTTAGCTCACATATTGATGAAAAATGTAATCAGAAAGGTAAACAAGTCAATGCAATGAAGCGCATCAAAAACTATCTAGATAAAGACTGTAAAACATTCCTATATAACAGCATCTTCACTTATTGTATGGATGTTTGTGGGGAGGCTAAACCTAAACAAATTAGAGAAGACAAATGAAAGATCTTTAAGATATGAAGAAATATGCAGTGAGGAAAATTATCTCACTATTTATAGAAAATGTATGAAATATGTTGTTATAATGATGAACAAGGTCAAAAAAGATACTGCACCAGAAAACATAAAAAAGCTCTTTATTTCACAGGAGTCGCCTTATGACATGCATGATAATGACAGATATGCTTTACCAAAATTTAGAACTATACCAACTCAGGTTAAGTCATGTAGCTCACTCAACACCTTTAAATCAGAAATATTGAAGACACTGAAAAGCTATGACTGAAGTGCATCCTATTTCACATGCCGATATTGCAGCATATAAACTGAAAGACACTAGCTAGGTCAGCGCAAAGTTGCTAGCTATAAAGTTCTTCATTTGCTGAATCACAGACATCAAAGTATATCATGTGTGATGAGACTGGTCAGTGCTTGCTGCCAGTCAAACTACTCTGGACAATACTGTGGGCATTCAAGATGGACAATTTTTTCTTTGTCATTTATACTATTATGATAAATGTATTATTATTATTATTATCATTATTATTGTACTATATTTCTACCTGTATTTCATCGATTTAAATTTGATTGTAACTGTAGTCGTACAGAAGTGTAAGCCTAAAAATGTCAATTTGCTTGACATTTTAGATTGAAACTTTAAATAAATTACACATAAATTAATTTAAGAGGGAGCACAATATACAAAGCGCAAAAGGATATATTATTGATATACTACCATCAATAATGATCACAGTAGTTTCACTGCAGCTTAACTAAGATGAGCTCGGTGAACCAAATCACATATGCACGTATGCAACTAAAGTGAACTATACCCTCTGTCTAATTTACTTCTGCAGTTGATTGACATGAGCTAAACTGCCCCTACATAATGCACTATGTGGTATGATGAGTTTATGACGTAATCATAGAACAAGCATCGTTACTGACATATTTATCTTCTTACATATTTGTTGCTTCATATATATATATATATAAAATGGATTGATATCTGCTTAAACGCATTCAAAATTGCCTTTAAATGCGTCGAGGGCTTTACCAACTGAAAAATTCTTACAAATATTAACAACTAAGAACACTAACCTTAACTTTGCTCTTGGTAAATTTCTACAGGTAGCATTAAAATTAGACAGTAGAATTTTAAATGTTTTATATAATAGTAATTTAAATGTCTCCTGGAATAGAGTGGCTGGCGGCACATTGACAAAACTGCTTCCATGTGCGTGTATGACTTTGTACATTTGTATATTTGTAAATATTTACTATTGTATGTCACTTCATATTGTATGTCACTTCATATTGTATGTCACTTCATATTGTATTGTATATCATTTCATATTGTTTACCATGTTGATAACAGTCAAGAGTACATGTATATATATATATATATATTATGCTAAGTGTTTAGTATTATTATTGAACCTGAATTGTTGTGCTAAAATTATTTGTTGGTGCTTTTTAAACAGTATCATTACTATTATTTGTTTAGTTCCGGGTACTTTGGAATTTCTTAGACAGACTATGTAATGTTTATTAGTATTAGTCATAACATAGCTCTACTTATTTAATTATTTTATCTGTTGATCCATGTATTTCTATTATCTTTTATTTTTGCCATTTATTATTTTGTCATGCTGACACATTTTTTTTTTTGCTGTCAATAAAAATCGATATATATATATATTGTGCATTTGTATATATGATGATTATTTTAAATTATCGAACTATTTAGTGACTCAGTTTATTGTGTATTTATGTGTAGAGACATTACAGTATATTTTGGAGACTACACATACATAGCTTCTCAACAATCAGTATTAGTTTAACATGATTTGTACATTATTGTGCATATTAAAATATTCATTGTTTATATATATTATAATGTTGAATTGAAGACAAGTCAGGAAAGTAGTTTGTAGTGAAGGTTTATTCTGCTTATGACCCAGACTAGTGGGTTGTCTAGGCTTTTATATCATTCATCAGACAAAGGCCAGAGTTGGGCCTGTTGTCATGGATCTTTGAGACAAAGCCTCATAAAATCAATATGGAGCTTCTGGTCCAGTGAGACTGGCCAGTTGGTCCATTGTCCTATTACCTAAGACCAGCAGATGCAACTGCTGTGGTCTTCTGAATAATTAATCTGAATGCACAGACAAAGCAATTCCTTTGTCTGTCTATAACATATAGAAGTACATACAGATATTTGACTATAGTATACTAATGTTAAGATATTACTAACATGATAATAATAACATGATATGCCCTTGGTGGGTTGATTAAATTAATCTTATGAATTATATGCTAAATGAATATGATAAATAGATTAATTTAATAAATATGCATTGGTGTTTATCATTCGCAGATGAAAATATCAGTTAAAATTATATTGTAACATTTTGTTAATATTTTTGTGTACATAACTTTGTTATGCATTCTGGGTATTGTCACTGTTTATAGTTAACATTCATATACGTTTATATGTGTGACTTTAACGTCAATGTTCATAATTAACATTTATAATTTTTATTTCTTCCGGTTTTCCTTCTGGTCTTTTGGTTTGTGTATTTCATCCGGTTTTCCCCCTGGTCTTCCGGTTGGTGTTTTGCATTTCTTCCGGCTGGTCCTCTGGACTTCCGGTTGGTCGTTGTCGTTGCTCGTCTTGATTCCATTATGCGATGGGTTTGCGTTTGGTTCTACGTCTTATGCGGTGTGGTGATTGATCCGATACTCTTCTTCAGCGATGGGATGATGGATCTGTACGCTGGATGGCGATGGAGTGGCCCTTTGTCTGTGGGGCATAGCATCTGGCCTTGGATACATCAGTGTTGGGCTACTGATGCTGCAAAACAATTCTTTAGGAACACATAGTAATGTTTACTACTATTTACAGTTTGACCAGTTTGTTGAAATATTCACTTGCTTTTGCAATGTTTTTGCAAAAATGTTATGTCTATAAAATGATTTTGTTTTACTTTTATAGTTATGCTGAATGTTTGTGACATTGGTGATTTTAACATTGTATGCTTATAGTTATAAAAGTTTGTGAAATTTTTGGTACGGTATCATTTGTTGTTTGGATGCTTCCAATATTCTACACATTTTATCTAATCTAAGTTTGCTACTATTTTAAAATGCTCTAAGAGGCTACATATAAAGTTAAACATATTAAATTAAATGAGATGAAGGGAGGAATGTATGAATGAACATTGTTGCTTCGTCCTTACCAAGTAAATTGTTTTTGACAATTGCACTAATCATGGTTTAAAATTTATACTTTTACTATATAACTAAAAGTTTTACAGTGATGAGGTGTCATCTATCTAGCTAAGATGACAGTGGTGGTTTTGGCTCTGGAGGTGTCTTCGGCGGTTGCGCTAGCTGTGGCGTTTGCGGCAGCGGCTCCCGATTCCTCATTAATTGAGGGCCTTATCCAACGGACTCTGGTTTGGTCCAAAGCATCTGTCCCTGGGGGTATCAGAGATGCTGTCATTGGGGACTGTTCTTCCGTGGTTCTCAATCTGGAGAAGGGAAGTGGCAGTCCGCTTCTTGGGCTTGAGAGTTTGGTCCATGAGCTTATAGCCCATGCCTGGTCTGCTTGCAAGAGTAGTACCCGGACTGTGTGAAAATCTGTTGTTAAATGGCGGCATCCGGTGTACGTATTCCAAGGCAGCTGGATTTCTGCAGGTGGGATGATCCTGTTTGTTTCCGTCGCCAATTCCAATGGAGACCAATCCACGTATAAATATCCACACATACCTCTCCAGATTGTATAAAAGTTCTTGACTTCTGCGTTTGCGGCTGCAGTGATAGCTTGCAGGTCATATGGGAGTGTTGTGATTTTAAGGTGTAGATATTTTGAATTAGAGTATAAACATATGTATAGTTCACTTTCTAATGATGATAGGCGTGCATTTGTCTCAACCAGGTTGTGACATGCTGGTTTCAACCTGTCGCACAAGATTAGTATGGTATTTATGATGGACAAAATGAGGGCTGTATTGATGACGATTGTTCGCCATAGTGGAGTGATGTCTGTAGAGATAATCGCTGGAGCTGGTGTACTTGTTGGGGCGCACAATTCAAGGGCTTGAGTTGTACCCACTAACGCTGCAGTAGCCATAAGTAGTTGTTGGGCTGCATGCAGGCGTCTCCAAATGTAATAGAGAGCTGCGGCGGTGGCGATCTGTGCTACTAACATTGTTATTATAGCAATAGTTGACAAGACGGTGCCTTGGTCGCTTCCCATCCATTCAACAATATTGAATTCTGTGAGTCCATTGTCTGTCACAGTAAATGAGTCTAAGTCAGTCGCTAGTGCGTCGTCGTCGTCTAAATTAAGAGTCGTCATTTTAATTTTGTCATGCAGTGCCTTTGGCAGGTGAAAGTTGTATTGTTCTGTGGTGTATAGAGATGCAGTGAAATTGCGTGGCATTGTGTGGTTGTATAATTTTGTGAACACTAAGAAATTCACACTGTACTCAATGGTTGAGTTTGATGTGTGGCAATCAAGAGCGTCTGAGTGTATTTGTGTGTGGTGTGATTTGAGTGAGCATTGACACTGCAGTTTTACAACGAACAGGCCCTTGTGTGATATTGTTGTGTTAGGTTGGCAGGACTGAGTCCATACCCTGTTAGGAGTGTATAGTAAATAGCCCCCTGAAGGTTGGGAGTAGACATATTCTTTAGTAAGAGGAGGAGAATTGAGCATAGTGTGGGTGCAAGCATGCAGAATTCCCGAGGAAAAGCCAAAGTATAGAGCGAGAGTGCAAGAAAGTTGAGTTGTTGATTTAGGAATTATGTTCTTGATATTAATTAGGTCATGCCGAGGAAGAGAATTCTCAGGCAACTCAAAGTATGAATCGTTATAGCGAGCTATAGAGTGAGAAGATAGAGGAGAAGATAGATGAAGCAGTAGCTATTGGTATGCGTATTTTGATGTATATGTGTGTTTTATCATAAGTGGCTGTAGTGAGGTGTGTATCCCTATAGTATGGCCTAATATCAGACTCTACATATAGGTTATGTTCTATCTTTTTGACTTTGTTATTGACATCATCAAGAATCTCACGCAAGTGATCCGGTAATAGGATGTTTGCTGTCAACCTACCTGCGATGAGTTCTGACATATCTTTAACACTAGTCAGTGTGTGCATGTGCAACTGTGTGAGTGTGTGAATGTGTAATTGGTATCGTTGCGCCCAAGCAATAAATTGTCTGGTTTTGTTGATTTGTAAAGTATTTTTGTAAATTTGTTTAGCCAAAGACTCTGCAAATTGTTCGTACTTACGTATGTTGTCGATGTTGTTGTGTATGTCAGTGATCACAGAATCCAAGTTCTGGAGGTTAGCACGGAAGGTGTCCACTCTCTTGTTTATCCGGACCTCAAATGACTGGAGTTGCTGGACGTCATGGATCCTTTCCTTCTTTTCAGTGGCAATCATGATGGCTAATTGCTGGAGATGCGATTGCAAGATCTTGATATCCTCCTCTGTGGCTACACCCATGATCTTCTTGGCTACAGTTCCTAAAATATTAAACCATGCACGTTTGGGGCGTGATGGCGTGGATCGGTGTGGTTTGGTATCCATCATGGACTTGATGGATCTCTGAGCTGAAGTGATTTCCGAGATTATCTGTGCTGTGAGGTCATAGAAGTGCTCTTCCATGTCGGTGATCAAGTCACAGATGGTGTTGTTATCTGATCCCTGTTCATCTTCGTTTGAGCATGACACTGCTGGATGAAGCAATGTAAAGTCCATGAAGTATGGCAACGC
Organism: Alitta virens; assembly: GCA_932294295.1. Taxonomy (NCBI): domain Eukaryota; kingdom Metazoa; phylum Annelida; class Polychaeta; order Phyllodocida; family Nereididae; genus Alitta; species Alitta virens. Next base: position 2,933,344 of record OW028585.1, on the reverse strand, counting down.
CAATGTATAGTGCCATACCATGGGCGAGACGTTGATGTCTCTCTCCTTGATGAAGACTGCTCCTACGTTGGGTCTAACGATGACTTCAGCTGGTGCTGCAGTCAAAGTTTTCAGTGATGCTAAGCAAAACACAAGTGTGATGTAAATCAGCATCTTGATTGTTTGACTGGTAGTCGAACTATCGAATGATGGTGCTGTCGGATATTATATACTATTTTGTGGTGTAGGGGTGTGTCCAGTGCATGAGGGCGTGACTGTGCTTCTGACCTATGGGGTGTCAGTTGGGTGGTGGTCAGTTACAGTGCATGACCTAAGTCTTGGTCATTTTGCTGCTCTTGTGCCTGTTTTCTTACGTCATAATCCCTTAATTGGTTGGCTGTTTTGAAATACATATTATGCTTCTAAAGTGGCTGTGGACAAATGCAATTGACACTTTGAAGTTGGATTGCTGGTTGCATTCCTTAATTGAGGAGATACCTATTGTCTAGGCACTTGTAAGGGATGTAATCAAAGGGTAGGGTTGGAAGTCAACATTGTATGGATAATGAACTAATGGTGATGCGATGTAATTGGTGTGTAATTAGCTCTTGTGCACCAGCTGTGTTGACAGCTTGGTGGTATCACAAAGTGCCTCTTACACAAGAGAAATTGAATATAATACAAGAGTCCCTTTTGAACTTCCATTGAAGAGTTGAAAGGATAAAGGAGATTACAGAAGGATGCATCTTCTGAAGCCCTGATGGGAAGTGGAGCCACTTGGCCTGGGGCTCAGTTAACAATAGACTGCACCATCCAGTGTCAAAGTGGCTAATGAAATTCGGCAGTTTGTTAGCCCACCCCGTAAATTACGGTGTATCTTCCAACAGGAAGGACTTGCCCTAATTTTAAAATTTGCTGGCATTAGGGCTATTGTGCCAGTGGTTCTTATTTGAATTTAGCAATTAGTTATTGCATGGTGCGAGAACGCTACACCTTTGTCCTTATATTTAAATTATAAATGATTGCGAGGACACGCAATCATAACCCAAATTTATAAAAGAAAGAAAACGCCTGGAAAAATGCGTCTTGTAATATATAAATCCCTAATTTCTATGTTATGGGCACAAGGATGTGCGCCAAAAGTAATAATTTACTTTTGTGGTAGCCCGACGTTTATTTTTGATAGCGCCCCGGCTCCCCGGGCCCTATAATTGTGAACATATTTATTTTAAGAATAGTGCCTGTTCATTTATGTGGCTCTATGAATAAACCCTTATTTTATATTGAGATAGCGCATGGGTGCTTGCGCTATGAAAAGTTGTGCACCAGAAAAAATACCATGAAGAATTGATAATTCATAATTACATAAATATATACAATGTAACTATCTATACATTTTAACTTACAATGTGCTGTTTTGGCATGTTATGGTGTCTTTCCGTAGACAGCCATAGGGCCTTGCAGTATACATTGCAAGATAATACATTTTTACACATTGAATTGGCATGATATGTGGTCTTACCGTAGACCCCCATATGGCCTTTTTCACTGATCTAATCTAAAACAACATTGAAGTATGCAAGTTTGACATTGGGTAGTCTAATTTATGCTTGGTTAAAAGTCTTATCCGGGTTATTAATGCAAGTTTTCAAGAAGAGCAGTTTGTGATCCTGCTAGTCTGAAGTATTTGTCTTGCAGTAATGTGTTGACATATTCTGAGCATTGTGGGTGGTTACCCATGTCTATCCATGTGTTGTCGGTATTTTGGTTGTCATGTGTATTTACCAATAGCTGTAGGTCTGCATTTTTCAACCTTGCTTTCGTGATTGGGTAACACATTTTTGTTGGCACTGGGGAGACTAATAGTCTTTTTAATTGGTCGCTTTGTACTGGACTTGGTGCTGCTATCAGAGAGTTGCACGCTGCATTTGAAATGCATGCTTGTAAAATATCAAAGTTAGGCTGTACTTCAGTTTGTATTTTACAATATTTGTGTGGTGCAGGAGGTGTCTTTCCATTTTCATCTGTAACTAAATCTTTCAAAGATTGTTGTTTGAGATGAGACACATTGTTTGTGCTTCCTGTATCAGTTCTGATCCAAGCTACCTTTAAGCGATTCACATGAAATATTCCAGAAAGTCTGTGGCCTTCTAGTGTTTCTAATATAGCATGTGATTTATCCAACATATGTTGAATAACCAATGGTCCTACAAAATCCAATCTTATTTTCTTCGAGTTAGTTTGCAGTGCACTAGCACTTGGAGCTAGTAAATACCCAAGCATACCTTCAGAGAAAACTTGGTATTTTGTGGTTTTGTTTAATTGCCTGCGGGCCTGTTTTTGTTGTAGTTGGGCCTGTATTTCTAGCATTGACTTTCCTACCTTTTCTAATCTCTTTTTGAGTGTCTCAACATTCTGTCTGTACGATGGCACAATATCTGTAATATTGCCACAGTCAAATGTAGTACGTGGGTGTCTCAAGTAGAGTAGGTAGTATGGTGACATATTGTCTAATGCTGGGCTGGCAAATGAATTGTAGGCATATGCTACATAATTCACAAATATTGGCCAATCATGGCCGTTGTCAGTGAGACACGTTGTTATCAAGTTTGAAATAGTACCAATGAATCTTTCAGACTTGTTGGCCTTGTGGTTCCCTATAGAGACAAATTTATGTTCAATCTTCAGTGCTTTGAACACATATTGTAATACTTGGTTGTCCCATTCTTTACCTAGGTCACTCACAAATTGTTCACATGGTCCGTATTGCAGAACACATCGCTGTAATACAGCTTCTGCGACTGTGGCAGCATCTTTATTTTGTAATGGAACCAATGTAATGAACCTTGTGATGTTACATACTAAAACTAGTATATAGCGGTAACCGGCTGGTGTCTCAGGCATTTGTTTTAAATCAGCATCAATCGTGCCGTACGGTGCATATGAGACAGGGATGTTCATCTCAAAAGGTCTTTCCTCGTTGATTGGTGTCTTTCGAGCTTGGCATGTTGTACAAGTACGAATGTACTGTGTTACCTGCTCATGCAAGCATGGAAAATGAAATCGCTGTTTGATTGTTGCTGCGACCCGCACAATTCCTTGGTGACACGCCAGGAGGTTGTCATGGTGCAAGGATATAACAAAAGGAACCAGTATCTTGGGCACTGCCAATTTGAGACATTGGTCTTCCTCTTTCTGTGCAAATTTGAACAATATTTTGTCAATCAGGACATACTGTTCTGCAATGAGCATAATGCGTTTTGCAACAGTTTTGTTTGGAGGCAGAAGGCCTTCTGTTATATACGAGTATACATCTTTAAAATCTGCACACTGGGATTGTAATCTAGCTACTTCGCATTTGTCATACGGTAAGTGGTAGTTCTTTAACACTTTTGCCTGCAGTATTCGTAACATTTCATTCAACTGCTTTTGATTTGGCATATGCTTTGCCATTACAACAGACTTATCTATGTCAAGTGGTTTTGTAGCTTTTGTCAGATAGTCAGGGACGTCAGTGTGAGTTTCGTGTACTGTTTCTGTTTTGTCATGGAGTGTCGTGTCCTTATATTGTCCTGTTTGGGTCTGTCTAACAGTGTCCACTAACCTTAATGGTTTGCTGCGGACTGGAGTATTGGTCCTTAATACTGTAACAGGTTGTATTGGTGCTGTTGGTAGTCGGTTTTGTCTAGCTGTTCCTTGTTCACCTTGTGGATCAATCCTAGGAGTGGAGATCGCTGGTTTTGGAACTTGGGGCGACGTGGGTGTTACTGAGCTGCGGAGGTCAGTAACTGCACGTTCCTGAGTCACAGTTCGCTCTCGTCGAGGTCTTCCCCTGCCTTTCGGCTGTTGTTTGTGTGTTGTAGTTGCTGTCAGTGTACTGTTTGTGGCTGTAGCCGTTGTGTTGCTAGGCAGTTGAGGCTGTTGTAGCGTCTGTCGTTGGACCTGGCTTCTTGTTACTACAAATGCAATGTCATCTGTTGTCTTTTCCACATTCTGTGGATATCTAGACAAATAATCAGCGATGACTAGTGACTTTCCTTTGGTGTATTGTACATTCATGGAATAACTACTAAGTTTTTCAAGTAACCTAGTTATTCGCTCAGTGGCCGGCTCATGTTTGGATTTTAAAATCTGTGGTATTGCCGCATGATCGGTAAATACATCAAAATCAGTGCATTTGAGTAAGTAGCGAAATGCTGTTACTGCAATTACTAAACCAGTGAGCTCTAACTCAGTGATGCTATAGTTGGCTGCTGCTGGTGGAAGAGATTTTGAGAAGTAGGCTATTAATCTCTCTTGGTTACTTTGGATTTGCCAGAGGCTGGCGCCTACTCCAACTTTGGATGTGTCTGTATACAGGACAAATTTTCCTGTACTATTGGGCATTGCAAGGACTGGTGGTTGTATCAATAATTGGATGATTGTATCATAAGCATTCTGAGCTGTTTCGCTCCAGTCAAAATTGGCCTTCTTTGAGGCAATAGCATGGAGTGGTTTAAGCAAAGTTTGTAGGTTTTCTAGGTACATTGACAAGTATGATACCTTGCCTATAAAACCTTTCAGTTGTCTTTTGGTTTTGGGTTTAGGCAAATTTATAATTGCCTTTATCCGATCGCGCATTGGTCTAATGCCTGCTTGTCGGTCAGTGATGACGATTTCGTGACCCATGTAAATCACTTTCTTCCTAAATAATTTTGCTTTGTCTGATGCTATTTTAAGTCCATTGTCTTGTAATGCCTTCAACATGTTTAAAATGGTCCTGGACATTTTTGGAAAATACGATTAAATCGTCCATTATTCCTATGCAATATTCAGATGTGTTATATTTTTGCAAGATGTTATTAATATGCTTTTGAAATTCGGATGGCGATATACTTAAGCTCATCGGTAATCGGCGATAGGCTAGGGACTTTCCCCCGGCATAGCTAACTATCGTGCAATAATTGGACGCTTTTTCACTTAATAACAGACAGTAGTATGCCTGCTTAAGGTCAATGACGCTGACTACCTGTGGTTCAGCGTGTCCAATTGTCTGATTGCGTCTCTAATGAGTGGAAACGGCAAATTCCTTTTAACGATTCTCTTATTTAAATGTCGAAAATCAGTCACAAGACGTTTAGCTGACGTGCCCTTTTTGTTGATTAACATGATTGGGCTTGCATATTGCGACGTGTGTTGTTTCAAGACTCCCATCTGTTCTAATTTCTGGAGTTCTCTATCAATGAGAGGTTTCTCATTCGCCGACACTGGAAATGGGCGAATATAGAACGGAGTGTCATCAGACAGATTAAAATCGATGGTTAAGTTCGAGTTTCCAACCTCGTTATGTAAACTTAACGCCGGTTTATATTTGAGAAGCAACTGCTTCAATTGCTGTCTTTGGTCACTGTCTAGCACGTTGTCAGTTAATTGGACATCTCTAGTTATGATCTCGTCATCGAACATAGTCAGTCTCTGATCATCTGGTTCTAAGAAAGGGAATTTTCTTTTCTTTATCTGAAATAATTCCTTTCTAGTGATCTGTCGAGTTGTGCTGTCTGCCTGTTCTGTAGAGTCGTGTGGTTGGTTGTCTATCTTTGGCATTAGTGTTGGTTTTAATGCGCTATAATAATTAAATGTTGTAGCCTCGCTGTCTTTGTCTACTGACTGTATGATGTTGTACGTGTGGAGTACACTGGACGTACTAAAAGTTGCAATGGCATGTTGCCTAGAAATGCGCTTAACTGTGTGATATGGGTTGGTAATTGCAATCTTTGCACAACCTGCATGAAATTGTACCAGCATAAGTCTTGGCATAAATGCTGTGAATCTTGCAGTGGCTTTGATCTTACCTTGCGCATGCATGAATGTTTTAGGCATTCTACCAGAGACACAGATCATTTTAGTCTGGCCTGGCTGCAACTGAACATCATTTTGAGGATATATGCGTATTGGGTGTCGTTTGAATGTTATTTTGTGTTCATTGAAGTCTAGTTTAGCTTCAATATGTTCTAATGCACTGTTCCCAATAAATAGGTTTATTCCGCCTAGTACATTAACGACTGTCGCTGTTATCTCAAATTCATGTGAACTAATGCTGCACTTAAATGTGATTGCATAGTTCGCAGTTAAATAATCGCCATTTCCGACCCTGAACCTAATAGGTTGGATTGGTGTTTTTGGCAATTGTGACAGAAAATGGCTATTTTGCACAAATTTGGAGCACAATAATGATTGTGTGGCTCCTGAGTCAAACAGAGTTATGATCTTTTCTCTGTTTGGTAATAATGCTGTTACCATATTCTGTTTATCCAAGTGTAGAGACATAGTGTCACTTGGTGTTGGTAGGTAGGTCATTGGTGGACTGTTTGTGTTGTCCGTGGTCTGTCCAGTAGAATCTTTCTGGTCATGTGTGTCCTCTGTTTCGGTATTCTGTTCTTTGCTTACATATGCAACATTACTATTTGCATGAATGTCATCTAAATTTTCTAGCACATTTTCAACAACATTTCTACTTTCATTATATACATGTTTGACCTTTGCAGTTTCAGTTTGAGCGGTCGACTCGAGGTGATGGGTGATTGAAGATGATTGACATGATTGATGCTGTGAGGGAGGAGAGTGAGAGATAGGCATACTACTACTAGATTCTACTTGTATACTACAATAACCCTTAGACTGTGGGACATTTACATTCATGGATTTAATTACAGGGGATGCAGAGTGTCTGGCACATGCAATCTGGTCCCCGCTTAAAAATGCTGAGATGCAATTTCCTCTTCGAATTGCTTGCATCCTCGCCACTCATGCGTCTTGTTTTTGCAATACTGGCAGCCTTCATTTTGAAATGAGACTTGACGCTTGGGTGGAGCTGGTGAAGGTCCCCGCTGTGATCTGCCATCCCTGGACTCTCGTGACTGCGAACGCCTATCATGGCTATCCCTGCTATCACGTCTGTCACGGCTATCACGCCTATCATGGCTATCTCTTCTGTCACGGCTGTCTCTGCGGTTCCATCGGTTGCTTTGACGGTTTCCACTGAAGTCACGGCGTGATCTGGAGTACTGACTGTTTGAACCATCTCGGCTGTTGCTGGGCCTGCGGTTATTGGTCCAATGATCTCTCCTATCTCTGCTTCCACTTCTTTGCTGTTGGTCGTTCCACTGGTCTCTGTTACCTCTATATGGAGATGGTGAATATCTACTTCTGAATGGCGATCTGGCTCTGTAGATTGGTCATATGTAGGTCTGGTTGCCTGCATGGCAAGTACCATGGACTGGAATTGGTCTTGTATTTCTGCCAAATCGCTTTTGGTTGCTACATTCTCCATGACCGTCATGATTTGTGGTCCTGAAGGAAGTAGGGTCTCATCAGCAAGATAAGCCTGAGCTATGGTCATCGTTGCTTGGAGGTTGGTATGACCCTGTGCTCTCAGATGTGAGCGAATGTTCATAGGCATGGCCTCTATGAACTGAATGACGATGTCCTCTGGATTCGTCACTGCAGCTTTTCCGGCTGCGATGTCAAGGCGGTTCCTGAAGGCGGCTAGTTTTTCACCTGGGCGGATTGATATTGACCTGAAGGCACGAACATGTTCGGCTCTTGGGGTCTGCCTTGAATATCTTTTCTTTAATAACGTTTTAAGCGTTTCTAAATCTACAAAGAGGGCTTTGTTGGCCTCGTACCACCATCTGGCATCCTTTCCTAGAGTAAGCCTGAATCGGCTAATGGCGTCCTCATCATTTACTTTTAATTCACTGCAATAATCAGTGAATGCCATCCAGTGCTGGGATGCACTTTCTGAATCGTCAGCATTGTATTTTGTCGGCATACAATCCGTCTGTACAATGTATTGTGTTGCCATATTGAGGCTTATTTGGACTATTCTATAAAATTTGACTGATCCGAGTTTTAGATCAGGGATTTGTGCAATGTGTTAAAAAAACTTAAGCGGATGTACTGTTTACAGTTCTGGATTTTTAACAGGTAAGTTACTTTTATGCAAAATAGATGTGACTTTTGATCTAGCTAAAAAGTGTATTTGATTGGAGCAATAGCTTTTAACAGGAATATATATATATTCACAATGAAATTTGTAACAATATCTATGCACCAAATGTCATGTAAGGTTCAGTATAACTGCATGTAAATATTTAAAACAGTAAAATTTGTATAAAAATAACGGTGGTCAGATTAGCTTTTCATTTGTGAGAGGATCAAACATTCATAGCAAGCTTCAATTTTGTACTCTGGTCAATACTGTGAGTAGCTACTAGTTACTAAATGAACATTCAGAATCATTTACAGTCATTGAGTACCTTATTAGCTGTTGCTGCTGCTGTGTAGTTGCTGTATGTTTGCTGTGCTTCAGTTGTCCTGTTGTGTTGTCTTGTTCTGATCGAGTAGAGCCTGGATTCTCACCATGTTGAATTGAAGACAAGTCAGGAAGGTAGTTTGTAGTGAAGCTTTATTCTGCTTATGACCCAGACTAGTGGGTTGTCTAGGCTTTTATATCATTCATCAGACAAAGGCCAGAGTTGGGCCTGTTGTCATGGATCTTTGAGACAAAGCCTCATAAAATCAATATGGAGCTTCTGGTCCAGTGAGACTGGCCAGTTGGTCCATTGTCCTATTACCTAAGACCAGCAGATGCAACTGCTGTGGTCTTCTGAATAATTAATCTGAATGCACAGACAAAGCAATTCCTTTGTCTGTCTATAACATATAGAAGTACATATAGATATTTGACTATAGTATATTAAAGTTAAGATATTACTAACATGATAATAATAACATGATAATAACTTCATGTTGTATCATTCTTGCATTGCTTTCTTTGGTTTTCTTTCTGCTATTCACATGTATCTTTTTGATATGGATTTGTCAATAAAAGTTTATATAATATAAGAAATATTTTAGCAATAACAAGTGGGGAGCACTTCTAGCAGGTGTCTTTTAACACTGAATTTGCAGCAGAATACGATCATTTAACTATATAAAATTGAAAGAGAAATGACAGCAAATTGTCTAACAAAACTACAAAACAACCCATCAAATGCATCAGTAGGTATGAATAAAAATTGTTACTGACATATTTATTTTCGTACATATTTGTTGCTTCATGTATATGAAACATCTTGGCAAAAACAACTCATCTGGGTCCTAATATTAATCCTTAAGCATATATGTCTGGGGAATTTTCAGAAAGGTGTTGACAAGACATGATAATGAGAATGATGGTAAGATTCCATATTTTAATATTAATGTTACTAAAGCTTCATTTAGTTATCAGGGTCCAAAACTGTGGAATCCTAATTACATGAAGACGTGCACATTAATTGATGATTTTAAAATGAAAGGCTAAAATTTATTTTTGATCACTCTAATTATTAATGCTTTTATTCTGAATGTGTTATTGATGATTTTATCCTTGTGTGTTATATTTGTATATATTGTATTTTAATATACAAGGCTCTGTTGTAAAACAGACAGTAGTCTGAACATGTTACCCTGTTAAAAATAAAAATAAAATATATATATTGAAATAAATAATAGGTGTGTAATCAGCAATGATGATGAAAATTATGTTATAGGAGGCGAGCAACAGAATGATGATTCATTTACCTCTCTTGTACTTGTAGTTACCACGTAAATGAAGAAAATCATACTATCAAGTCTTCACCAATTACACCACTCTACATAGTGAGCGAAACGCCTCTCTGGTCACTGTGAGTAATGCGTCTGCAATATAAGGCACACGTGGATGGCGCGCTTTGTTTTGTTTGTGTACAAAATGTAGGGCGAGACTTTTCAATCCATAAGAAAATATCAGGGTTTAGTGCAGTATAGCAAATTTATGCCCATATTTGGAGTCAATTAAAAATTAAATTGATCAAATATTTGAAAAATGCCGTCATAACTACATTAGTTTGTAATGTCATACATTGATTTCAAGCATTTTTACGTCATAGGCCTGGCAATGAGGCTTGTTAAATTTGGTCATAAATCTGGGTCCGCTACACTGCATTATTTTTTGAAGATCATTCAACATAAAAATCATCCATTTGGTGATGGTTAGAATACAAATTATATGTAAACAAATTTGAAACATGGACCTCTCCTTTTAATCAATGATTCATGTTTGATACCCTGTAAAGTAGCACCTCATATTAACCAAGAGATCAATAATGGTGTTCAAAATATTCAAAACTGAATAAAACCATTCAATTCCAGGAATAAATCCAGGGAATATCTTCTATCAGTTCAGCTTCATAATATGCTAGATTGCAGTGCTATCCAGATGATTAGCCATGCAAAACAGGCTGGTATAATTGCAGAGCACTTAAGTAAACTTACCGTGTGGTGAAGCTTGTCTGCATTCAAATGTAATTGATTGATTCAATAAAATTAGTCAATAATTGTAATGCCGTGTAGTGATCACACAATTCTTGTTGTAAAAGTTCATTCGTTTATTGTACATTGACCATGACATGAAGTCACAAATAAACTCATACGCATATGTTGAGTCATACAAACAGCCTAAAACAAAATGAAAATAATAAAGTAAATAATGGTAAGGTATGTATGCCAGAGAAATAATGAGCAAATGTAGATATATAATAATACAGTAATAACTTACCCTGGTTGGGCTGAATGCATTATCAGAAAATATTTTGCACCAATCATCAACTCATTAATGATGTGCACTCTTCAAAATCTGCTGAAAGTCTCCCTGCTCTCCTTAATCTCCATGCCATGGTTCACTGCACCTCATAGTCAGAGGCACTAAGCAGGAGATCAAGGCCTTAATTAGAAAACACAAGGGGCCCGATACGGGTAAGCCTAACTGGCCCTACAAATAATTAGCAGCATTCGTTTCGTTTCCAGGCGCCGCCATCTTAGCTATAAGCCAATCATAATTCATCTCATCATAATCCTATTAACATCATAATCCAATTAACTATGCTTACAAAATCGAGGAATGCTTGCTTTCTCTTCATTCGCTTTCATTTCTTCACTAATCTTTTTACCTAACACACAAGGTGATTAATAAGAGGAGATACCCTGTAAAGTAGCACCCCAGATTAACCAAGAGATCAATAATTGTGTTGCATGTCATTTAAAATAAAAAAATTGTTGAGTTGAGTTGTGGTCCTTAGATAGGTCCAATCCGATATATGTGCCTGGACCAGACTTGAACAGGACTCCCTGAAGTGACAAACTGAAACTTTGATTCAAGAATCTATCAGCCAGCTTGCATGATTGTTTCAAAGGGTATATTTTTTCTAATGTTTGTCACAGATCATCTAAAGAGCTTGTCACCCAGTGACCCTAATTTGTGATTCACTGGGAGACAAAATTGCTTCAGTGGGAGACATTTTGTCGCCAAGTCAATATGTTAGACAATGCTCTGTTTTGTAGGTGTATAAGTCACACAAACTTTTGAATATTGTTTATGTTGAGTTTATTTTTGAAACCGCAAGTGGCCTCAATAAGACTTTTGCTTCTTTGAATATTCATTTAAAAATACTATGTTCTGATTAATGTTTTCACCAGACAAAGTGGAACTAAAGACATCTCTGGTACATTAATTGTTGTGAGAGGACACTATCCAAAGAGGCATACTTTACAGAGCATATTATTATAATTTTTTCTAAGGCGAGCAGTTTGTTCCTATGTTCCATATCGTCCATGCTAGCATAAACTGCAAAATATATCTACAATATTTTGCACAATATTGTAACTATGTTTGCCTTATATTGATTTATGAAATATTAATATATGTATATATATGTGCCTAATTACTTCACATACTTTTTTTCATAAATACTCTATTGATAAGACAGGATTATCATTAGGAGTTTATAGCAGCACTTGCTGATGATTATAAACTATGTTTATTTTCTTCTCTACTTTAAGCATTATTGAGTCAATATGTTGTAGTGTACATAATTTATTGTAGTCGCGTTAATAGAAAAATAAAACAGAATCTGAAAAAGCACTTGCTGATGATTATATACTTTATGTATTTTCTTTGCTACCATAGACCGTATTGAGTCGATATATTTAAGTACAGAATTTTTTGTAGTCGCGTTAAGAGAAAATAACCATCAGAATCTCAAAAAAAACTTGTATAGAGTTGGAATCTTATTGCGGACAGAACAAGATGTAATATTCACTGATTTATTGTCTTTCTCTCATAAAATATATAAACCATACAAACGGTGACACTGCAAAATAAAGCAAAATGCTGTTGTATGACATGTCACTCGAACTAAGCTATTATAATATAGACTATAGAATATGATATTAAGTTAAACATACCTTATTGCTTGCTCTACTAACAAATAGATGATGTCAGTACAGATGACTATGTGGAAGTAAGGAAATGCATGGCATCAATGAGCCATGTAACAAAAGTTTTAAAACACTTACATTGGTAACAGTAACAGAAACTGTGAAGTAGCATTAATGTGAAACTGTCACAACAAGACTTGATATAGTATCAGAACATAATATTCTTAAAATATACAAGTTGTACACTAGTATTGATTATGCTATACCTGTATGGGGATGAACAACATTTATTCAGAAAATAAATCAGAATCCAAAACCATGCAGCAAGAATAATTAAGAAAAACTTGTATGATGTCATTTGTAAGAAGCGTTGAATTGGTGAAGCTTACAAGGTGGCAAAAAGTATTGTGCTTCAGAATCTCTTCTTTTTCAGCACCATCACTTACAAAGGAGACAAAATGATTACAGGCCAAATCCAGGAGACATCTAATGGATTTATAGTTTTTTGGCAAGTACAATACACTCTGCATTTTGAGTGATTCAACATTCACTATTGACATAATGTTGCACAGCCCATACTCTGGACCAATTTTATGCATTCTTGTGTAATATCTCAAACGTATGGAACATTTTAGCAGCTGATCAGAGAATGTCAATGATGAATGACGAGTCGTTCAACTTGGCTTCGACTTGAACAATATAGTCTTTCCTCATCCCCTAAACTGCTTGTTGAACTCTTCATCATTCCCTCGTGATACAATAATGGCCTGGTACTGCCCAGTCCAAGCATGCTATATCATGCAAAAATTGTAAAGCTATCACTGACTAATGTAGTTATATGTACAGTTTCTTCATCAACATTAATCAAATACTCACTATGTTGCTTATAATCTGGACTTCCAACATGCAGACAGGCGTTTGGGCATTTTTCTCAGAGACCACTTATAATAGCTTCATAACTTACCTTGTCATATATTTTTACATCCCCTTTATGGAATAACACCTATTGTGAGATTTCTCCCAAGAAATTGACAAAACATAAATATGACCACTATTTTATCACACAGCGACTACTGCTGCTGGTGAAACTACAGAAAAATACAAAATACAAATATTATAATAAAAATAGTGAAACAGAATTATTTAACAAAGCAATAATGATATTACAATAACTATATCATCAACTATGTATTGAACCTATGGAACAAGAGATGTTTGAGTGTAACATAACTCACTACATTTCATCTAGTAAAGTTATATCTTTAATACAATACAAATGCTTAAACCATTTAAATAATATAGCATACATATTATAATATGAAGTACTCACAAACTCATTTGGCCTTATTTGACTTCATATTGGCTGCTGTTTACCCTTCAGATGAATTGTCCCAAGTGCCTATGACCTCAAAGGTAAAGGTTACAAATTACTTGGCCTTTGATTGCTGGACAATCACATGTTCATGCAATGAACATGTGCAACATTAACCAACATAGGGCTTTCACCTGAGTAAGCATATTGACACTAGGAATTAACCAATAAATAAACTGGCATTAACAAAGAAATCAGTAAACATATTTTACTAAATGAAATTGTGAATATATTCTTTAGGCCTATAAATGTATACATATGAGAATAACTGTGACACAATACAACCTTAACTAAATTTATATAGGGAAATTAACACCTATGACAGTTTGGTGTCAAATTCGTCAATAGGCAATCATTACTTTACAAACTTGCATTGTTTCATTACCTCCTTCACAGGTCATTGGTCCATGCTGAACATACAGATCTTCACCTGCATCATCTGTATCTCCTGCCATAACTTGTTTCATTGGGAAACCTTCCCTTTCTGTCACTGTTCGATCTACAGTAGTCAGCAAACTAAACTCACATGCCTGGTCTGGAAATCATAGGCAGAACAACTATAAACGATGAATGCACACAATCACTGACACATGTGAAAATTGGATGGCAATTTTGACATCAAATGGAATACAATTCATGCCAGACATTGGTAGCAATTGAGTTTAACGTCATTTTTTGACTTCTGATAATGATATTTGTTTATTCATTCAGAAAATTAACACAGGGTTATTTGCCAGTCGCCTTCATAATGCAGCAAATATCATCAGTCAAGGTCACATCGATTACTAGTTGTTGTGAGTGCCGCCCCCTTGTGGATACATGAAAAAAAACTGATTTTTCTTTTTTAGAAAATATAGTTTCGATTAATTCTTTCTAATATTCCATTTTTCATGCTTTCTTTTACATCGGATGGATAGTTTACACAACCAATCATGTACGTTTATTTATTTGGAACTTTCAAGTCATCATTGACAATAATCAACATACCAGCACAACAAAAACACTCTTTTAAATGCTTTTTTGGTTGTTGAGAAGTCATCATTTATTTTGCTTACCCCTTATTTAAGCCACCCCCCTTACAATTTAGATATTATTTCGGTGACATGTTCTCATATTATTTTAACAGCCAGAATGATTTAAAAAGAATAATCTGGTTATTCACAAATAGATCTTGCTTAATTAAAGAAAACCAGTTCTTGCAACTTCAAAAGAAAACTTTGCAATTTATGAAAAATCCAATATTCACACAAATCTCTCCTTTTGTCCAGCACTATTTTAATTTTATTTTTGTGGGAACTATTTTGCAGCATTGAGTAAGAATCCTCTGTTTGTCTATCTGTTCTGCCTCACTCTGAACAGTTGCCATGCTGATGACAATGACATCACCATTTCTAAACATTTCAGCAAGCAGACAGTCAATAAACTGAAGCATTGTCGGCCTAAAAAGACTTTCTGAAGCTCCTCCCTTGACAAAATTGTATTCAGATTGACGGAATAAAAAGTTAATAGCTGTCCCATCAAAAGAGCAATTGATATGAACGGCAGCCTTAGGCCCCATTGGTCCATCCACATCAATGGCGTACACATCATTCTTGCGGAGTCCTCCATCATATAATTGAGAACAGTTCCGAGCAATGCCATTTGTAGAGGTGGTCAAAAACAGAATAAGCAACACTGTAAGAAAGAAAAACATGACAGATCTCTAACAGGTTGGGTGTAATATTTGATGCCTATGGTAAAATACTTTTTCTTTGTATTAACTTTAATGATTTGTTGATTCTTCCACATTTTTTACTCTTTTACAATGCAATGCGGGATTTGGATTGCCAACCTCCTATCTATCTGATTCAGATCATCTGTCTATTTTGGGGTGCTATGTACAAAAAACTGAAAAAAGTCAATCCTTTCCTTTGAAAAAATGAGTTTTCCATGCGTTTATCCAAATGCATTGAAAACGCACAGGGCATATTTGGCCATGTACTATAGCGCATTCTTATACAATTTCAGGTTTTGTGTAAATCTCTATACGATTAAATTAAACCAGTACGTACCTAAACATAGTAACCTTGTCTTCACCATGGTTCATACACATTATGAGTTTCCAAGGGGTAAGTTACTGCACTTAAATGGACAGACTGTTGTTCAGTTATTTAATTATGCATGAACCAAAATTACGCAGTGGCGACTGCTAGCTTGTTGGTTACTGATTTAGAAGGCGTATGGTTTCCAAATAATTGCTGTGTCACTAACTGCATACACACAGGCTAAATTTCTGGCAGTTGAACTGATTTGGTAGATCGCATTTTAACTCAATTGTATTGGCAATGAACATGTAAGATGTCTTGCTCTTGCACTAGTGATTCCCAGTTCCACTCCAGATGGGCTACAACAAAGGTGAATTGCCTGACGTTCTTACGTATTCTCCACATAACATACTTACGTATTCTCCAACATTTGTGTTGTCAAGCAATTATATGATAAAGTGCATTCTAAAACACACACTGGAATACTTAAAACAAATAGCATTAGAACAGCAAAACTTATTGGGCCCTTATTTTTTGAAAATTATGCAAATGATATTTCTTAGCAACTGATATATTCCATCCATTTCTTTATGCCAATGATACCACCCTCACTGGATTAATGATGAGGTGAAAAATGTTAATGAATAGGTGCAGCCTAAAAGGCTCTCTTTAAATGCATCTAAGATTAAAGCTGTGCTTTGTCATACTCAATAAAGGAATATTGCATACCCTAGTTTATAAGATAAGATAAGATGAGATAAGATAAGATAAGACATCTTTATTAAAGTGACATGTGGAAGTATACAATGAGTCAGAAAAAATATAAAAAGTTTCACAGGGTTTCACCCAGCACTCGAGTGGACTTATATGTCACTAGATTTTAACAAAATAAATAGTTTGTTAATTGACGGCAAGTTTTAATATTTTTAACTATTGTGTATACATTTAAATACAGGAATTTTTCAAAAACTTCAAGTGTTACAAATGAAGGAAATGACAACTTTCTGATACAGTTCTATCCTGAAATGGTGATAAGACTGACAAATGCACAATAGATAAAATTCATCGTCAACAAAATTAGATATGTTATCTATACATAAAGGGCAAGCATGCCCCAAATTTAGCATAATTAGATCTAACTTGTTTCTGAAGTGTCAAAGCAAGATAGGGTTCTGAAGACATAGAATCTTTAAATAAATTATAATTCCTTAATTTAAATTTTTGATAACATTGTTCAATTCAGCTATTTCTTTGAATGATTTGAAGTTTTTCATTTGCTTTGTCAATATCCACTAACTGGAAATATGGATTTTTACATTAAGGTTTAATGTTTGCAGCAACCTGTCAAGCTCAGATGACCGATTGTTAAGATCAATCACCAGTCCTATGTCATAAGTCAGCACCCGCTTGGGTAATCTATGGTCGTCTAATATCACAATTTTAATCCATAATCGCAAAATATCGAGTTTCCATCTAGTTGAACATTTGACCCATCCGATATCTCCACGATTGCTGATATACGACAAAGTTTGTGCATACCAAGGAAGTACCCAGCTGCTTTTCTCTGAACTTCTTCCAGATTTTAAAATTAAGCATAACCCCGGACCCCAGCGCAGCAATAAAGTATGGGAATGATCCCTGAATTAAACAGCTTTGTATATGTCCCAAACATTATACAGAGGACTGGAAAATACAGCCATGGCCAAAAGGTTTCGGACACTTTAAAACACTTAAATTTTGGTATGGTGTCTTGCTTTATGGCACTTTTTCTTGAAATACATTGTACAATAAGGGTCATAAAAGCTGTAATGCAGATCAAACAAGTGCAATAATAACCATTTATGGCAGTGTCCGAAAATGTATGGCCACGGCTGTACATGCGGCCATATCTGAGCATCAATAATGATCTTTTCAAGCTGTTGCCAGCAATTAGTCTGCTGAAGTAATGGAAATATTTATTCTTATCAAATTAACCTTGCCACAATCAATGATGCAAAATTCCACATAATACATGGTGTACTTTTTTATCCAATGAACCACAATTAAAGATAAGATAAGATAAGATAAGATAAAATTGTATTTAAAGTCGGTGGTGATACAAGTAACAATAAAACATAAGCTATAAAAGCTTTTCGCCGACAGAAAATTGTGACAAAAAACAAGGTGAAATATTTACAAATGAATAGATGAGAAATAAACAGATGAGTTTGTAACACTGTGTAAAAATAAATTTATTTTACATAAAATGCAGTTTAAACATTTAAAAGCCAGTGAAATATCAGGTTCTCTGTCTTGGATGACCAACATGCCATATTTCAACATTTTCCACATGGACTGGACTCTCTCCTGATCTGAACAAAAATTTTGGAGTTGACTACTGTCAAATAAAGCATAGGAAGTTTTATTTTAAAAAACCTTGAAATAAGATGGTTGCATCAAATACGTTAATTATATAACATAACCAATTATAAGGAGTGGTGTTGGTAGATTAGGGCTTTACGTCCTGTATTTCTGCACCTGATGGGCCAATTATGACAGGTAGGGACCATGACAATGAGACGAAGGATAAACCAGCCATCCAACATAGGCTTGACCAGGAATTGAACCCGGAACCTAGTGGTTGGAAGCCCAGCATGCTACCACTAAGCTAGGCCCCCACCCCTCCTCAACCAATTATGAGAATCAGACATATATTATTATAGCTGTCAATGTTTTGCATATATGATATTAATCTTTTGGTTATAGGGTGCACTCTAAGAAAAAAAGGTTCTTAAAAAGTTCAATGTGGAACCTAGGGGTTCTATATGGAACCTGAAGGTTCTATAGCACATGTAAAGGTTCCAAATAGTTCTTAAAGGTTCAATATAAGAACCATACGGTTCAATTACACACCAAAGGTTCAAAACTTGACAAAAGGGCTGAATGCTCAGTACATTAGTTACCAATACTTAAATGGATTGTTAAGGGCAGTCACCATTTCATCAAATAGAATATTGAACCACTCTGTCAACAAGTAAACTGCAGTGAGTCCAGTACCCACATTTCCAGGCCACAACTTTATGGTTATAATGAGCACTTGAGCATTACATTAGATGATTTAACTCATCAACAAGCACTTCGATTTTGGTTCCTGGTGAGTAATAAATATTTTACTTGTCAAATGCTTCATGTTAATTGATATGTAAATAATTGTGTTTAATCAAAACAGGGAAACATGTTGTTATATTGTTAAGTTGTATTGATTTTGAAGATATTTGAGTAGGAAAAAAAAGCCAAATGACTATGAAAACATTCAAGACTTGATGAAGAGGACTGTACTGTCATAAGGCTACAATACATGCTCCCCACAATATACTCATTCATTAACCCTCCCTTAACTATAAAAATTATTGCAAAACTATAACAATTCTAGGAAATTTCCATTAGTGTCTTTGAGCATGCTCATCTGCAGCTGCTCCTGCAACAGGCCACTTTAGGCCAAGTATTTAAGCTCCACCCAGCCTCCCTCTAGGCACTGAAGGCTAATAGGAGAGGGCTGCTAGAGAGAGAGAGCCAGGGCAGGACTGCAGCAGAGAGTTCTGACTATTTAGTCAAGTAATCTTAGTGAAGGCTGATCTTAGTGTAGACTCGACATGTAATCATGACTTCATCTTCATTTAACATCATGTTGGATTGTACTAAGGCTTCAGATCCTGAGCCTCACTGCCAAGCTAATAACTTTATTCAACAAGAGAAGCTTTAGTATAACAGTACTAAACGAGACAGTGAACTGCTTTCATTACAAAAAATATAAAATTGCAAAATCTGCAATGGCATTTCAGGTATGCAGGAACCAAAAACGAACACCCCAGACACCAGAAATGTGCATGGCAGGCTGAAGGTTTCAAATGTATTGCACAGTAATTGTATAGACTTTGTAGAGTACTTACATATGGTTCTGGCAATTTTAGCAACACCCTTTGTTGTCTATGACATTTCTTGGCGAGTCTTTCAATGGTGTTTGTAAACACATCTTTGGTAACACAGGAGTTGTAATTGCCAATTGTTTCAAGACCCTTGTGGGCACGAGGACATGTTTCCTTCACCAGTTAGTTAAGTTGTATTTCCTTTATTAGGACCTCCATATCTTCCTTTCTTGTCAATTTGCCTTCAAGATAATGTTTTATTTGCCATGTCCCTCATCCCATTCATTCCAAAACGAGCAAATGCAGTAGAACCTCACCATTATGATCACATATGGTGTAAACCATGGTAGTCCTAATGGTGGGGTTGTTCAGTGGTTAGTCGCATAAATATGTATAATATATAATGAAAGTAATAAGGATACAGTAATGTAGAAATTTTGCTTTGTGGTCTCGATAATTATCAAGGGTGTACTTGATAATTAAGTCATCTTAAGGCTACAGAAGTTACCAGTTCTGCTTTTTTTAAAGATATTCTCCCACACTTTCAACTTAAACAGCTCTGATATGTCTCACCAGTTTTCCTGAAGGACTTGTTCCGGAAACACATCTGGTCATAAACCATGTCAATTTCAGCCCAGGAATGACAGCATTTGGCTGTGACGGTCAGTTGTATTCTGGGTTAAATTACCACCTGATGACTTGCAACCAGCTGCAAATGAAACATGGATATGATGGTTATGATTTAGGGTTAATATATTTGACCTGGCTACGGGCTTTATACATTATAAGCTTTGCACACATTTTCTTAACCCTCAGTGAACAAAGTTCGAAGAGGATGGTTGCTATCTCTTGGATTTTGGTTGAGTACATAGAATGTGGCTAAGAAAGCTTAATTATGAGCAATTTTGTGTTACTGTTTTCGTTCGTTCCCTGAGGGTTTGTTACAAATGGCAGCGTCATGTTTTCATACCTTTGTATAAGTTATTTAAATGTTCCAAGGCACATTGGAGAATTGGCCTCCCCGGACATTAACTGTGCGATTCCAAATGATATCACTTCGTATGTGGGGTGGTGAAACACCATTGATGGCACAGAGCATCCTGTGGGTTAACCCCACATACTTGTGATGTTTCCTTGCCATCATCTCTGGAAGATCAGTCTTCCAGTGACGGATGATGAAGGTCCATCATTGACCATTATTGCTTTATGCCTTGCAAGATCTCCAAGGTCACGCCACATAAGAATCTTGGTGTATTAAAATATTTGATCTTTTGATGAATCTGATTAAAATAAGAGAGATTCATTCTTTCTATAAACTGTCTGTACTATTTTCTCAAAATCAAAGACTAATGAAGTAATTTTGAGAGTTGTCCCTGAACTGGGAAATACTTCTACTGATGTCCGTTAATATATTGTTCATGTTCATGCACGGAATCATTCATATTCTAAGGCTGGCGTGTATAATTCGGCTTGCTGCATGTAGTTGAGATGCGCGAACCATGGCTATTTTCAACCCTTCTGTCATGAGTACCTAGTATTTTTATGTTGCTTAGTGGCCCTGTTGAAGATCTTGGGTTAAATACCACAGACAATATAGGTTGAGAAACATGCAACAGTGTCTCATGTGAAGGTTCAATATGTTTGTAAATACAATCTACAATCTTCATTATTTCCAGTCTTGGGTCCTCCTCCAAGAGATTTTTCGCCATTGCCAATGTGTACGAAGTGGTGGCGAAGTCTATTAATTCCACTGAAAATTTACATTTAAAAAGAAATTTTCATGCACAGTAAGATTAATTTTTTTTCTTTATTTCACTTTTAACATAAATTTTTTTGATGGATGCTGGATTATGGTTATGTTTTGCTTACCGCATGAATTAAAGCACGTGCTTATCTTAGTTTGTACCCCATGGTGGTTGAAACAATTTCGGATATTTGTCAAGGTCCCCTTACTGCTTGTTGCACTATAAAGGATGGACATGTTGTCCTGAAATGTATGGTACATAACAAATGTATTCCCTCTTGATGAAATAGAAGTTAAAATTATATTATTGTTATGCATCGTGTCATACTTCTACGAAGAGTAGGCGTTTGTTCCGGTCTTGTGGTGAGGATTCTTTGCCTAAAAGGCAGTCCCACAATGTGTCGCCCTTTGCACATGCCTTTTGTGCGGCTGTTGTCCTTTCACATGACAGTCCGTCTCCCCATAATAGCACTGATCGTGGAGTTTTCTCAGAATTCTGGATATTGGTAACCAGTAAAAGTAAAAACATGATCCGGGATGAATTTCTAGGTGGAAATAAGCTTTTTGAGCTGCAAGTTAATGTCCAGTTATATGATGGCTTTATTGACAGTAAATGCTTTAGGGAATTTGAATATTGGTCTGACAGAAAATTGTTGCTTGAGCTTAAACCCAGCAAAACATACCAATGGGACATACTGTTGAAGCCGTCGTAGCACTTCTATCATTTCACTGGTTTTATATTCATCAAATCTGTACACTCTGAGAGGGACCTGCATGAATGAAAAGCTTCACATGTGACATATATTGTGAGCTTAAAGTTATCACACTCTCATGCAGTCTTCTATTTAAGTTGTGGCCAGATCACTGATTTTCACACCCTTGAAAATAGCTAAAATAACCTACCTATGGCACATTTGTCTTCCTTGAATAAAATGGAGCATCTTTGAATTGAGGACCATATGTCAAAAGTGCCTGGTTTTATTGTACCAAGGTATTTATTAAATCTTAACAGTTCCCCCCTCCAACATCAATGGACTCATGCATGTTAATCTGATTTCCCAGAATTTGGCATGGTTCATTTTGGTCTAAGGGGTGAAAGCTTGTGAATGTTTTCAACAAATATCTGTTGGAGGCCCATCATGTAAAATGCCTAGCAACTCAACAAAAGCTTAATATCTACTTACATTATTTCATTCCTATAAAAACTAGTGTGATTTGACTGGTAACTATGGTGCTGTGGCCGTTAACAAAAATCCATTATGAATTTGTGCTTGTGATGCTGCTGTTGTGTCAGTGTGGCAGTGGTCACTGCATTCCAGGCATCTGGCTATGATTGGCCAGTTGAGTAACACACCCACACTCTGACCTATAAAATCACTGTTCTCACTCTCTGTTAAAATAAGAACACAAAAAAATTCTATGCAACTTAATAGCAGGATAGTTTGAAATATGTATATTTTTTTTCATAGTATGACTAACAAGCAAAACAACTTTTTTTTAATTACTTATACTATGGATGCTGCACGTGGTCAATTTGCACACAGTTGTGGGTAGCTAGGCAAGAGTAGCGAGGATCTATGGAAAAGTAAATTGTATAGCACGTTAGGCAATAAAGACAAAGAACTATACTAATTGATTGTAATATTTTGACATGATACCTTGTCAGTATCTGTTACCTGCAACTAATACCCTTTATTCTGCAAAAATAGATCAATTCTGGTTTTTTTGCATGTCTAGACTATGTTAACCAATTCTGATACAGGTCTCTTTTTTAAAGAGAGCTTTTCTTGTTTACCTGCTTCTTGATCATGGTAAACAATAGTTTTGGCAGATGTCCCATCAAAAGAGCAATTAATATGAATGGCAACCTTAGGCCCCATTGGTCCATCCACATCAATGGCGTACACATCATTCTTGCGAAGTCCTCCATAATATAATTGAGAACAGGACCGAGCAATGCCATTTGTTGAGCTCAAAAACAGAATAAGCAAAGCTGCAAGAAAGAAAAACATGACAGATCTCTGACAGGTTGTGTGTAATATTTGATACCAAATGCATGCCAACCCCCTATCTATCAGATTCAGATCCCATCTGCCCATTTTGTGGTGTTATGTACTGAAAAAAGTCACTCCTTTCTTTTGGAATATGTGGCCAAATGTGCCATGCGAAGGATAAACGCATGGTTTTTAGAGTTTAGAGTTTAGAGTTTATATATTTTTACCAATCTCCGCAAATACAATTTACCACTTAATATTACGTAATACATGCATACAAAACAGACTAGTAATGGGGGTACACCCGAGTATAACAGTATACAGTAACCCATAGGATGGATGCCCCCCCCCCCAGTAAAAGAAGAAAAAAAAATTTTACTCAATCAAAAATACAGAATATATAGAACAAGACAACAAGAAAACAAGAAAAATGAAAAATAAACACTGCACTTAATTTTCTTATAAACAACACCATTTTTCAATGAAAATAAATAAATACACATTTATATATAATGCTAATAATAATTGAAACGTGTTTTGAATAGGTCTTTACAAAAGATATTTTAGTATTTATATTTCTTAATTGCTGTGGTAAATGCAGCCAAATAAATTTGAAAGGTATGAATAGGGGTTTGGAAAATGTTTCTATTTCTAGTTGCTATGTTGTGCGATGGAATTTCAAATAAATTGGCAATACGTTTTGGCAGAGTATCATTCACATACCTATATGAAATACCTAACAGAGACAAATCTACTAAATCTTCTAACTCAAGAATCTCAGCTTTCTTATAAAATGGGCTTAGTCTGGTTCTTCTTTTTAATTTAAACATTGCTCTGACAGCTTGGTTTTGTTTAACCTTCAATTTCTTTAGATTACTGGCTTTTAACATAGGACCCCAGGCACTCAGGGCATAATTCAAATGACTCTGGACATTCGCAAAATATACAAGACGTTTTGTAAATATAGGAAGTACATTTTTTACCATATTAATACTATATATTCCAGCCATCAATTCAGATAGAAGATATTTGACATGAATATTCCATTCAAGATATTCATCAATGAATACACCTAAACATTTTATGCTAGTTACTTTCTTTATTTCTTTACCCCCAACTTCAATTTTACCACCAAATGGAATATGATTTGTCCGTTTATTTTTAGTTCTAAATAAAATGTAATTAGACTTTTCAATATTAAGGGACAGTGAATTACTTAAAAACCATTTATTTAATCGTTTTAGATCTTCATTTATTTTCTTATATAGGAACTGTAGATTTTTACCAGAAACAAATATTGTAGTGTCATCAGCAAATGAAACACTATTACAAAATTTCAAACAGTTAGGTAAGTCATTTGCAAGCAATATGTACAATAATGGTCACAAAACTGAACCTTGGAGGTACGAAAACTCATAGAAAGTCTGTGGGATAATGTATTTTTTTAATTTCACCTGTATTGTTCTATCATTTAAATAACTCTTTAGCCAGTTTAGGGTGGTTCCTCTGATACCTTAGCTAATTATAATGAGGCGAAAACCATTCGGTTATCCAAATGCATGGAAAACACATCTGGCACATTCAGCCATGTACTATATTCTTATACAATTTCAGGTTTTGTGTTAATCTCTATACTATTAAGTTAAACCAGTACGTACCTAAACATATTAACCTTGTCTTCACCATGGTTCATGCACATTATGAGTCTCCAAGGGGTAAGTTACTGCACTTAAATGGACAGACTGTTGTTCAGTTATTTAATTATGCATGAACCGAAATTACGCAGTGACAACTGCTGGCTTACTGGTTACTGATTTGGAAAGCGTATGGTTTCATAATCATTCTGTGTCACTAACTGCATTCACACAGGCTAATTTACTGGCAGTTGAACTGATTTGGTAGATCGCATTTTAACTCAGTTGTATTGGCAATGAACAGGTAAGATGTCTTGCTCTTGCACTAGTGATTCCTAGTTCCACTCCAGATGAGCTACAACAAAGGTGAATTACCTGACATACTTACATATTCTCCAACATTTGTGTTGTAAAGCAATTACATTTACTTTGAAAGACATAAACGAATATGATCAAGTACATTCTAAAAAACACAATTGAATGCTTAAAACAAATAGCATTAGAAAAGCAAAAAAAAATTCAATGTTATTTGTTTATCACATAAGGCTCAATTCAATGAAAATTGTGCAAATGATATTTCTTAGCAACTGATATATCTTAGCAACTGGTATATTCCATCCATTTCTTTATGCCAATGATACCAACCTCACTTCATGAATAGCTAAAGCTTAATAGACTATCTTTAAAGGCATCTAAGACTAAAGCTGTGCTTTGTCATACCCAGTAAAGGAACATTGCATACTTTAGTTTATAAGATAAGATAAGATAAGAGAAGATTAGATACGATAAGATAAGATGATATAATATAAGATTAGACATGGCAAGACATGACAAAACAAGACAAGACAAGACAAGATAAGATAAGATAAGATAAGATAAGCTAAGATATGATAAGGTACGATAAGATAAGATAAGATAAGATAAGATAAGATAAGATAAGATAAGATAAGATAAGATAAGATAATGTGCAATAAGATACGCTAAGGTAAGAAAAGGTAAGATGAGATGAGATGAGATGAGACGATACAAGACATGACATGAAAAGACATGGCAAATCAAGACAAGACAAGATAAGCTAGAGTTAGGATTAGATAAGACAAGACAAGACAAGACATGGCAAAACAAGACAAGATAAGATAAGATAAGATAAGATAAGATAAGATAAGATACAATAAGATAAGATAAGATAAGATATGACAAGACATGGATAAGACAAGACAAGAAAATACAAGATAAGAAAGGAAAATATAGAGAAGATACGACAAGATACGATAAGATAAGGCAAGACGAGATAAGGTATGATAAGATACGATAAGATACAATAAGATAAGATAAGATAAGATATGACAAGACATGGATAAGACAAGACAAGAAAAGACAAGATAAGAAAGGAAAATATAGATAAGATACGACAAGATACGATAAGATAAGGCAAGACGAGATAAGATAAGATAAGATAAGATAAGATAAGATAAGATAAGATAAGATAAGATAAGATAAGATAAGATAAGATAAGCTAAGATAGGATAAGATAGGATAAGGTACGATAAGATAAGGTAAAATAAGATTAGATACGATAATATGCAAAAAGATACGCTAATATAAGATAAGGTAAGATGAGATCAGATGAGATCAGATGAGACAAGACATGACATGAAAAGACATGGCAAAGCAAGACAAGACAAGATAAGCTAGAGTTAAGATAAGACAAGACAAGACAAGACATGGCAAAACAAGACAAGACAAAATAAGCTAAAGATAAGATAAGATAAGATAAGATAAGATAAGACTAGACTAGACTAGACTAGACTAGACTAGACTAGACTAGACTAGACTAGACTAGACTAGACTAGACTAGACAAGATAAGATAAGATAAGATATGACCAGACATGGATAAGACAAGATAAGATAAGAAAGGAAAAGATAGAATAAATAAGATAAGATAAGAAAAGATAAGATACGACAAGATACGATAAGATAAGGCAAGATGAGATAAGATAAGATAAGATACGATAAGGTAAGATAAGATAAGATATGATACGATAAAATAAGATATGATAAGATATGATGAGGTACGTTATTGAAGTGACATGTGAAAGTATAACGTGAGTCAGAATAAATATTAACTTTAACAGGGTTGTTTGTTGTTTCTACTTGAGAATCTCTATTTACATGCAGGAATTTTTCAACAACATCAAGTTTGAAGGAAATGACATGAATAGAAATATTTTCCTTTCATATATTGTCATAAAAATACACTGTACAATCAGGGTTATAAAAGCTGTAATGCAAGATCAAAAAAGTGCAATAATAACCATTTATAGCAGGGTATGAAAATGTATGGCCACGGCTGTACATGCGGCCATATCTGAGCATCAATAAAGAGTTGTGATCTTTTCAAGCTTTTGCTAGCAATTAGTCTGCTGATTTTATGGGAAATGTTTATTCCTAGGGGGTTTTTGGAAGAAGTTTGCTGAAAGGAATAAGGTCATGTATGTCAGATTGGACTAAAGCACTGATGAAAGGGTTTAGCTTACTAAAATAAAGTAATTTGTGCCAGATTCTCTGCAAGCATTGTATGATATTGTCACAATATTGTAGATCACATTGTCACAGTATTAAAGTGTGGACCTTAGAAAAGTGAGCGGCAACATTTCTCATAATATTCCAAAAAACATTAGGAATATATTGTTAGAACAATCAGATTATTTTGATAAGTAATCCTTCCAATACAATATTGTGAGAATATTTATACAGTATTGACATGTTTAACTGACATTTTGAGAGTATTGCAGATCATATTGTCACCACATTAAAGTTTCCACAGTAGAAACATAATTGCACATGTTTCCCTGAAATATAGCCAGAAGATACTCATGACATTTATATTATTGTATTGAACAAATACTGTGACTACTTGCAGAACATATTGTCCTCAAGATTGAAGTGTGGACCCTGAGCAATATTTTCCAAATATTAAGAACAAAGATTTTGACAATATTTTATAACATGATTTAGATCTAATATATAAAATATAACAGCAACATGTGTGGAATAAGGAGAGAAAATTGCAATGTGTTTAATTATTTTATGACACAATTTCAGGTCATGCAGTGCACAAATATCATAAAATTTCAGAAGTTTTAGTTTCTTAATGAGCCACTAATAAAGAAACCTTACAGCTTTCTTTTTTAATACAGATATATTCTGACATTGCCATCCCCAAAGGATTGCACCATAACTTAAATGAGACAGAACCAGAGAGTTATATATATGTAACAGGGCATTGAATGGCAATGTATTTTTTCATCTTTTGATTATACCAATTGTGTTTTCTAATTTCTTTGTGATAATGTCACAGTGACTCTTCCAATTAAGATGCTTATCAATCATTATGCCTAGAAAATTTAATTCATAAAAAAATTATATAATGGAATCCTCTATTTGTAGGATAGGATGTTGAATCTTCTTTGCGGGGTATGAAACATCATAACGTTTGTCTTGCTATTGTTGATAGACATTTTGTTTGCCTTCATCCAATTGCCTACCTTGATGAGCTCATCATTTAAACTAATGGCATTGTTTTCACTTTGAAAAGTATTTAGCGAAGTCACCAAAGTAGTATCATCAGCGTAGACAGTTGGATGAAAGACTGAGGTGGCTCTGACTAGATCATTTACATAATAAATAGGAGGGGCCCCAGGATTGATCCCTGAAGAACTCCAACCTAAAGCGGAAGATTACTAGATTGGGTATTTCCCACTACCATGTACTGTCTTCTATTAGTTAGATAGCTTTTCAGTAAATTCAAAGATAGGTATTTCACACCATAATATTTCAGATTATGCAGAAGTATTTCATGATCCAGTGATCCAGGCCTTAGATAAATCAAGGTAAATATTAATAGGTATTTTATTGTTATCCATTTCAGTAATGATAAGTTCTATTAGTTCAAGTGCAGCTAATTCCATAGAGTGACAGTGTCTGAAGCCAAACTGGCTTTTATAGAATAATTTAGATGAAATGAAATAGTTATTAAGCTGATCATGAATGATACCTTCAAAGACCTTTAATACACTGGGTAGTGGAGAATATATATACAATTTAAATTGAATATTAGATTAATGTATATCACATATTAAAAGGGATAACATAAATCACCCTTCAGCTTTAATTGAAGGTTTGTAGACAGTTGCAGAGAGTTCGGCAGTTCATCCAGCCAGTTGGTCCCAAATTAAGCTAAGATGCCACCCACTACATGAGGTATGCACTTAGTGGAATGCACAATTTACAGTTTCAGAAGAAACCACTCCCTAGGTCTTTAAAAAGCAGATGAATAAGTTATGATAAATTGGACTTGGCACACCCTTGCGAAGTTGTTAATTATTTCAAATCTTTATCATTAAATGCAGAAAACTTATTTTTATTTGTGTTGGTCGCGTAGCGTCTGTTATTAAAGAATTTTCTAAAGTGCCACGCCTTTTGGGTATTGTTATAAATTAACAGTCATACTTGTGGCGTTCAGACTTGCTTGCTGTCTTGAGTGACATTTATGAAATCGACTTGTGCCTAGTTACTGCAGCTATGGTAAGTGAATTATTTTTTTTATCGGTGGTGATTTATCGGAAATCTGCATGTACTATATTTCCTTACCGTGTATAAGCTTCTTGTAAAATACAGCCGTGGCCATATTAAAGTTATTCAGAAACTTGACGTAGATTGGGACTATGGCACTTTTTAGATCTTGCACTGCATCTTGCCGTGTATATGGCCTAGGGTGTTGCAATCAGTTTTTCCCTCCCTTTTGTCTCTCTGTCTGTCAGTCAACAATACTTACAGACATAACTTCAAGTCTATTAAACTCATGGAACTACAGGTAATACACCTTTGAGGAAGACCTTTAATGAGTTGAAAAATTGATGACTTGAACTGTTTTTAGGTCTCAAGGGTAAAGCTCATCCATTACCTTGTGGCGGTTCACTTAAAGGTCATGGGCAATCAAAATCAAACTTTGCCAGAATACGGTAATGGGTATGAGTATCTTGAACTCTGAATATTATGTAATTCTGACTTTGGTGTAAAGAGATATTAGCATTTATTTACGTCAATAACCGGACAGCATTGTGCTAAACTAAGGCAGTGACGTCAGAGTTGCTGTTGCTGGCCACAGACTGAATGATAACTTGAAAATGGTATAATAGTTTCCCTCATGATAAATATTGATAAATATTGATATCAGGTGAATACCTTTGTACTAGGTTATTGGTTATAGTCATGTTCAGGGATTATAACATAAAGATGAAGTCAGTCACTTTTAATTTTGCAAGCCTGATTTTATGTCACCCTGTTTGGATCATCCTTCCCAGTTTGAACATTATTGAAGCAGTGTATTTTAGTTTACTAATGAGTGCTTAACGAGCGTATATAAAGTTATTCAACATTGATTTCCCTTTTCTATATGTCATAATTTGTTTTTGTTCATTCAAGTGATGATTAGGGAAATAAAAATGAACTTAACTTTATCTTTACATCATCCGGATGGTGTTAAAATTTAAGCTAATTTAAGCTAATTAATGACTATAAAAATGTCAAACACAAAATAATTGTGCTTTAATAATGCTTTAATAGTTTAAATTACATATAATTAGTTAATTGTGAGTCATGTTTGTAACATATAACTAATTCATTATATTGCTTGATGGCATTGATTTATAATTTAGATGATTATCTTCACCGGAGGTCTGTAAGCAATTAGCAAGTAAAAAGATGAAATGCCTCAGTGGTCAGGAGCTGCTGATTGCAACTCAAGCACAGCAACTCTGACGTTACATGCCCTGCCCTGGTGGCAGGTAGTGGAACTACCATTTTTCGATCCTGAGACATGCGAAAATCGCGGAGGCAGCAAACTTCATTTTTTGTGTGTAAAATAAATTATGAAATCCGTTTTTTTCACTGCAGGTCTTTTTAATGAACTAAGATCCATTTGATAAGATCATTTTCGCCAATTGTACGATTTTGATTGCCCATGACCTTAAACTACCAACAGCAAAACATGTGAAAAAAAAAAGAAATAAGGTGAACAAGTATCCTAGCAGCTGAGAACAATAGAAAACAGACTACTTATGGTGTAAGGCAGGTTAGACTGTATGATCTAACCAACGATGTATGATCTAACCAAAGATGTATGATCTAACCAAAGATGTATGATCTAACCAACAATGTATGATCTAACCAAAGATGTATGATCTAACCAATAAATTGTGGAGAAAAAGCATTGCAGCAGTTTCAGTAGCCATTGCAATGATCTTGCAATGCTTGTGCAGTCACTTTAAGGAAAATAGTACCTCTTGCAGCATCTTCTCTTTGGCTGAGGGGTACTCTTGTTGGAAGTGTATTAAGTAACCTTTGCCTGATTTCTCACAAGTCACCATAAAACTTGTGCAGTAAATGTTTGCATAGCTAAATAAGTCTAATGCAATCGAGCAATGCTGTTTCAAAACACATGATGACAATGCTGCACTAAAAATAAAAATACCAATTTTATATAAAATTTGCTAATTAGGCAATACATGTCGCTTCACATGCCTATCAGATTGGACCTCAGCAAACCAACTAATCAAGCCCATTTGTAGCTAGACCGTCCTGGGTGATGAATATGCCAATACAATGTTAAACGTCGCAGACGATTGGCAGAAAATATTTAAGCTTGAATTCTTGTCTCAGTGTCGTTGCGGTATAATTTTGGCAAATCAAAAACATCTGCACCACTTTCACAATAAGTGTTGAAAAAAAGCTAATGTGCATAGGGATCGGAGTATTTGGCATGCAGATTGTTGCAATGGTCAGCGTAGGTATATTGAAGTGTCCTTTTGGCTGTCACTTATGTTAATGAAATTTCCCCTCACTGATGCCCACACCCCCCTCCCCCTCAGTTCTGATGAGGTTCCTTGAGCTCCTCTTCTGAGCATTGCACCAGTACTGCAGTGCTCGTTAAGTTAATGGACTGAAATAAACAATTTTGTTGGTGAGATTCTGCAATTGAGTGTGTTCATATGTTTTGGGCAACCAAAAACATCTTCAGACAAGACATGGAACCATTTCCCTTATTTTCAGAACAGGCGTGGATTAGAGGGGGGCACCGAGGGTGCACCCACTCAATGCCCAACCGCATTGTTACCAATTTTATATTACCATAAATACTATGCCCACAGAGCCATCCTCCCCCCATTCTGAAATGTTCTGGATCTGCCACTGCAGGGAATGGCAATCTGTTATGAGATTATGAGCAGTTCATATGAGCTTGTAGCAGGGAGCTTGCAGATATGTCATAGGAGTTCATCGTGATTTTTCATAATCCTAACATTCGCCGCACCTCATGAAGAATGATCATAGAATTTTGTAATATATGGGCAGATTAATGATAATGAAAACAGCAAGGAACTATGCCCACCAGTATGTTATATAAAAAGGCAGTTGTTTTTCTTAGATCAGAATGCCATAATTATTGTTCTGGCGTGTATTTAACATTTGTAGTGACAAATTACCTTTTTTTTTTTTCATTATTACTGCTGTTTAAGTAATTGAAAATGATGGCAATCATTTGATTATTTTTCAGTAAGTAATGTGAGGAGAGTCAAAAACAACTACAAATTAAACCATGCTGTTCTTTCATCGAACCACTTTGGTCAGAATTTTATTTCTGCTCCATATATTTGAACATCCACACACAGGTAAGTGAATTAATAAACAAAGAAAAAACAAAAACGTTATTTCCCACCATTCGTATCGTCATAGAAAACAGCCTATTTAAGATTGAGATTAGCTTCCTCTGCCAAGCAGAATAGTGAGGTCCCCTCACTGTTTCAAGGTGGCATCCCTATAGTGACAAAAATGTCTTTGGGATGTATCCCCCCAATTGTAATTACTTTTTGTAATACTTAATATGCAATATCGTTTCTTTGTTCTGTTTGGGAAATAAACAATTTTCTGACTCTTAATGACTCTGAATCTGAGTAATTAAATGAACTTATAAGCTATGTCACCTATGAATGCATTTAGCTGTCATTCTGTTGATCAAAGATCGGACAGAATTCCTGAGGAGCTCAGCAGAAACTTTCATATTTGGGTTGGATAAATAATGTATTGTATGTGTTTTCCACTAGTTTGAATTAACATAATATAATCATATTAATTAGTAACATGCAGCAACTGCTGAACGATGGGGAATAATGCAATTTGAAATTTCTGAGATATATGCATAATTGATACTGATTTGATAGAGATATGTCAAATTCAGATTTCAAATCTGATTCAGCACTTTTACAGCTAGACAAAATCCCCTGTTCTTGTTCAGTTAACTTTTCATTATTTAAAAGTGAATGATCAAACTGCAGGAAACATGGATACTATATTTTAGTGGTAAAGACGATTAATTAATTAATTACCTCTTGATCATGAAGTAGCAGATTCGATAGTTTCCATGGCATGAAGGAGCTACACTGCCTCTCCCGATCCAAGTGTAATGAGTACTTGGTGTTAGCTAAACTACAGTGATGGCACTGATGTGAGTGCTTAAGCACTACGGTTAAACTTTTGTTGAGAGCTGAATACTCCCATGGGAATTGAGAAAGATTCTTGATTGGTCTGTCAAGGGTGAAATTGTATAATCATGATAGTAACCACTGTCTTTATCAAGATAAAATCAAGCATTTGATATGTTCTAATGCTGTTACACTACTATTGTTATGACAGGTTCTGCTAACTCTTGTCAAGATCAGGGCGAATGGATGGTCAAACCCACTTCCGAGCTGGTATCACTGGAATCAACTAAATATAAACTTAAATGGTCATATTGTAAGGAAATGTCTTGTGCAGGACGTTGTGGGCAAAGCGCTGCTTATTATCGCACATACAATTTGCTTCGGTGTTCTTGCAACGTTATATGTGCTGATATGGGAGACTGTTGCTTTGATTTTTCTTTGTATTGTCTTCGGTACATTAGGGATAATGTCAACAGATCCTTGTTCAAGCAGATCGCCAATATAAAAAAGCCATGGAAATCTGCTGATTTGATAATCACTCATGCTCTAGAAACAACAAGTTCCATTCAAAACATGGGAAACAATGAAAAATGTGTAAGACTGACTTCATGGTATTATGGAAGAGTTATTACTAAATGTTCCTCACATTTGCATCTTGAAACTGAAAAATCACTTTGTGAAAACCACACAAGCCGTATTCCACAGTATGTTCTATACAAAGAGAATGACAAATATCTCATATTTTTCAATAAATATTGTGCATTGTGCAACAATATAAACCCATCTTACCTTAAGCCAATAAGTTTTCAGTATAGTTGCACAAAAGACCAGTTGGGGTATTTTTCTGATAGCCCATGCAGGAATAACAAAATGGAATTCATGAAATATATGTTGCAGTATTGTACGAAAGAAATACACATGTATCCCAGTATGCCTACGGAGGAATACAAAATGATGATGAGACAGCTAAAGTGCACACCAAATTCACATTTCCACGTCTCAACATATAATTACACTTGTGCTCTGCCAGATGTTTTGTGTAGACGATATTTATCACTCATTAAGGTTGATGACAAAGTTTACAAAAATGACCTTTGTGCAGCTTGTTATGCAAGCAGTGGGGAGCGTCATTGTTTGACAACACAATGTTCACACCACTCCACAGCCTCACGTAATATGAATTTCAGAGTGCTGATGGATTTAAACGGTAATCCTAGATCAGTGCATACGCTGTTATATTCAGTTTGTGCTACAACTATTGGAAATAAGCTTGTCTGCTCTGGATTTCATTGCCCGCACTCTTCCATTCAGTATAAATTACACTGTATTCCACTTAACACTAAGAATACTTTGGGATCTGAATATGGACATCTAAACTTCTTAATCAACGTAAATATTGATGCAGATTCTGCACATAATATAACACAGTTTATCAAGAATGAATATCTGTCAAATTTAACTGGCTGTAATTGTAATACTTCTTTACAAGAAGAATCAGCCAATAGATATGTGACCCTCATTTGCTCTGCTAATTACTCTGGTCCTGCATGGTATAAACTTTTAACAGATGCAGCAATGGATTTGAATTTCACCTTAGTTAATATTACTTATAATTCTAATAATAGATTATCTATGAACGATAGATGCACAAAGCTTAATTTATCACTACATTACATCACAAATGCAGATGTGGATTTTTCACAAGAAGGCAGGCTGATTTTCCTGGATTATACACAAGGATATTATTTCTATGACAATGTTACTGATTGGGAAATCCAAATTTCACCTGGCCAAGGAGTAAAGGTAAAATTTGCTGCTTGTTACAGCAAAATTCAACTTTGCCCCAAACATGTGTTTTCAAGCAATAGTTATTCTGTAACTAATGATTCATCTTATAAACTATTGAACACTGGTGAATATCTCAAACAAGATGAGTTTGTGATAGTAGATAGCAAGGGAACAATAATTGTATGCACTGATGAAAAACAAGACTCTCCATTATATTTGATTACATTAATTGGAACATCCATGTCAGTTTTATCACTTTTTGTAACTTTTGTCATTTACCTGTGTAAAAAGAGTCTCCGAACAGTTCCTGGTAAGATGACAATGAACTATATTGTAGCTCTTAGTGTTGCACAGATACTTCTTCAAAGTAATGATGACTTCTCTTCTCATTATCTACTTTGCAAAGCAATGGCAGCTGCTCAGCATTATTTATGGTTATCAACCTTCACATGGTTGAGCTGCATAACTCATAGAATGTACAAGACTTTCACAAACAATGGGCTTGCTCAACTGAACAAAATGGTATTTCCATATATGTTATGTGCATGGTCAGGTCCCTTGTGCATTGTTTTGCCTTGCATCTGTCTTGATTTGACCGGCACAGGCTGGTTTCAGTATGGCGATACTGACCAATGCTGGATATCTAACATTCATCCAAACAGTGTATTGTATGCTTTTGGTTGCCCCATGCTTTGTTTTGTCACTGTAAACACAGCGCTCTTGATTCAGTGTATTTTATCTCTCCGCGCTAACTTTGAAACAATCAATCTAGTTCGTGAAGTAAGCACAAAACAGACACTCCGCGTCTACCTGGGATTGTTCACGCTGATGGGTACTACCTGGTTGATAGGATTTCTTCCTAGTTTGACTGGCATTGACATCTTCTGGTACCCCTTTGTCATCCTGAATGCATTTCAGGGAGTTTTTGTTTTCTGTGTTTTTGGCTTGCCTAATATTATATGCCATTGTAGGTCACACGAAAGGACAGGATCAATGGAGATGAACACGAGTCATAGTGTTCCAGCAATATCACAGAGAAAACTATTTTAGATGGAGACTCAGACTCCAAAATTGATTTTAATCTATTACAGAAGTTTGATGTATACAGCTTAATAAATATGATATATGACTATGATATATTTTTGCACTACATATAAAATCATACTAAAACATACTATCAGGAAGCCTGAGCATGTGTTTTTATTTTCTTTGTTAATAAACCTTTAGCATCATCTAGTAGTAGTGTCATGTTTATTTTCCTATATAATATCTATTTTTTTTGTAACCTCTCGAATCAAATGATTAATTTTTATGACATCTGCGCATTTCAGGGCCTGATTAACCATAAGACTGCCTAGACTGAACCCAGGGCCCCATCAAAGGAGCCATCACCTTAAATTGTTATTTAAACAATGAAGTAAACTGAAATAAAAATGAGAAGAGATGACAAGAAGCAATCTGGGGGCCCCTATCTGATAGGTGATCATGATAACGATAATCATTATTGATAATGTACGTGCATATTTTATTGATACTTAATGAATTATACCACAACCCAAATCTGCCAACATTGAAACCGTTGGAACGTTATCTGGTTAGTATTGTAATATCAGGCCATAAAAAAAAAAATTGTGTTTCTCGACACATCATAATTACCACAGTTATGCGGTGACGTGGGGGATTTTTTTTTCTTCGGTTTTTATATTGATGACTATAACCACTTCAATTTCCCTGATCATGTTAGAACACAAAATATTTGAAAAGTTTTGAGAATATATTCGTATACCTCTACAATTTCAAGTGAACTACACTTACCAAATCTAGAGAGTTCTTATAATAATTAACGTTGTATGATATTTAATATATGTTCCGAAATTTTATATGAAAATGCATTGAGCATTACAGTAAACATTACATTTGACTAGTGATAATCCAATTTTACAAAGTATTTCTTGACAACAATTTTTTGATCTTATCTATCATTTCTAATGGGTCAAAAAAAGTGCATTATCTGTATGAGGACTGAAGATGTTTACTATATATTAATGATTTATTTGCCCTGACTATCCTTACCTCCTAAAATTATGAGTCACACCTTTGATTAATAAATCATTTAATATAAAAATAAATAAAAATAAAATAATAATATAGTAAGTTGGAAAAAACTTGCAGTATATAAACTTGTGCGAAACCACCAGCTAATTCAGTTAAAGTTTTAGATTTGTTTTATCTTGGAATTATTCTTATTTCGGTTTTATGTATAAATAGAGTTGTGAAATGTCACCTGCCATGTTGAGGTGTTCTAGGCAGAATTGTGAAGTGTCACGTAACAAGTACAAAATTGCAATTAATAACTGCAGTGTAATTGGGTCAAAACGGTCTACAGTCATCTAGTCAATAGTCAAGTCCACTTTTGATCACTTGACTGGGTCTTTTTGACGGAGTATGGTCAACTCGTCTGCCAGACAACTCATCTGCTACCCTGACTAACTCGTCCGCTGGTAAAACCAACTCATCCGCTGCTGATGCCTACTCGTCTGCCAAGTGAAACCTAGCTGTCAGCCGGCCCGCCCCTGGCCGGTAACCGTTTACTGACTCGTCCGCCGGAAGAAAGTCAACTCGTCCGCCACCCAAGAGCAGGGGAACCAGGGTGGACATGCGGCGGCCGCATTCTCTCGGCCGAGCATCTGAATTTACTAATCCATCTCATATAGATATTAATTATGAAAAATTTAATGAAATATTACTGAAAGGTATTAACCAGCATATGCCAACAAAATTAGTCAAATATAATAAATATAAACATAAAAAGAGCGCATGGATAACCCAGGGAATAATGAAATCGATAAAATTTAGGGATAAACTATACCGTAAATTAAAAAACACTTCATCTGACACTGATCTATATGATACACTTAGAATTAATCCAGACACATATAACAAAATACTAAGAAAATCTATCAGAGAGGCCAAAATAACACATTACCATGCCCAGTTCTCAAAATATAAGAATGACCTTAAAAATACATGGGTAACAATAAAAAACATAATAGGTAAAATAAGCAACAATAATAAATTTCCCGATTACTTTCTGATAAACAACTCTAAAGTTACAAACAAGCATCAAATAGCAGAATCCTTTAATGAATTTTTTACGAAAATGGGTCCTAATCTTGCAAGTAATATACAAACCCCAATAGGAGAGAGTTTCAGAAACTACCTAAACAATCCCTTTCAAGCAAACTTTACCTTTCAATGCATAACTGAAGACGACACACAAAAAATCATAAATAAACTGCGCAACAAATCTAGTTGTGGTGTTGATGGTATTTCCTCTAACCTACTTAAACACCTAAAAAATGAATTATATAAACCGATTACTCTCTTAATTAATCAATCCCTAATCACCGGTATTTTTCCCACATACTTAAAAACAGCCAAGATAATACCTATACATAAAAAGAATGACAATAAAATTTTGGACAATTATAGACCAATACCTATTCTCCCAGCTATATCAAAAGTCTTTGAAAAAGCTATCTATATTCAAATTAATCAACATTTTAAAATTAATAGACTTTATTACTCAGGACAATATGGTTTTCGTGAGAATCATTCCACCGAGTTAGCAACAATAGAATTAGTAGACAGATTAGCATATGACATGGACCAAGGTAATACCCCAATAAATATTTTCATGGATTTAAGCAAGGCTTTTGACACAATAGATCACCAAATACTCCTTCAAAATTTAGATTACTATGGAATTAAAGGACCCTCATTGTCACATATACAAAGTTACTTAACCGACCGTAAACAGTATGTTCAATATAATGACCTTCTCAGACCTTCTCCCTATAACAATAGGAATACCACAGGGCTCCATCCTCAGGCCCCTTCTTTTCATAATCTATATAAATGACATCTGCTTCTCATCAAATATTTTCCAGTTCCTAACATACGCTGATGACACCACCTTATACCTAACGCTAAACTCAATAGACCAAACTGACACCATACAACCCGCTGATAAACTAAATAAAGAACTAGATAATATAAATGATTGGTTAAACCTGAATAGACTATCACTGAACATCAACAAAACAAATGTATGATATTTCGACCCACTAAACGAACGATACAACCAACAAACCCGAATATTAAAATTGATAATACTACTGTTGAATATGTAGAAAACTTTAATTTTCTAGGTATCATAATAGATAATAAACTTAATTGGAAAGCCCAAACGGACTCAATTGCAAAGAAATTATCAAAAACCATAGGCATAATAAATAAGCTTAAACACTATCTTCCTCTGTACACACTAAAAACAATATATGACAGCTTAATTAATTCATCCCTCAATTATGGCATTCTATGCTGGGGATTTAAACAAAATAGGATATTTCAACTTTAGAAGAAAGCAATACGCACAATTACTAGAAGCAAATATAATGCCCACACTGAA
Organism: Alitta virens; assembly: GCA_932294295.1. Classification (NCBI taxonomy): domain Eukaryota; kingdom Metazoa; phylum Annelida; class Polychaeta; order Phyllodocida; family Nereididae; genus Alitta; species Alitta virens. The sequence continues at coordinate 2,893,616 of OW028585.1, read as the reverse complement.
CCTCTATTCAAGAAACTTAATATCTTAAAAGTAAATGACATTCAAATTAGAAAACTGTGCAAGTTTTACTTCCGATACATAAACAATCAGATACCAGATCATTTCACTACTACTTAATATATTACACCGTCAAACCATAATCACTACTTAACACAAGAAATATCAAGTCTGTTATCCCTAGAGTTCGCCACAAATTTGCAGAATCAATTGTCCGTTACCAACTTACCCTGCTACTCAATAAGAATGAAACATATATTAGATAAAACCCATACCCATAGTGAATCAGGATTCACTATATACATTAAACGCCACATCATTAGCTTATACCAAGATACTTGTCCGATCCCTAACTGCTATATTTGTGAAACTAGAAACTAGCAAACTCTACCAAACCTCCCTCCCTAGTCCTTTCATCAAAGTAAATTTAGCCTATATGATCATCATCTTCTATCATCTACTTCTTCATTTCTCTCTCATTAACATCTTCTTTTCCATTATTCTTTTTTTTCATTCTTTACTCGTATTATGAGATACTTATAATCCGTATCACTAACTTACAGCAATAACTGACCCCACAACATTCATGCAATATGTAGTGACAATATTTAAATCAAAAGGGGGCAGTGACGATAGCGTTACTTCTGGTAACTTATTCACTGCCTCCTTGACCACATACCTCCTAATGCTGCATTATATACTTTGTATATTTATAAATATTTATATTGGTTTTGGTCAAATAAAAGCATTTCTCTCTCTCTGATTAGTCTGCTGGTGGCTGCCCTGATCCCAAGTCAAATAGTCCAATTCCCTAAATGTTTTTTATCTCTTTTCTTAGAGAAATACTGTGTTTTAGTACAGAGGATAGATACTCCATCTAGTGTTTAATGGGGGGGGGGGGATGGCTAGCCCAACCAGTTGGCTAGAGGACCAGTTGGTTTTCTGGCAGACCAGTTGACCCTTAGTGGCGGACCAGTTGACCACAGGTAGCAGACTATTTGACCAGACTGGCGGACCAGCAGGCGAGTTGGTCAGAGGCCCAGTCGTCGGTAGGACCAGTTGACTAGACCCCCTTTTGACGACTTTACCAAGGCTTTTGATGACTGTACCAGGGCTTTTGATGACTTGACCTTTTTTTTATGACTTGACCAGTTGACGACTAGACCTTTTGACAAGGTGACTGTGGACCCATTTTCGTCACAGGATATGAACAAACAGTGGATCCGGCGATTAAAAAAAAAATTTCTTAGCAAACTGGTAGTTATTTGGGACAAAGTATGGCCAATTTTAAAGCACTGATTACTTCTGACAGTTCTATACTTGATAAAGGCCTAGACCCATTTATAAAAAACAAAGGTAACATATGTGGTTCATTTAAAACATATTCTACATACTACGTAATTATTATGAACATGAGACTATTTACGTTATTTTATAAAAACTTGTACATGATACTACAACAAAATATTTATCTGGAAATTTAGTTATTAATCTAATCAACACTGATCATTTCCTTTTACAGTGTCACATTTTGTCACAAATTTCCTTTAAAAAAAAAAAGTTTTCATTCAATTTTTTTTAACCATCATGACTGCAGCTAAATGAGGTCAAAAGTTTATTACAATTTAATTACATTTGATGCTACAGGACACCTTGCAGCTGGGTGGCCTAATGATTAAGGCATCTGCTAATTTCCGCATTTGCCAGCTCAGCTGCAGGTCTCGGGCTTGATCCGTGGCCCAGGTTTTCCTCATGAGCTGCATGCTAACTGGAGGTTGATAGCATGTCACTGAATATTTCACTGATGAGTGTACATAAAAATACATGGCTTTCTTTGCATTTGATAGGGTAGCAGGTCGTTTCGGCCTTGAGCCTGTTCGGCTTCGCAAAAACAAGTCGATTCGGCCTTTTAGCGAAGTCGATTCGGCCTCCTATATTTTTGTATGGGAGCCGAATCGACTTAAAAAATGAGACAGTTCGGCCATTTAATTGAGTCGTTTCAGCCTTCTGCTTTTTTAAGTGCAATCTAGAATGAAAGGAATCGGTTTTCATTGATAAAGGAATAGAGAAAGAATTGAATGCAATTGGAAATGCTTTGTGATATTACATGAAATAATAAAGACCATGGATAAAGGAATAGAGAAAGAATTGAATGCAATTGGAAATGCTTTGATATTACTTGAAGAATGTGAAACACAAATAAAACTAACATTTATGTTTGTTTTAATTTATATTTTATTTACTCATAAATTTGTGTATTTAGATAAAAAAACTAAATATTAATACACATTTCACATGGCCTTCTAAAACATTCAGCAATATTTAAGATAATATTCCCCAAAGATATTACCAAATTATTTGCACAATATTTAAAAGGTCATGTAAATTGATATTATGTCAGTATATGGCCGTGGAATTGCTGAAAGAAATATCTAAATTCCATGGTCCGGTCATGGATTAGACACACAACAATATTTATTTACTATTGTGAAAGTCTTTATTGTTTTTTTGAATTGTGATTATGATTTATATTTTGTCATTAATAAATAAAATTGCAAAAACCCCTCTGTTGTTCAAATGTCAAGGCTGGTATTTTGTTTTTAAAGGGCTCGTTACCATCAACAAATAGGTGTAAATATCATCATTCTATCATGATTAGTTATCAAGATAATCTATTTCTTAGCGTCGCCAGGGGCGGGGATGATCAGGGCAGATTAAGTATTTTTTGGCAGCCGGCCGAACCCGCGGCCGAATAGACTTATTTCCTAGACCGAACCGAATCTGTTCGGCTTCAATGCTAAAGTATAGGGAGCCGAACTAACTTGTTTCGTAGGACGAATCGACTCATTTAAACGAGTCGTTTCGGCCGGGCCAAACTGGTCGAAGGCCGAAATGACTAGCATTCTTTGATAGCTTATATATATTTTGATGCCATATTTTCTGGTATTTTCTCTTTGCAGGTGCATAGTTAAAAAATAAATCTATGAGGATTTGAAAACTCTCTAAGACTATTGCATTGTTCAAGTGCAGTGATATTTTTAATTAAGTACAATGTAGATCTTTATAGATACTAGTAAAATCTTGATACACAAATTGTCTACTCTAAAACACAGCATCTGAAATTTGACATAACAAATGAATAGAACATTGAAATTTGACATAGCAAATGAATAGAACATGGCCTTTCTTCCTCTATCATGTGAAATCCAGGCATTAATTTGACCACGTCTCACGCAGTCAACTATATTTCCTCTGCATGGATTTTTGTTTCTTTTAAATGACAATGACATAGAAGACATAGTACAACAAATTCATTATGCAAAAATGAATAATTTAATAAAGGAGTGGAAGTCTGCCACTGCAGAGGGTTTCTTAAAAATATGCTTAATAGGTTTTTGGTCCTGAGCTTGAGGTTGCCATTATATATTAAAATAAGGATTAGTCTAGTAAATCAAAGCAGACAGAAGATTCATCTTTTATTGAGTAACATTCCATGGTCCCGGATTCAAATGTGTCTCAAAAAATAATTTATGCATTTTGGAAGTAATATCCATGGGGGTTAGTAAAACAAAAAATTCCAAGTTCACCCACAGTTCCTCATTCTAAAATGGCTACCCAGACATATCCCATCATGCTTTATAGAATGAAACAGATTGGCTGAAGCCAATCCAAAAAATGCTGTCACAGTTTTAAAGTTTAGGCTGCCACTGCATATTACAGATATATCATTATGCAATCATACAATGGTTACAAGTAAAATATGAAGATATTTACATTAGAAAATGTCAATGTAACATTTGAGGGTGTACATATCTCATTGTCTGACAATGTAACCTGTGTAATTATTTTGTACCACTGAACCCCATCCATGCGTTCAAAATAAACATAGGATGCACTGCATCAAAACCCTGAGTGAATCCCACATAGCACACAGGCAGCATGAAAACTGTTTAGTGTTTTTCTGACAGCAGGAGGGTGGGTGTTGCACTTTTATTTCCAGAGCAGAACTCTTAACACACACATTCTTTTCTGAACTTCAACACTAATGCACTTACCTGAATGAAATTTCAAACACTAACAATCTGTTTTGGAAAATTTGGAAAAATATTATTCCTGAATGTTTATTTAGTGTGTGAGATTTGACCAAGTATCCTATTTTGAGCTCTTGAACTTCATCGTTAATTATATTCTGAAAATTTTGAAAATATTTAAAAAATAATCCATTCTGTTCAGAGTAAAGCCAAGTGAGCATCAAAAGTACTGTGTATCTTGTTCCTGCCATTTAATTTTTCTGTTTCCAAAATTTTGTACACAATAAGGATAAATCAGTTTGCTAGAATCATCAGCACAATAGCATGTTCCCTTAACTATTCTACAACTAAGATTATCATGTGTATGTCAAAAATAGTCATAAATAGGCTATGGCAATGCTTCTTAAGGAATATATATGAAATTCAGCAACACATTGTAAAAGTCCAACCATCATGACTCTAAGGATGGTGCGTCACAGTCCAATCCCAAGGTATGAGATATAATCCAAAGTAGGCAGTCAATTCAGAGAGACTCTGCCACAGTGACTTTCATCAAGTCTCAGGATAGAGACAACTTCCAAGTAGTAAAACAAACAAATGAGACAAGATAGCTTGCTTTCTCAGCTCACAAGTCAAGTCAGAACTGCTAATTTTTATTGTTGCAGGCCTTTATACAAATGTAAAGAGATCAATATTCACTCAGGCATCTCTGCCACCAATCATGCACATCCATCTAACCAATCCTAGGAGTGATCCAAAATGATCCAACCAATAAGGTTCAAACTCACTGGAGCATGTCGGGGCAGGGACCCTCTCAATCTGTGCAGATGGTCTTCCAAACTGGTGAGGCTACCAGGCCACCAACCTTAATTCGATAAACTTTTACAGTTTTAACATACCTAGGACAAACAACCAGCATAAAGGAGTGCAATTTGCAGCTAATATGTTGAGGCATTGCTTAACTCAGGAATTCAGGAATTAATGGAAATTTCCCAAGGTCAAGCAAAGGTAATGCAACTTAATGCTTGGTGGTTTTAAGACAGAATTCATGAGTCTTTAATATTTAAGCAGGTTTGTTATGAGCCAAATATAAATTGATAAATAATAACTGGTTGGCAAGCTTGCAGAGTAATGCATCCCCTTGCAGTGTGCAAACTAGCTAGTATCATATAAGAGATTAAAAATGCATAATAAGTGCTAATCTACAAAGTAAACATACATGCTAGTGGATATTGATAATGATTAATTGCAGCCTGCACTTTACAACGTATTTAAATGAATACAGTTTAAATACAAATAAAGATAAATCTTGAAGGTATATTTTGTATGGAACGATACTCGACACGCCCATTTTTAGGCATTCATAGGTCAAAATATTTTTCGCATGCTGATTACTTATCGCTGGCAACTAAAGGAACTATACATTATAAATTGCCATACCATTACCTTCAACCATCACTGAATTGTTGGGTTAGAAAACAATCGCTGTCCTTGAAAATGACATCATCAAAGCTGAATGGATTTCATTTTCCACTAGGGGAATTTCAGAAGTTTTCAGTGTGAGGTATAGAGAGTGTTGCTTCTTGGTATCTTCTGTGGTTCTGCCTTCCAATGGATAGTCAGGAACAGCACCAATTTTGAAGCACACCATCCAAAATTTATGAAAATTGCAAACAATTTTGAAACTTTAAATCCTATTTCTGAAGAGCATAAAATTCTGCAAACTTCTTTGCAGCAGCACATTAAGGCTTCTGGATAGTTTTGATTACAGTAATCCAAGACAGATAGCCATCATATCAAGGGTAAAATGATAGAATACTGGTGTAGTTAGTGGTAAGTATGGTGCGGTACGGTCAAAGGAGCGACACCAGCGGGGTTTTTAGGAACTACAGTTGTGCTATAGTGTGGCCATCTAGGTGATAATTATGATACTAGAGACCGATCGCTGTAATATCAATCTTTCGTCCATTAATAGCACTATATCATATTTATTGATTTTTCTAGATGTCATCTCATCATTACATTTAATTATGTATAATTATTGATTAATTATTTAGATTAATTAATTTACAAGGATCAATAAATTTATTTAAAATGATATCATATAGCTGAGGGGCTTGCTGCTGAAGCGCTTTATGTTTTTTTTGTGCTGTAATACCAGAGGATGAATTAGTTTATAATTACTGATTAAAAATGTTTGGATTAATTAATTCTCATAACTTAATGAATTTATTAAAATTATACTGTATAGCTGAGGTTGTAAATATATGCTGCTGAAGCTCTTTATGTTTTTTTGGTACCACGCTACCAGTGGGAATTTAGAAACTATGAATGTGTATTGTGTTGCTACCTAGTGATAAGAGTAAAGCTAAAGACTATTCATATATATTTATATATACTATAGTATGATTGGATAATTCAAAACATGCAAAAATAATGGAATATTTAAATTAGCTGGGTGTCAACCAATAACATGATAGGCATATTATCACGTGATAAATTCGGAGTTAGGGGAACTATTTAAGCTAGACGTATCATTTGCGTTGCATCCTGTGGTAATCTCACAAAGTAAGTGAATGATATATAAAAAGGGTTTTAGAGAGGATTTTATATTTGGAACTATTTAAGCTAGACGTATCATTTGCGTTGCATCCTGTGGTAATCTCACAAAGTAAGTGAATGATATATAAAAAGGGTTTTAGAGAGGATTTTATATTTGTGTTATCAAGAGAGATTATTTAAAAAAAAAATGGACTTGTAACAGACTATAGTCATTTGCAATGGTTTTTTGAGTGTATTTATGTATTTCCTATAATTTTCTATATTTGCTGCAATTGCCTATATCAATGAAGTGTTGTGTGTTGGTGTGCTTGACAGTTAATAGCTTACATGTTAGAGGCAAATTTCAGAGGTGTAGTTAGTAGGGTGCATCAGAATTCCCAAACTTGGAAAATCAATCTTCTGTAGTCATAAATCTGTTCTACCACACAAAAAACATTCTGTGAAAATTTTACATTAATTGAGCTATGCCTAGGTATGCCACCATCACTTTGAAAATATTTAATTATATTTTATTATGAAAATATGGTTTTTCAGTAATAACCCCAAAACTAAGGCAAATAAGCCTATTATTACTATGAAAGTTGAATATAAATATGGGGTTTCTGCACATTTTGAGCCTATTTGCAAGTCTCTATGTGGAACAGTTCTTCAGATATGGACTTTCTATCACCCGTCATTGCCTAAATAAAATAAAAATCTGCTTTATCTTAATGAAGTATTGTTGTTGAGTGCTTGTTCAGTTGTGTCCAGATAAAATGAAATATGCCTGTGAAATTATGTGATATAGAATGGTTAGAATTTAGAGTTTCCAGCATTGATGTGGGTCTTTTACTTGGCCTAGTCTCATGTGATCGACAGGCAGCAGACTAGTTGTTGATTAGTTGTTGATAGTTGTAGTTGGCTAATTGTAGCAAATATCATTTGGCAAAACTTGGCACAAGAGTCATTTTACAAATCTGCGTGAAGGTCTTGAGATCTTGGAAGGCAGAAGTTCAGGTACCTGAGGGGCTTGCTGCTGAAGCGCTTTATGTTTTTTTTGTGCTGTAATACCAGAGGATGAATTAGTTTATAATTACTGATTAAAAATGTTTGGATTAATTAATTCTCATAACTTAATGAATTTATTAAAATTATACTGTATAGCTGAGGTTGTAAATATATGCTGCTGAAGCTCTTTATGTTTTTTTGGTACCACGCTACCAGTGGGAATTTAGAAACTATGAATGTGTATTGTGTTGCTACCTAGTGATAAGAGTAAAGCTAAAGACTATTCATATATATTTATATATACTATAGTATGATTGGATAATTCAAAACATGCAAAAATAATGGAATATTTAAATTAGCTGGGTGTCAACCAATAACATGATAGGCATATTATCACGTGATAAATTCGGAGTTAGGGGAACTATTTAAGCTAGACGTATCATTTGCGTTGCATCCTGTGGTAATCTCACAAAGTAAGTGAATGATATATAAAAAGGGTTTTAGAGAGGATTTTATATTTGGAACTATTTAAGCTAGACGTATCATTTGCGTTGCATCCTGTGGTAATCTCACAAAGTAAGTGAATGATATATAAAAAGGGTTTTAGAGAGGATTTTATATTTGTGTTATCAAGAGAGATTATTTAAAAAAAAAATGGACTTGTAACAGACTATAGTCATTTGCAATGGTTTTTTGAGTGTATTTATGTATTTCCTATAATTTTCTATATTTGCTGCAATTGCCTATATCAATGAAGTGTTGTGTGTTGGTGTGCTTGACAGTTAATAGCTTACATGTTAGAGGCAAATTTCAGAGGTGTAGTTAGTAGGGTGCATCAGAATTCCCAAACTTGGAAAATCAATCTTCTGTAGTCATAAATCTGTTCTACCACACAAAAAACATTCTGTGAAAATTTTACATTAATTGAGCTATGCCTAGGTATGCCACCATCACTTTGAAAATATTTAATTATATTTTATTATGAAAATATGGTTTTTCAGTAATAACCCCAAAACTAAGGCAAATAAGCCTATTATTACTATGAAAGTTGAATATAAATATGGGGTTTCTGCACATTTTGAGCCTATTTGCAAGTCTCTATGTGGAACAGTTCTTCAGATATGGACTTTCTATCACCCGTCATTGCCTAAATAAAATAAAAATCTGCTTTATCTTAATGAAGTATTGTTGTTGAGTGCTTGTTCAGTTGTGTCCAGATAAAATGAAATATGCCTGTGAAATTATGTGATATAGAATGGTTAGAATTTAGAGTTTCCAGCATTGATGTGGGTCTTTTACTTGGCCTAGTCTCATGTGATCGACAGGCAGCAGACTAGTTGTTGATTAGTTGTTGATAGTTGTAGTTGGCTAATTGTAGCAAATATCATTTGGCAAAACTTGGCACAAGAGTCATTTTACAAATCTGCGTGAAGGTCTTGAGATCTTGGAAGGCAGAAGTTCAGGTACCGAAGTCAAAGAGGCCATGGCTAAAACTCGCAAGTCAACAGATATATTTGGTCTTGGGCCTGGTATCAATGACAATGATGCTAATATTACAGGCAGCAAACTTCCTAATGAAATGCAAGTACTGAGGTGCATGCTCTTCCACATCAAGAATGGTTCTTCTAAGAACCGGACACAAAATGAAGCTGCAAAAATAGTTTTGCAGCAAATAGAGACCTTCTATGCAAAGGCAAATATACCCTTGGTGTCTGAATGGTATGCTTCTCAAAGGCTTGTTAAGCTAGTAAATGATAACAAGAAATTGAGGGATATCCCTGTGAAGAGAAGGTCAACACCATATGTTCAGAGCCTAGTTGAGAAAACCAAAAAAGATCTGGAAAAGACATTTCGACTGTGGCCTGAAAATGCCGAAGAACTCATCAAGAATGAGCAGGACAGAAAGTTTTTGCAATCTATGAAGTCGGACAGAGTGGCAACATTTGGTTGTTTTGATATGAAGTTAGCCCAGAAAATTCAGAGAAAGGAAGACAGGGCAGAAGGAATGAAAAAGATCAGACAGAAAGAGAAGGCCTACATGGATAATTTTGAGAAAACTTTTCTCTCACTCAGACACTCCAGACAGTGACTGTGATGAAGAAATTGTCACAACTAGTGATGTTAGCCTTGTTAGGGAGAGCAGTGGCAAAAAAAAGAAGAGTGGTACACCTGCATTTGTTCCAAACAACATCTAGCGATCTGAACGCTTGGTGTCCCTGGCAACAAGAATGAAGATGACACCCTCACAACAGGCTGCCTATACAGAGGCACTAATTGATGAGATAGGTGGAGATTCATCCAAGGTCTGTTTGTCATATGCTTATGCTGATCGTGTCAGAAGGCAAGTATCAGAGACAATAACACAGGACATCAGGAATTCTTGGACTCCACCAAAACTTGCTTCACTACATTGGGATTCTAAGCTTATGCCAATGCTAACAAACCAGAATGTCAAGGAGGAGCGACTGGTCATTGCTTTAGGGGACAATGATGAAGTCAAGATTCTTGGTACACCATCTTACAAGCCTGGGGGAGAACATAAAGCTGGAGAAATCATCACACAGTTGACAAAAGATGCTCTGACAACCTGAAACTGCAGTGATAATGTTGTCAATATGGTGTTCGACACAACTGCAAGTAACACTGGGCATGTCTCAGCGGCTTGTGTCAGTATTCAACAACTTCTTGACCGGCCACAACTTTGGTCTGGATGTCGTCACCACATTGGAGAGGTAGTTGTATCTCATGTGTTTAATGACCTAAAGATAGAAGCCTCTAAGTCACCTGAGACCATGTTGTTTGTTATACTCAGAAAACATTGGGACAAGCTCCAAACTCCAGACATGGTTGACATAAATCTAAAACCTCTGAATCTGGCAGGCTTCTCCCAGGGAAACCAAAAGCTAATCTTGGCTTGGCGTGATGAGGTCTCTCAGAAAGCATCATTACAACTATCACTGAAGAGGGACGACTACAAGGAGTTCATTGAACTATGTCTGCTGTTTCTGCAAGGCAATGTTCAAGTGCCCAAACAGCTCAGAACCCCTGGTGCTCTCCACAAGGCTAGATGGCTTGCTAAGAATATCTACTTGATCAAGATCTGTCTCATGGAAGACCAAATAAAAAAATTACCACGTGGAACCATCACTGCCCAGCAACAAGTTCAGAAAATCCGTGACATGGCAACATTCCTAACTTTGGTGTACAGCCATTGGTGGCTTTCTTGTGAGAACGCTGTAGTAGATGCACCTCACAATGACCTCCAGTTTATCAAGCGTTTGATTCAGTACGAGTCTCTCAACCCCACCATCTCAAGCAGTGCCCTTAAAGCTTTCCAGCGTCATATGTGGTACCTGGTAGGAGAGATGATTCCATTGGCTCTTTTTAGCACTGTTGTCACAGATGAGCAGAAGTCATCAATCGCCAAGGCCTTGTTGAATGTTAAACCAGAAGACACTTCATCTCTGCCGCAAGCAAGGTTTGGTTTGGACTATGGTAAACCAGTATTCCCAACAGACATTGGGCTCAACACTGAACTGGCAGACTTGGTGACAGCTGACTCCTGGTTCTTGTTTGAGAGTCTACAGCTACAACCACAATTCCTGCGAGAAGAAGTGATGATGTGGTCATCCTCCAGCTCCTACAAGACCTCCCTGGAAAATGTTAGGGCCATCAATGTCATCAATGACAGTGCAGAACAAGGAGTGAAGATGTGTTCGGATTTCCAGCAGTCTGCCCGGAAGGAAACCAACTTTCAGAATGTCCTGCAGGTAGTGGAGAAGGACAGAAGAAGCCTGCCTAACCTGAGAAAGAGGAAAGTATCTGATGCATAAACTGACACTTTGTGTTTTGTAAATATTGAACATAGTATAACCTCATTCATTCTCATTAACTTTTTACGTATTAACGACATGCCATTCCTTCTGTATTCGCTGTAAGAGTTTTTGTACATTTTGCATTGTATTGTTTGCTATTGAGTACTTGATATCAACAAATTATATTGTTGGGCTTTACACAAACTGCTGTGAAATAATTATGAAAATAGTAATAAATATATGAATCTGAACATTCTTTTTTTTTTAGTGGAGAAAAGCAAATCATAATGAGTCTCTAATACTTTATACTTTTAGGTAATGAATATTCATTATTGATTAAAATATCTTAACCATGTTTTCTTTTGTGATAGTGGATACCATTGGACAGCTGTATACATTGATATATCTTGGAATGAATGTCAAAATAGCGAAAGATATATCTTTAGGCATTACAATATGTACTTGAAAAAAAACTCCATATTTCAAGAATAATCAGTTAGAGTGGTCCTAGAGACTTGCAAATAGGCTCAAAATGTGCAGAAACACCAAGTTTATATTCAACTTTAATAGTAACTATAGCTCTACTGGCCTTAGTTTTTGAGTTATTTACATATAAAAATCAATAACAAAATTTCAAAGCGACGGTGGCATACCTAAGCATAGCTCAATTTATCTAAAAATTGACAAGAATACTTTATCTTAGTCACAGAACAGATTTGTGACTACAGAAAGTTGAATTTCAAAGGTTTTTAAAAATCATGTTAATTTGATGCACCCTAGTAGTTAGGTATTTCACACTTTCCTTGTTGACTTCCTTTAGCATGTTTAGCCATTCTGAATTATATTTAGTCAAGCACACATGTATGGAATTATAAAGTCTTCAGATATATAGCTATAATCAATTGTAAGTACATGTATAGCTTATAATCATTTTATAGTTTATTATATATGTTAAAGCCTATCTATAGTATTTTGTGCTTATCCAATTTATGTAATTTATAAAGACCTATTGTGGATTGAGGTTTGCTTGAGTCTAACAATCCTGTAGTATCTTTAGTAATGCTTTCTTTTCTCTTAATTTCAGTTAACCACTTGCACACACAAATGATGTTTGAATATATGAGAATAAAGTGTGTTACAAAATTATCTGACTGAAGTCCTTCAAAGGATTATTATGGATCTCCTGAGAAATTGTTAAACTAGCACATTAACAAGTGTCATAAATTATTGACAGAGGCTTTGTCTATCAATGAAACTAATCATCTCTTCGTAGTTGAAAATTATTCGGAAATTTTATGGTGTATAAAAAAAATTATATCAAGAGAGTGTCCTGAAATCTTACATCAGGATCACACGTGTAAATGTGAAGAATGGTTATTAAACAGTCCTTTGGACTGGGTTGTTCATAAAGAATATGAAATGTATGACATGATGGGAGTTAGAATATTTGGTGAGGCCGAGGATTGCTGGTTAACAAGAAGTTTGAAAACTATTTTCATCTTACAACAACATTTTGATCCCAACAATCAAGCTCTTGTAAGGTTAGAAGAAGATTATGAATTTTTAGAATTTCAATTATACTACAGGGAAATTGAAGAAATTGATCTAGCTAGAAGGTATTTTAATATTTTGAAAAACCTGGAAGCTTATTTAAGTGAAAAATGCCCTACTCTTTCTGTAAAAGTTTTTTGTTTTTTAGTAATAACTTTTCACGTTTCGTAAGATTATTAATAAACAAATAGAAAGTGACCCTACAGCGTGTTGGCTAACCTAAAAAAATTGAAAAATATCGTCACATCTGTTTAATCTATGACATAGCTCAAGGGATTTAAGATTAATATTACAACTTTATTATATTGGTTTTCTATCTATAGCTTTGAAGAGTAATTCGTCAAGATGATTCTCATGTACTGGGCAGTGTTAGGCCAAAGACTTTGTAAAGAAGAAAGCCATGATGTCATTTTATTTAAAAGTGAACCATTCCTTTCACTTGAGAGCTGCAGGAAAAATTACCAACAATACGTCAATGAAGGAATCATCACAGCCATCACATCAGAATTCCTAAGTTACTCAGTAAGATATATAGTGGATAACTCTGAAGTGGAGTCTGCCTCTGATTCTGAAAATTATTCAGATTCTGATAGCGATTCTGAAATAGACTCTGTAGACATACTATATGGTAGTAGTGGCTCAGCACATCATAAGAAAATCTCAGAAGATGAATAAATAGAGGCAAAGCCCTTCACAGCGATGTAAGAATGAAATGGACTATATATCTTTTGGACAAATGTACACACGAAGACCACTGGATCCAGCAAGAAACTTCAAAAGACACTTTTTTAACATTAAGAGACTGTTTGGTAAATTTTTGGGACTCCCAATTTGAAAGATTTAACCCAAGTGTGAAATATGAAGTTATCATTAACTTGATGAATTAATATTGTGTAAAGAATTTTTTATATCTCTCATTTACTGCTTTATATAATGAAATCGTAAACTAGAGAATATGCTATGATATGATATAGTGTGTGTTGATATGATATGATATGATTGATATTAAAAATTAGTACTCATCTGTTCAGTTTTACTTAATGTTTTTTTTTGAGTAACTATATTATATAAGTTTACAAGATCCTTCATTAGTTAGATAGTTATTTATATTTATAGACCACTCGATCACCTAAATTTCAGTATCACGGGACACACAGTATGAATCACATCTTGAACAAAGGGTGAGATAGTTTTTTGTGTAAAGCACTTCAGAGCTCATAAAATGAACAAGCGGCACCATTCTTATCTAAGTAAGATTTATTACAACCCGAGGTCACCTGAAAGTTTCACCAGTAAAAATAAAATTTGGAAGCTTATACAATCAAGAAAAGATAAACCTAAAGGGCTCACTTTGGAAATTTTACAGGATAGGCTACAGAGGGAAGACCCCCGTCTGTTCATAAACAAAGCACTTCCAAATTTTGAAAAGAGCCTTTTTAAAAGTGTTAGAACAGGGGCGTACACCGTAACATTTATGGGTAGATGAAGGAAGCGAATTTCAAAATAAATTACTGAAGAAATATTTCTTAGAAAATGACATCCATATGTTTATAGCTAGATCTGAGAGTAAATCGATGTTTGCCAAAAGATTAATTAAAACTTTAAAATTAAAATTATTTAAATATATGTACTATAAGCAAACTTACAGGTATGTAGACGTTTTACCTAAAATACTATAATCTTATAATGATTCTTACCATAGATCAATCAAAATGGCTCCATCAAGTGTAAATGATACTAATGAACTTGACATATATTTAAGAGATTACATGCCTTACGTTAATAAAATTAATCCGCCGACTGAAAAAAGTTCACTAGCGAAAGGAACTTTGGTAAGAGTGTCACACTCTAAAGAACCATTTTCTAGATCTTATAATGAGACTTTCAGTGAGGAAATATATATTATTGATCAAGTTATCAATTCCTACCCAAGAAGATATGCTTTAGTGGATTCCTTACAGGAAAAAGTGAAGGGAACTTTTTACAGTAAGGAGCTACAATTTGTTCACCCTGACGAAAATAGAGAATACAAAATAGACAACCTTTTAAAATACAGAAAGAACAAAAAAGAAGCTCTAGTTTCTTGGTACGGCTACAGTAGTAAGTTCAATTCTTGGATACCTTCATCTCAAATAAAAATAAATAAATAAAAATATAATGATGAGGGATAAAATAGTTATACTTGTTGTTAGCGATGATGCAACACAATTTTTTCAAATGTCCAATGAACAAACAAAATGCTTTTACGTATATTTTTAATTCTCCATTTACTTTAGAAGGAAATTGGTACTTAAGTTTAAGGGACATAACCATTACATTAAGTAATTCTATTACTGAATTGAACCCCATTTTAGTAGACGTAGAATTAGATCAAGTAACAGGAAATGTAAGAGACGGGGTAGAATGCACAGTTTTAAAAAGAGTTATTTTTAAACCTGAGCAAGGTGCTAAATCGATAACAGCTTCATTCAACCATTCTGATGGGTTTAGGATAAGAACGCCACATCTTGATAGATTAGATTTCAAGTTCAACCTGTAGTTGAAATGTATTGACCAACTACAGCAGGTGACTGTTCTACACAGGTTGCCGTAAGGGCAGTTTCATTCTGTTTAAGATTATCTAATAGCTAAAAATTAGGGTTGCACTGCATGTTGTGCTTTTTTATTAAGCAACTTTGAAATTTTCTCTATCTCCCACATCAAACTAGTTTAAAAGGTACTGCAATCACCAAATATTTTAGAAAACTTGAATTAAACAAAATGCCTCAATATGAAGTAGCACTTTGCCAAGTTAATATCACCGCTTCTCTGTGTTATTTTGCAGCCATTCAATTTTGCTCGCTGATTTAAAAGAAATTTTCAAGCAAGGAATAATGATCTTAGAAACTGTTTACATTGTTACCCTCTTATAACATATCAAACAGAATAATTTTAGAAGCTGTTCAGATTATGTTTAAGGCATGAATAGTGTGACTACCAGAGAAAGTAACGCATGGTGGTTAAAATGCCCAAAATGTTGGCCATTAAAATTAAATTCGTAAATTGACAAGTAAGAAGTGAAAGGAAAATTTCACTTTTCAAAAAGCTGTGGAAGGAGCGTTTCAACCTTAGACATTCAAGTATAACCACAAGGAAGACTGACCAACTATTTTCGGTGAATGGGAAAAATGTATGCTAATCTTTGTGCAAGGAATGGTTGCCAAGACTGTTAATAAATGTGAGACATTGCACATCACACTCAGAAAAGCATCAATACTTGAATCTGCATAGCTGGGTACATTATGAAATTATCATGTTTGGGTTATTAGTCCATAATGAGAAAACTAAGTTATATTTCTCACATTTTGTGGCATCATGAAACACCAATATCAAACTTTAATTTTGAACTTTTCTCCAATATCATGTATACGAAAATCTCAGCAAATAATATGGTTGCTGGATTACTATGCATGCAGTATATTTCATGTCATGCATGCAGTGCAATTGTCTTTTTAAACCAAACATTGATAATTTGCATTGGGGCCAACATGTATACACTTGGCTGTATCACTTGGATGGGCATTTTACAAAATGCTGACTTAGTATATTATTTAGCAGAGACTAACCAGATAGCGTTCCAACGGTTTCAATGTTGGCAGATTTGGGTTGTGGTATAATTCATTAAGTATCAATAAAATATGCACGTACATTATCAATAATGATTATCGTTATCATGATCACCTATCAGATAGGGGCCCCCAGATTGCTTCTTGTCAAAAAAATTTATCATTTGATTCGAGAGGTTACAAAAAAAATAGATATTATATAGGAAAATAAACATGACACCACTTCTAGATGAGGCTAAAGGTTTATTAACAAAGAAAATAAAAACACATGCTCAGGCTTCCTGATAGTATGTTTTAGTATGATTTTATATGTAGTGCAAAAATATATCATAGTCATATATCATATTTATTAAGCTGTATACATCAAACTTCTGTAATAGATTAAAATCAATTTTGGAGTCTGAGTCTCCATCTAAAATAGTTTTCTCTGTGATATTGCTGGAACACTATGACTCGTGTTCATCTCCATTGATCCTGTCCTTTCGTGTGACCTACAATGGCATATAATATTAGGCAAGCCAAAAACACAGAAAACAAAAACTCCCTGAAATGCATTCAGGATGACAAAGGGGTACCAGAAGATGTCAATGCCAGTCAAACTAGGAAGAAATCCTATCAACCAGGTAGTACCCATCAGCGTGAACAATCCCAGGTAGACGCGCAGTCTCTGTTTTGTGCTTACTTCACGAACTAGATTGATTGTTTGAAAGTTAGCGCGGAGAGATAAAATACACTGAATCAAGAGCGCTGTGTTTACAGTGACAAAACAAAGCATGGGGCAACCAAAAGCATACAATACACTGTTTGGATGAATGTTAGATATCCAGCATTGGTCAGTATCACCATACTGAAACCAGCCTGTGCCGGTCAAATCAAGACAGATGCAAGGCAAAACAATGCACAAGGGACCTGACCATGCACATAACATATATGGAAATACCATTTTGTTCAGTTGAGCAAGCCCATTGTTTGTGAAAGTCTTGTACATTCTATGAGTTATGCAGCTCAACCATGTGAAGGTTGATAACCAGAAGTAATGCTGAGCAGCTGCCATTGCTTTGCAAAGTAGATAATGAGAAGAGAAGTCATCATTACTTTGAAGAAGTATCTGTGCAACACTAAGAGCTACAATATAGTTCATTGTCATCTTACCAGGAACTGTTCGGAGACTCTTTTTACACAGGTAAATGACAAAAGTTACAAAAAGTGATAAAACTGACATGGATGTTCCAATTAATGTAATCAAATATAATGGAGAGTCTTGTTTTTCATCAGTGCATACAATTATTGTTCCCTTGCTATCTACTATCACAAACTCATATTGTTTGAGATATCTACCAGTGTTCAATGGTTTATAAGATGAATCATTAGTTACAGAATAACTATTGCTTGAAAACACATGTTTGGGGCAAAGTTGAATTTTGCTGTAACAAGCAGCAAATTTTACCTTTACTCCTTGGCCAGGTGAAATTTGGATTTCCCAATCAGTAACATTGTCATAGAAATAATATCCTTGTGTATAATCCAGGAAAATCAGCCTGCCTTCTTGTGAAAAATCCACATCTGCATTTGTGATGTAATGTAGTGATAAATTAAGCTTTGTGCATCTATCGTTCATAGATAATCTATTATTAGAATTATAAGTAATATTAACTAAGGTGAAATTCGAATCCATTGCTGCATCTGTTAAAAGTTTATACCATGCAGGACCAGAGTAATTAGCAGAGCAAATGAGGGACACATATCTATTGGCTGATTCTTCTTGTAAAGAAGTATTACAATTACAGCCAGTTAAATTTGACAGATATTCATTCTTGATAAACTGTGTTATATTATGTGCAGAATCTGCATCAGTATTTACGTTGATTAAGAAGTTTAGATGTCCATATTCAGATCCCAAAGTATTCTTAGTGTTAAGTGGAATACAGTGTAATTCATACTGAATGGAAGAGTGCGGGCAATGAAATCCAGAGCAGACAAGCTTATTTCCAATAGTTGTTGCACAAACTGAATATAACAGCGAATGCACTGATCTAGGATTACCGTTTAAATCCATCAGCACTCTGAAATTCACATTATTTGAGACTGTGAAGTGGTGTGAACGTTGTGTTGTCAAACAATGACGCTCCCCACTGCTTACAGAACAAGCTGCACAAATGTCATTTTTGTAAACTTTGTCATCAACCTTAATGAGTGATAAATATCGTCTACACAAAACATCTGGCAGAGCACAAGTGTAATTATATGTTGAGACGTGGAAATGTGAATTTGGTGCGCACTTTAGCTGTCTCATCATCATTTTGTATTCCTCCGTAGGCATACTGGGATACATGTGTATTTCTTTCGTACAATACTGCAACATATATTTCATGAATTCCATTTTGTTATTCCTGCTTGGGCTATCAGAAAAATACCCCAACTGGTCTTCTGTGCAACTATACTGCAAACTTATTGGCTTAAGGTAAGATGGGTTTATATCGTTGCACAATGCACAATATTTATTGAAAAATATGAGATATTTGTCATTCTCTTTGTATAGAACATACTGTGGAATACGGCTTGTGTGGTTTTCACAAAGTGATTTTTCAGTTTCAAGATGCAAATGTGAGGAACATTTAGTAATAACTCTTCCATAATACCATGAAGTCAGTCTTACACATTTTTCATTGTTTCCCATGTTTTGAATGGAACTTGTTGTTTCTAGAGCATGAGTGATTATCAAATCAGCAGGTTTCCATGGCTTTTTTATATTGGCGATCTGCTTGAACAAGGATCTGTTGACATTATCCCTAATGTACCGAAGACAATACAAAGAAAAATCAAAGCAACAGTCTCCCATATCAGCACATATAACGTCGCAAGAACACCGAAGCAAATCGCATCTGCGATAATAAGCAGCGCTTTGCCCACAACGTCCTTCACAAGACATTTCCTTACAATATGACCATTTAAGTTTATATTTAGTTGATTCCAGTGATACCAGCTCGGAAGTGGGTTTGACCATCCATTCGCCCTGATCTTGACAAGAGTTAGCAGAACCTGTCATAACAATAGTAGTGTAACAGCATTAGAACATATCAAATGCTTGATTTTATCTTGATAAAGACAGTGGTTACTATCATGATTATACAATTTCACCCTTGACAGACCAATCAAGAATCTTTCTCAATTCCCAAGGGAGTATTCAGCTCTCAACAAAAGTTAAACCGCGGTGCTTAAGCACTCACATCAGTGCCATCACTGTAGTTTAGCTAACACCAAGTACTCATTACACTTGGATCGGGAGAGGCAGTGCAACTCCTTCATGCCATGGAAACTACCGAATCTGCTACTTCATGATCAAGAGGTAATTAATTAATTAATCGTCTTTACCACTAAAATATAGTATCCATGTTTCCTGCAGTTTGATCATTCACTTTTAAATAATGAAAAGTTAACTGAACAAGAACAGGGGATTTTGTCTAGCTGTAAAAGTGCTGAATCAGATTTGAAATCTGAATTTGACATATCTCTATCAAATCAGTATCAATTATGCATATATCTCAGAAATTTCAAATTGCATTATTCCCCATCGTTCAGCAGTTGCTGCATGTTACTAATTAATATGATTATATTATGTTAATTCAAACTAGTGGAAAACACATACAATACATTATTTATCCAACCCAAATATGAAAGTTTCTGCTGAGCTCCTCAGGAATTCTGTCTGATCTTTGATCAACAGAATGACAGCTAAATGCATTCATAGGTGACATAGCGTATAAGTTCATTTAATTACTCAGATTCAGAGTCATTAAGAGTCAGAAAATTGTTTATTTCCCAAACAGAACAAAGAAACGATATTGCATATTAAGTATTACAAAAAGTAATTACAATTGGGGGGATACATCCCAAAGACATTTTTGTCACTATAGGGATGCCACCTTGAAACAGTGAGGGGACCTCACTATTCTGCTTGGCAGAGGAAGCTAATCTCAATCTTAAATAGGCTGTGTTCTATGACGATACGAATGGTGGGAAATAACGTTTTTGTTTTTTCTTTGTTTATTAATTCACTTACCTCTGTGTGGATGTTCAAATATATGAAGCAGAAATAAAATTCTGACCAAAGTGGTTCGATGAAAGAACAGCATGGTTTAATTTGTAGTTGTTTTTGACTCTCCTCACATTACTTACTGAAAAATAATCAAATGATTGCCATCATTTTCAATTACTTAAACAGCAGTAAAAATGAAAAAAAAAAAAGGTAATTAGTCACTACAAATGTTAAATACACGCCAGAACAATAATTATGGCATTCTGATCTAAGAAAAACAACTGCCTTTTTATATTACATACTGGTGGGCATAGTTCCTTGCTGTTTTCATTATCATTCATCTGCCCATATATTACAAAATTCTATGATCATTCTTCATGAGGTGCGGCGAATGTTAGGATTATGTAAAATCACGATGAACTCCTATGACATATCTGCAAGCTCCCTGCTACAAGCTCATATGAACTGCTCATAATCTCATAACAGATTGCCATTCCCTGCAGTGGCAGATCCAGAACATTTCAGAATGGGGGGAGGATGGCTCTGTGGGCATAGTATTTATGGTAATATAAAATTGGTAACAAAGCGGGTGGGCATTGAGTGGGTGCACCCTCGGTGCCCCCCTCTAATCCACGCCTGTTCTGAAAATAAGGGAAATGGTTCCATGTCTTGTCTGAAGATGTTTTTGGTTGCCCAAAACATATGAACACACTCAATTGCAGAATCTCACCAACAAAATTGTTTATTTCAGTCCATTAACTTAACGAGCACTGCAGTACTGTTGCAATGCTCAGAAGAGGAGCTCAATGAACCTCATCAGAACTGAGGGGAGGGGGGGTGTGGGCATCAGTGAGGGGAAATTTCATTAACATAAGTGACAGCCAAAAGGACTCTTCAATATACCTACGCTGACCATTGCAACAATCTGCATGCCAAATACTCCGATCCCTATGCACATTAGCTTTTTTTCAACACTTATTGTGAAAGTGGTGCAGATGTTTTTGATTTGCCAAAATTATACCGCAACGACACTGAGACATTCAAGCTTAAATATTTACTGCCAATCATCTGCGACTTTGTACATTGTATTGGCATATTCATCACCCTGGACGGCTAGCTACAAATGGGCTTGATTAGTTGGTTTGCTGAGGTCCAATCTGATAGGCATGTGAAGCGACATGTATTGCCTAATAAGCAAATTTTATATAAAATTGGTATTTTTATTTTTAGTGCAGCATTGTCATCATGTGTTTTGAAACAGCATTGCTCGATTGCATTAGGCTTATTTAGCTATGCAAACATTTACTGCAAAAGTTTTATGGTGACTTGAGGTACTATTTTCCTTAAAGTGACTGCACAAGCATTGCAAGATCATTGCAATGGCTACTGAAACTGCTGCAATGCTTTTTCTCCACAATTCATTGGTTAGATCATACATCTTTGGTTAGATCATACATTGTTGGTTAGATCATACATCTTTGGTTAGATCATACATCTTTGGTTAGATCATACATCGTTGGTTAGATCATACAGTCTAACCTGCCTTACACCATAAGTAGTCTGTTTTCTATTGTTCTCAGCTGCTAGGATACTTGTTCACCTTATTTCTGTTTTTTTTCACATGATTTGCCGTTGGTAGTTTAAGGTCATGGGCAATCAAAATCGTACAATTGGCGAAAATGATCTTATCAAATGGATCTTAGTTCATTAAAAAGACCTGCAGTGAAAAAAACGGATTTCATAATGTATTTTACACACAAAAAACGAAGTTTGCTGCCTCCCGCGATTTTCGCATGTCTCAGGATCGAAAAATGGTAGTTCCACTACCTGCCACCAGGGCAGGGCATGTAACGTCAGAGTTGCTGTGCTTGAGTTGCAATCAGCAGCTCCTGACCACTGAGGCATTTCATCTTTTTACTTGCTAATTGCTTACAGACCTCCGGTGAAGATAATCTTCTACATTATAAATCAATGCCATCAAGCAATATAATGAATTAGTTATATGTTACAAACATGACTCACAATTAACTAATTATATGTAATTTAAACTATTAAAGCATTATTAAAGCACAATTATTATGTGTTTGACATTTTTATAGTCATTAATTAACTTAAATTAGCTTAAATTTTAACACCATCCGGATGATGTAAAGATACAGTTAGGTTCATTTTTATTTCCCTAATCATCACTTGAATGAACAAAAACAAATTATGACATATAGAAAAAGGAAATCAATGTTGAATAACTTTATATATGCTCGTTAAGCACTCATTAGTAAACTAAAAGACACTGCTTCAATAAGTTCAAACTGGGAAGGATGATCCAAACAGGGTGACATAAAATCAGGCTTGCAAAATTAAAAGTGACTGACTTCATCTTTATGTTATAATCCCTGAACATGACTATAACCAATAACCTAGTACAAAAGTATTCACCTGATATCAATATTTATCAATATTTATCATGAGGGAAACTATTATACCACTTTCAAGTTATCATTCAGTCTGTGGCCAGCAACAGCAACTCTGACGTCACTGCCTTAGTTTAGCACAATGCCGTCCGGTTATTGACGTAAATAAATGCTAATATCTCTTTACACCAAAGTCAGAATTACATAATATTCAGAGTTCAAGATACTCATACCCATTACCGCTCTTCTGCACTCATGATAAGCAGTCCATGTGCCAGCTGCTTTTTCAATAATTCCATTGTTCCAAATTAGTGTTCCATTCCAATACTTGGTTTCTCCATTCCAGACAGATCACGTTGGGGTCACCAATGTAAGATTTGGGGGTCACAAGTTGACTCAAAAGAACTTTTGACCATCTCACCATATTCCAAAGTTGTCTCTTAAGTCCATGATGAAGTATAAAAGTAAACAAGTCAAAGTCAGAGCTTGGTGTCTTGACCAGTCAACTTCTACTAGGTGAAGAGTGTTCTGGGATTCCTCAGTTTATTGCTTTTATGGAACATCACACAGGCCACCAGGCCTACAACCAATCAGTACCTTTCATGCTGTCATCATTACCTTTGCCCCTTGGGCTTAACCAATCACAAGAGCTAACCATTTTAGAATGAGGAACTGTGGGTTAACTAGGAATTTTCTGTTTTACTAACCTCCTTGGATATTGTTGCCAAAATGCATAAATTATTTTTTGAGACACATTTGAGTCAGTAACCATGGAATTTTACTCAATAAAAGATGATTCTTCTGTCTTTGTTGATTTACTAGACTAATCCTTGTTTTATTATATAATGGCAACCTCAAGCTCAGGTCCAAAAACCTATTAAACAAATTTCTAAGAAACCCCCTGTCGTGGCAAACTTATTGCCTAAGAGGAAGTCTCTTTGTCCACTCCTTTATTAAATTATTCATTTTTGTATAATGAATTTTTTGTACTATGTCTTCTATGTCATTGTCTTTTAAAAGAAACAAAAATCCATGCAGAGGAAATATAGTTGACTACGTGAGACGTTGTCAAAATAGTGCCTGGAGTTCAAATGATAGAGGGAAAAGGCCATGCTCTATTCATTGGTTATGTCAGATTTCAGATGCTGTGTTTTATAGAATAAAATTTGTTTATCAAGATCTTACTAGTATCTATAAAGATCTAAATTGTACTTGATTAAAAACATCACTGCACTTGAACAATGCAAAGGCTGTGAACAATAGCCTTAGAGAGTTTTTAAATCCTCAAAGATTTTATTTTTAACCATCAAATTTGTGACAAAATGTGACACTGTAAAAGGAAATGATTAGTGTTGATTAGATTAATAAATAAATTTCCAGATAAATATTTTGTTGCAGTATCATGTAAAAGGTTTTATACAACAACGTAAATTTCTCATGTTCATAATAATTACATTGCATGTAGAATATGTTTTAAATGAACCACATATGTTACTTTAATTTTTTATCCCTGGGCCTAGGCCTTTATCAAGTATAGAACTGTCATACTAAGTTCTATGACAGACCAGGTATATTTAAGCGAACAAAGTTTTGACAATATATGGGTCAACGCAGGAGCAGCGTAGGCAGAATACTGGAACACAGGAGAATTCAGAAATAATTAGTGCTAAAAATCAGCCATACTTTGTCCCAAATAACTACCAGTTTGCTAAGAAATTTCTTATTTTAAATCGCCGGATTCACTGTTTGGTTTATATCATGTGCGAAAATGGGTCTACAGTCACCTGGTCAATAGGTCAAGTCATCAAGTGGTCAAATCGTCAAAACAATGGTCAAGTCATCAAAAGCCCTGGTAAAGTCATCAAAAGCCTTGGTAAAGTCGTCAAAAGGGGGTCTAGTCCACTGGTCCTCCCAACGACTGGGCCTCAGACCAACTCGCCTGCCGGTACAACTGGTCCGCCAGTCTGGTCAAATAGTCTGCTACCTGTGGTCAACTGGTCAGCCACAAAGAGTAAACTGGTCAGCCAGAAAACCAACTGGTCCTCTAGCCAACTGCTACGCCAGTGCTACCCATCCCCCCCCCCATAGACACTAGATGGTGTATCTATCCTCTGTCCTAAAACACAGTATTTCTCTAAGAAAAGGGAAAAAAACATTTAGGGAATTGGAATATTTGACATGGGATTAGGGCAGCTACCAGCAGACTAAGCAGACGCTGCTCTTGGGTGGCGGACGAGTTGGTAAACGGTTACCCGCCAGGGGCGGGCCAACAAACGCGTAGGTTACACTTGGTGGACGAGTAGGCTTCAGCAGCGGACGAGTTGGTTTTGCCGGCGGACGAGTTAGTCAGACGGCGGACAAGTTGGTAGCGGATGAGTCGTCTGGCAGACGAGTTGACCATACTCAATCAAAAGACCTAGTCATGTGATCAAAAGTGGACTTGACGATTGACGAGATGACTAGACCATTTTGACCCAATTAAACTGCAGTTATTAATTGCAATTTTGTACTTGTTACGTGCACTCCAGCAAAGGTTCCAGTAAATAAGTCGAGATAGGGCTCCAAACTAGCCAATCAGCAGAGAGCCAAACGTTATATTTAAATGAGTTGACCCTGCCGTGACATGCCTGCCCACTACCCCTGGCTAGGCCACATGAATAAATTATGATAATACCCCAACTTTGCGAGATTTGCCTGGGGTACATTTCCTGGGTGGTTACGTGACACTTCACAACTCTACCTAGAACACTTCAACATGGCAGGTGACATTTCACAACTCTCTCTCTATATATATATAAAACCGAAATTAGACTTATTCCAAGATAAACAAATTTAAAACTTCAACTGAATTAGCTGGTGGTTTTGCATGAGTTTATATACTGCAAGTTTTTTTCAACTTACTATATTATTATTTTATTTTTATTTTTTTAATATGAAATGATTTATTAATCAAAGGTGTGACTCATAATTTTAGAAGGTAAGGATAGTCAGGGCAAATAAATCATTAATATTTAGTAAAAATCTTCAGTCCTCATACAGATAATGCACTTTTTTTTGGACCCATTAGAAAATGATAGATAAGATCAAAAAATTGTTGTCAAGAAATAAATTGTAAAATTGGATTATCACTTTTCAAATTTAATGTTAACTGTAATTACTCAATGCATTTTCATATAAAATTTTGGAACATATATTAAATATTATACAATGTTAATTATTATAAGAACTCTCTAGATTTTTTATTAAGTGTAGTTCACTTGAAATTGTGGAGTAAAAGAATATATTCTCGAAACTTTTCAAATATTTTATGTTCTAACATGATCAGGGAAATTGAATATGTAAGATATGCATGAATGTAATCGTCATGCTTGAAGTGGTTATAGTCATCAATATAAAAACAGAAGAAAAACCATCCCCCACGTCACCGCATAACTTTGGTAATTATGATGTGTCGAGAAACACAATTTTTGTTATTTTTTATGACCTGATACTACAATACTGCATGCCCTGAAGAAAATCTCTAACAATTGAGAGAGCGACACAGAAATAGCAATTTAGTCTCAATCAAATATTGCAATTATTTTCCATATGTGATTTTGACTATTTTAATTAGGTGTTTATAATTAAGTAGATGATAATAATAATAATAATAATTTAATTTTGCCTCAAAATGACAGAATTTACAATATCATACATGATAAAATATAAATCGAGTAAAATCATGGTTAACATAAAAACTGGTCCATATCAGCCTTGCGGTGGAGACGGGAACCAGGCTACAGCTTTTTGTTGTCAAACTTTTTGACGAGTTAACCAGGTTTATTGATGAGTTTACTAGGTTTATTGACGACTTGACTAACATTTTGACCAGATAACCAACATATTGGTCCATGTGTAGAATTGATATTGAAACAATAGATAAATACATTAATTTAATTCTGAGTAAAGAATGGAGAATACAAGTCACAAACACTGGTTTCAATGAGACAATAGCCATCATACCGTATTAAAGTGTTTTCATTGTAGGCCTAGTGCTGCTGGCATTCTACACACAGCAGCAGGTGTATATTCCTTTTTTGAAAAAGAATATTCTTGTTATGCTAATTTATTTTTTACAAAAACTCGAATTGAAACTGGAATTGAATCAAAAGAAACTATGTAATATATAGACAATCAGACAGAGGTAGACAGCTAGACAGACAGCAGACAGACAGACCGTCAGACAGATAGACAGACAGACAGAGAGAACGTATTTATTTGGCCATGAACTTGCAATTTACATAAACAAAAATTATCAAGGTATTGTCATAGGAGACATGGTAGCAGGTCGTTTCGGCCTTGAGCCTGTTCGGCCTCGCCAAAAACAAGTCGGTTCGGCTTTTAGCAAAGTCGATTCGGCCTTTTAGCGAAGTCGATTCGGCCTCCTATATTTTTGTATGGGAGCCGAATGGACTTCAAAAACGCGACGGTTCGGCCGTTTAATTGAGTCGTTTCAGCCTTCTGCTTTTTTAAGTGCAATCTAGAATGAAAGGAATCGGTTTCCATTGATAAAGGAATAGAGAAAGAATTGAATGTAATTGGAATTGCTTTGTGATATTACTTGAAATAATAAAGAAAGAATAAAGACCATGGATAAAGGAATAGAGAAAGAATTGAATGCAATTAGAAATGTTTTGTGATATTACTTGAAATAATAAAGAAAGAATAAAGAAACAACTTTTTGATATTACTTGAATTGAATGCAAATGCTTTGATATTACTTGAAGAATGTGAAACACAAGTACAACTAACATTTATGTTTGTTTTAATTTATATTTTATTTACTAATAAATTTGTGTATTTAGATAAAAAACTAAATATTAATACACTATGGAATTGCTGAAAGAAATATCTAAATTCAATGGTCCGGTCATGGATTAGACACACAACAATATTTATTTACTATTTTGAAAGTCTTTATTGTTTTTTTGAATTGTGATTATGATTTATATTTTGTCATTAATAAATAAAATTGCAGAAACCTCTCTGTTGTTCAAATGTCAAGGCTGGTATTTTGATTTTAAAGGGCTCGTTACCAATAACAAATAGGTGTAAATATCATCATTCTATCATAATTAGTTATCAAGATAATCTATTTCTTAGCGGTGCCAGGGATGGGGGATGATAAAGGCAGATTAAGTATTTTTTGGCGGCTGGCCGAACACGCGGCCGAATAGACTTATTTTCTAGACCGAACCGGGTCTGTTCAGCTTCAATGCTAAAGTATGGGGAGCCGAACCGACTTGTTTCGTAGGCCGAATCAACTCATTTAAACGAGTCGTTTCGGCCGGGCCGAATTGGTCGAAGGCCGAAACGACTAGCATTCGGAGACATGCACTAAGACCAAAAGCCGCTGACGTGTAGCCACCTATGAGCCATTTTGTGTTATGACATATATGAGTATTGGCCACATATGGAAGTAACATCATGGAAAGGATTGCAATATCTACAAGCAGGTCAGCACCCAATTGTTATCTAGATTTGCATTAATTTATTTAAAAGCATGTTCGCTGATGGGTTACATAACAGTTTGCATACATAACAGTTTGGATTAGTGCAGTCAGTTTCATAGGCATTGATATATGCCCTTTTTAGATTGAATTATAAACCATGAAGACTATATGTGCTCATTTATCTATGATTATTATTGGTGCTTGATTAATTAGCTGTGGTAATCTAATTTTGATTGAGCTTTCTGACAGTTGGTACCTGAGCCAGGGGATTACTAATGAATGTCTGTCTTCTGTTGGATAGGAATATATTTCTAACTGCCTGGGAATATTAAACTGCTGAAAGTAGTGTGGTAGATTTTGGTAAGTTAATCTGTGATAAAATTTCCCACTCCTGTAAGTGCACGATATCATCCAATTTTTAATATATTAAGTTGTTTGAAGAGCCGATTTTCATAGGAATTATTTATTCTTATCGCTCTTTTATGCAGTTTCATTAACCTATTTGATTTTAATCCTCAAAGTAAACACCATAAAGTAAATGTGATAAGATAAGAGAGTTGTATATTACAAGTAATGTTTCAGTTGGAAGAAACAGTTTATATGATCATTCCATGTTAGACTTTCATCTATTGTAATACCCAGGAAATCAAAACTTCCCACTCTTTCTAGTCTATCACCATCTATATATTACTGTATATCTGGAATGTATTTATCTTTGCTGTGAAAGATCATATATTTAGTTTTTGAGACATTCAGAGACAGCTTATTTACCTTTAACAAACTTCTGATATTCATGAGCTCATTATTCCAATGAATCGACCGGTTGTATAAAATGTCTTGTTTCACTGTAGAGGTAGTTGCTAATAGTGTTGTGTCATCTGCCTACATGATGAATTTGAACATATTATTTGTGGATCTGTTTAAGTCATTCACATAGATAAGAAAAAGAAGAGGTCCTAGTATAGAACCTTGTGGCACACCTGTCTTGATAGTTAGTAACTCAGAGTTGTAAACTCCACATATTGTTTTCTATTTGCCAGATAGGACTCACAAAGTTTATAGCCATTACCAGTTATTCCATAATGGAGAAATTTTTGAAATAATATTGTACGGTCTAATGTATCAAATGCCTTTGACAGATCCAGAAATATTTCCAAGGGATTTTATTTTATCTTCTAGGCATTCAGTTACTTGGTGAATATTTTCTATGGCTGCATATTCTGTAGTTTGGTTTTCTCTAAATCCATATTGGCTGGGATAAATCAGATTTAAGGATATGAAATAACTGTTTAGTTGCATGTGCATTATTTTTTCAAATATTTTAGAAAGAGCAGGCAACACAGATATAGGCCTGTAATTATCTATAACTGAACTATCATCTTTTTTATGTACTGGAACAATCCTAGCTATTTTTAGTTTATTCGGGAACATACCTGTATTTAGACACTGATTAATTATGGTAGTTAATGGGCCTGCTATGATATCTTTAATTTCCTTAACGAAATGCATGGATAATCCATCTATTTATTCTGCAACTTGTTTTTGCTGGAAGCTTATTTATAACAGTGAGAACAAACTCCTCAGATACTTCTTGTCTTAAGTCTTTGTGGTATTGCATTTGCTAGATAATTTCTGTAATCATTACTTTTTCGGGTCAAATTTTCAAAGTATTGATTGAAGTTATTGGGTATTTGTTGGGGATCAGAAATAATATTACCATTTACCTAAAAAATATTAGAGAGCATTTTTTTTATCATCTGTTTGACTTATTTATTCTTTGATTGTGATCCAAGTGTTTTTATATCTTTTTAATATTTTTCAAAAGTTTGATTATAATATTAAAGTTTGGCTAATGGTATGTTTGTCTTAAGAATTGTATTATAGTTTGATAAGTTAATTCTGAGGGTTTCCTTAAGAGGGGAATACAAAGGTTTTTTTTTTTAGTCTGGCATAGAGTTGATCACAAAATTTTACTGAGTTTCAGTATGCCTCTTGTGATCCATTTATTCTTTTTGTGCCTGTATCTATTAAATTTGACAGTTTTGACTGGAAAGTGTTTATCTTTTAATTCTTTACTATTTTATCTAGGATGTTTTAGTTTTCATCAGGGTTAATGGCGGGCCCAACATTCAGTTTACTATTTAGATCAAATGAAATTATCTCAGCTTTAAAGCTCCTTAAGGTATTTTCATTGAACTTGGGCTTTTTAATAAATTTTGGGGTTAGTTCTTGCAAGGTTATCAAAACATATAAAATATGCCTGATGGTCAGAAATATTATTTGTTAAAAGGCCATTTGTTAAAATGCCACTATATGTTTAGGAGAAATTTTGTGAGATTTTAGAGAACACATTATCTATTAGAGTTGCACTATTTCTGGAGAACCTAGTGGGCAGTGTGATCTTTGGTATAAAACTGAATGAAACCATGAGCTCAATAATTCATTAATTTTTGGTCTTTCTTTAATTGTTAATGATCAATGTTGAAGTGATGACATTATTATGTCAGTTCATAAATGCATACTTGTGGCAAATGTCATGCCATTCAACTGGTTTTAAGCAACAGGTAAGACATGTCTTTGTTAATATTTGTCTGTCTTTTGATTATTATTGAATATTCCATCAATGGAATATAGCAGGTTATAAAATCATGAATATAAATTTCATACTGACTGATCCCTATTTTAACAAGCAAAGCTCTCTTTGAAAAGAAGAACTGGCAAAAATTTGGTGAGTTCATAAGACTTGGTAAAAGTTTGTTTTTAATTGCCACAGTTCGCCACACTTCTCTTCAGTTCTTCACAGTTCCTGGAAGGCTACAACAACTTTTTTCTATGAACTGAAACAGGTTGTGAAACATCGAAGGTTTGTTTTTAATAGTTTGCAATAATATGTAGATAGGTTTTATCAGTTCCTACAAGCTTGTCCTTGGTTGCAGGAGCTTGTAGTAGTTCTTAAGAGCTTGTAAGTGTGCCAATCAACTGGTTTTGAGCAACAGGTAGGATATTTCTTCATTAATGCACTTAGCAAGAGACCCAGGGTCTGTGTCTTTGTACGCTATTCATGATGTGTTTGTGACAAACAGTGGCAAGATGGCTACAATATTCTGTGATAATGGGTCAAATACTACATACATAACTCACAGCGCTGCAGACAAACTTTGTGCCAGAAAACTGGATAGGTACACACTTGGTGTAACTACTATGGGGAATATTGACACTGAGTATGACTCAAGGCTGTATGAAATTTCAGTTTGCACAATGTCTGGTAAAATAGCTCCAATTATGGCTTTTGGTATGAATGAAATCACAGGTCCAGTGTCCAAGCTTGATGAAAATTGAATATGATGTTTCACTGTTACAGCGAAAATTCAGAAAAGTTGATATTCTGTTAGGATGCGATTACTTTGGACTACACCCAAAGCATGAGTTGTACAGTGCAGGGGATCATCTCAGTATCATGCAGGGAGAATTAGGTGTCTGCATACAAGGTCATCACCCTGATCTAAAAGAAAACACGAAATTCTCTTCCAACATGATCAAAACAATTCATGAGTACAGGATCAACACTGACTGCAATCATGTGCACTTGGACACACATCCTGAATTCTCCAATCCACACTTATCAGGTATAAATAATGACAACTCAGTTTCTGCTTGTACAATGTTTTGTAAAGTAGACATACTCAACTTTATCAATGGTGAAGAACTAGTAACTGAAACAAACCCACGTTGTGAAAGCTGTAAATGTGCCATGGAACAACATTGTCACAGGTTTTTGTGGAGGGATTTGGATGTAACAAAGGAACGTGATTTCTATGTGATGACAAGAGTCAACATGGGAGATCGACCAGCACCAGCAATCAGCACTGAAGCTCTGTACAAGACAGCTAGTCGATTTCAAGCTGATAGTCCTGCAGCTGCATATGTCCTGCGTAAGTCAAGCTATGTTGATGATTTGATTGACTCAGTTTCTGATATTTCCATTGCTTTAAAAGTCATTCGAAAGGTTTCAGTTTCATACAAAAATTTCAAAATTGGTGAAAAGGTTTTTGAAGACACTGGTGTTAGGGATACAGTTGTGACTCGCAGTGTACAGCGTCTTGCTTTACTTGTACCAATTAATTAAAATGCTTAGAGCCTAATCACTGCAACTCTCATCCTCTCGATGTGTTGGTATCTCCAACATTTTGTCACTGGGTGTCATTTTAATTTGACAGCCAGTGTACTTTTTTAATCTAATTTAGAAAAACATGGTTCTTCCAGTTAATTCAGCAGTGGAAGATCTACATGCACTCAGAACAAGCAGCCTTCCAGTTCCAACAATAATTAAAACAATCTATGTATGACCTGCAGCAGTGGCTGATGCATTGGCCTGCTATGATGGGCTGGGGAAACTAGGATATAAATCCACACAGGGGTTGTTTCATTCCTTTTGTTTCTTTTCTTGTTATATAAAAGTCGGGCACAGTCCTCTTTTTCAAAGAAAGATTTGTTTATTAAAATGGGGATCAGTCCGAATAAAATATATATCCTTGTTTTTAACATGCTCTCTTTCTTTTATGGAATATTCAGTGATGATAGGCAATTAATTATCAAAGATGGACATGCATTAATGAAGAAATATCCTACCTGTTGCTCAAAACCAGTTGAATGTATCATTACTTTTGCCGCAAGTCTGCATATATGGACTGATATAATAATATCAGTCTATATATTACATAGTTGTATTGTCTGCAAAGTTACCTATTAAGGTTGGTGTCCCTCAGGGATCCTTACTAGGCCCCTGCTTTTTCATTATCCATACAAATAATTTGGTAAATGCGACCTCAGCCTTTCATCCAATTGTTTATTCTGATGATACAACTCTAGTTGCATCAATAAATACTTTTCACAGTCCTGATAGAACAATTGAGATAAATATAAATGATCAGTTGGTCAGGTTAAAGAACTGGTTGAGTTCTAACAAGTTTCCAGCTGTCCATTAGTAAAAAAAAAACCAAGGCCATGATCTTCCAAACCCCACAACGAAGAGTTTATTATCCCCATTTACAGATAGAAAATAGCACCATAGAATTTGTTGAGGAATTTAACTTTTTAGGTATCATTGTAGATAAAAACTTAAGTTAGAGATCCCACTGTGATATAATAACTAAAAAGTTTTCTAAAACTATAGGTGTTATGAATTGTTTGAAAAATACGGTGCCTGTTTATACTCTACTTCACATGTATAATTCTTTGATTCTATCACGTTTGACCTATAATGTTCTCTCATGTTGGGTTGGAAGTGTCCACGTGTGCTTGGTTTACAAAAGAAAACTGTGAGGATTCTTACAAATAGTAATTACAATAGTCACACAAATGGACTTTTTAAGTCTCTGAAATTACTTAAATTCCATGACATTTTTACACTGCATGACCTTGAATTATGTTATAAACATATAAATCTCATTCTCCCGAAATATTTTATTGATCTACCGCCATTATCACTAACTGAGCATCATAATTATGAAACAAGACAAGTACATAGATTTAGATTGCCATTAGTTAATCATGAATTTACCAAGCAAAGTATTAAATATAGGTACATAAATAATTTAAACAACACGTCTGTCAACTATAAGGAAAAACTACATACACATAGTCAAGACAGTTTAAAGAGGTATATTAAATTTAGTATAATTGCAACATATAATGAACATTGTGATATTCCCAATTGTTATATTTGTTCAAGGTTATTACGGTCATTATATTCATAACATACCTTTTGTATATGTCATCATTGATGAAGAACACTGTTTATATTTTTGTTTTATTAATTTGAAATAGTATAGAATATATTTTATGAATCTTTAATCCCTGTAGGTGACCTCACGGTAGCGAAGGAATACCTTCTTAGTTGGGTCTCCTCACATTACGTACAAAATGTTTTGAAAATTAAATGAATAATATATGTTTTATGAATCTTTTGATTAAATTCCATAATTAATTGACACATGGTTCAGAACTGAGTTTTTGCAAAAAAATATGTAACCATAAAAATTAAGGTAACATATGTGGTTCATTTAAAAACAATTTCCACATACAATGCAATTATTATGAACATGATACTATTTCCATTACTTTATGAAAGCTTGAATATGATACTACATCAAAATATTAATCTGGAAATGTGTTTATTAATCTAATCAACACTAATCAATTTCTTTTACAGTGTCACATTTTGTCACAAACTTCCTTTGAAAAAATGAATTACAATTTAATTCCATGTGATGTTGCAGAACAATTGGCACACTTACAAGCTCTTAAGAACTACTACAAGCTCCTGCAACCAAGGACAAGCTTGTAGGAACTGATAAAACCTATCTACATATTATTGCAAACTATTAAAAACAAACCTTCGATGTTTCACAACCTGTTTCAGTTCATAGAAAAAAGTTGTTGTAGCCTTCCAGGAACTGTGAAGAACTGAAGAGAAGTGTGGCGAACTGTGGCAATTAAAAACAAACTTTTACCAAGTCTTATGAACTCACCAAATTTTTGCCAGTTCTTCTTTTCAAAGAGAGCTTTGCTTGTTAAAATAGGGATCAGTCAGTATGAAATTTATATTCATGATTTTATAACCTGCTATATTCCATTGATGGAATATTCAATAATAATCAAAAGACAGACAAATATTAACAAAGACATGTCTTACCTGTTGCCTGAAACCAGTTGAATGGCATTACATTTGCCACAAGTATGCATTTATGAACTGACATAATAATGTCATCACTTCAACATTGATCATTAACAATTAAAGAAAGACCAAAAATTAATGAATTATTGAGCTCATGGTTTCATTCAGTTTTATACCAAAGATCACACTGCCCACTAGGTTCTCCAGAAATAGTGCAACTCTAATAGATAATGTGTTCTCTAAAATCTCACAAAATTTCTCCTAAACATATAGTGGCATTTTAACAAATGGCCTTTTAACAAATAATATTTCTGACCATCAGGCATATTTTATATGTTTTGATAACCTTGCAAGAACTAACATAACCCCAAAATTTATTAAAAAGCCCAAGTTCAATGAAAATACCTTAAGGAGCTTTAAAGCTGAGATAATTTCATTTGATCTAAATAGTAAACTGAATGTTGGGCCCGCCAGTAACCCTGATGAAAACTAAAACATCCTAGATAAAATAGTAAAGAGTTAAAAGATAAACACTTTCCAGTCAAAACTGTCAAATTTAATAGATACAGGCACAAAAAGAATAAATGGATCACAAGAGGCATACTGAAACTCAGTAAAATTTTGTGATCAACTCTATGCCAGACTAAAAAAAAAACCTTTGCATTCCCCTCTTAAGGAAACCCTCAGAATTAACTTATCAACCTATAATACAATTCTTAAGACAAACATACCATTAGCCAAACTTTAATATTATAATCAAACTTTTGAAAAATATTAAAAAGATATAAAAACACTTGGATCACAATCAAAGAATAAATAAGTCAAACAGATGATAAAAAAAATGCTCTCTAATATTTTTTAGGTAAATGGTAATATTATTTCTGATCCCCAACAAATACCCAATAACTTCAATCAATACTTTGAAAATTTGACCCGAAAAAGTAATGATTACAGAAATTATCTAGCAAATGCAATACCACAAAGACTTAAGACAAGAAGTATCTGAGGAGTTTGTTCTCACTGTTATAAATAAGCTTCCAGCAAAAACAAGTTGCAGAATAAATAGATGGATTATCCATGCATTTCGTTAAGGAAATTAAAGATATCATAGCAGGCCCATTAACTACCATAATTAATCAGTGTCTAAATACAGGTATGTTCCCGAATAAACTAAAAATAGCTAGGATTGTTCCAGTACATAAAAAAGATGATAGTTCAGTTATAGATAATTACAGGCCTATATCTGTGTTGCCTGCTCTTTCTAAAATATTTGAAAAAATAATGCACATGCAACTAAACAGTTATTTCATATCCTTAAATCTGATTTATCCCAGCCAATATGGATTTAGAGAAAACCAAACTACAGAATATGCAGCCATAGAAAATATTCACCAAGTAACTGAATGCCTAGAAGATAAAATAAAATCCCTTGGAAATATTTCTGGATCTGTCAAAGGCATTTGATACATTAGACCGTACAATATTATTACAAAAATTTCTCCATTATGGAATAACTGGTAATGGCTATAAACTTTGTGAGTCCTATCTGGCAAATAGAAAACAATATGTGGAGTTTACAACTCTGAGTTACTAACTATCAAGACAGGTGTGCCACAAGGTTCTATACTAGGACCTCTTCTTTTTCTTATCTATGTGAATGACTTAAACAGATCCACAAATAATATGTTCAAATTCATCACGTAGGCAGATGACACAACACTATTAGCAACTACCTCTACAGTGAAACAAGACATTTTATACAACCGGTCGATTCATTGGAATAATGAGCTCATGAATATCAGAAGTTTGTTAAAGGTAAATAAGCTGTCTCTGAATGTCTCAAAAACTAAATATATGATCTTTCACAGCAAAGATAAATACATTCCAGATATACAGTTATATATAGATGGTGATAGACTAGAAAGAGTGGGAAGTTTTGATTTCCTGGGTATTACAATAGATGAAAGTCTAACATGGAATGATCATATAAACTGTTTCTTCCAACTGAAACATTACTTGTAATATACAACTCTCTTATCTTATCACATTTACTTTATGGTGTTTACTTTGAGGATTAAAATCAAATAGGTTAATGAAACTGCATAAAAGAGCGATAAGAATAAATAATTCCTATGAAAATCGGCTCGTCAAACAACTTAATATATTTAAAATTGGATGATATCTTGCACTTACAGGAGTGGGAAATTTTATCACAGATTAACTTACCAAAATCTACCACACTACTTTCAGCCGTTTAATATTCCCAGGCAGATAGAAATATATTCCTATCCAACAGAAGACAGACATTCATTAGTAATCCCCTGGCTCAGGTACCAACTGTCAGAAAGCTCAATCAAAATTAGATTACCACAACTAATTAATCAAGCACCAATAATAATCATAGATAAAATGAGCACATATAGTCTTCATGGTTTATAATTCAATCTATAAAGGGCATATATCAATGCCTATAAAACTGACTGCACTAATCCAAACTGTTATGTATGCAAACTGTTATGTAACCCATCAGCGAACATGCTTTTAAATAAATTAATGCAAATCTAGATAACAATTGGGTGCTGACCTGCTTGTCGATATTGCAATCCTTTCCATGGTGTTACTTCCATATGTGGCCAATACTCATATATGTCATAACACAAAATGGCTCATAGGTGGCTACACGTCAGCGGCTTTTGGCCTCAGTGCATGTCTCCGAATGCTAGTCGTTTCGGCCTTCGACCAATTCGGCCCGGCCGAAACGACTCGTTTAGATGAGTCGATTCGGCCTACGAAACAAGTCGGTTCGGCTCCCTATACTTTAGCATTGAAGCTGAACAGACCCGGTTCGGTCTAGAAAAAAAGTCTATTCGGCCGCGTGTTCGGCCAGCCGCCAAAAAATACTTAATCTGCCTTTATCATCCCCCACCCCTGGCGTCGCTAAGAAATAGATTATCTTGATAACTAATCATGATAGAATGATGATATTTACACCTATTTGTTATTGGTAACGAGCCCTTTAAAATCAAAATACCAGCCTTGACATTTGAACAACAGAGAGGTTTCTGCAATTTTATTTATTAATGACAAAATATAAATCATAATCACAATTCAAAAAAACAATAAAGACTTTCACAATAGTAAATAAATATTGTTGTGTGTCTAATCCATGACCGGACCATTGAATTTAGATATTTCTTTCAGCAATTCCATAGTGTATTAATATTTAGTTTTTTATCTAAATACACAAATTTATTAGTAAATAAAATATAAATTAAAACAAACATAAATGTTAGTTTTATTTGTGTTTCACATTCTTCAAGTAATATCAAAGCATTTGCATTCAATTCAAGTAATATCACAAAGTTGTTTCTTTATTCTTTCTTTATTATTTCAAGTAATATCACAAAACATTTCTAATTGCATTCAATTCTTTCTCTATTCCTTTATCCATGGTCTTTATTCTTTCTTTATTATTTCAAGTAATATCACAAAGCAATTCCAATTGCATTCAATTCTTTCTCTATTCCTTTATCAATGGAAACCGATTCCTTTCATTCTAGATTGCACTTAAAAAAGCAGAAGGCTGAAACGACTCAATTAAACGGCCGAACCGTCTCGTTTTTGAAGTCCATTCGGCTCCCATACAAAAATATAGGAGGCCGAAATCGACTTCGCTAAAAGGCCGAATCGACTTTGCTAAAAGCCGAACCGACTTGTTTTTGGCGAGGCCGAACAGGCTCAAGGCCGAAACGACCTGCTACCATGTCTCCTATGACAATACCTTGATAATTTTTGTTTATGTAAATTGCAAGTTCATGGCCAAATAAATACGTTCTCTCTGTCTGTCTGTCTATCTGTCTGACGGTCTGTCTGTCTGCTGTCTGTCTAGCTGTCTACCTCTGTCTGATTGTCTATATATTACATAGTTTCTTTTGATTCAATTCCAGTTTCAATTCGAGTTTTTGTAAAAAATAAATTAGCATAACAAGAATATTCTTTTTCAAAAAAGGAATATACACCTGCTGCTGTGTGTAGAATGCCAGCAGCACTAGGCCTACAATGAAAACACTTTAATACGGTATGATGGCTATTGCCTCATTGAAACCAGTGTTTGTGACTTGTATTCTCCATTCTTTACTCAGAATTAAATTAATGTATTTATCTATTGTTTCAATATCAATTCTACACATGGACCAATATGTTGGTCATCTGGTCAAAATGTTAGTCAAGTCGTCAATAAACCTAGTAAACTCGTCAATAAACCTGGTTAACTAGTCAAAAAGTTTGACAACAGAAAGCTGTAGCCTGGTTCCCGGCTCCACCGCAAAGCTGATATGGACCAGTTTTTATGTTAACCATGATTTTACTCGATTTATATTTTATCATGTATGATATTGTAAATTCTGTCATTTTGAGGCAAAATTAAATTATTATTATTATTATTATCATCTACTTAATTATAAACACCTAATTAAAGTAGTCAAATCACATATGGAAATAATTGCAATATTTGATTGAGACTAAATTGCTATTTCTGTGTCGCTCTCTCAATTGTTAGAGATTTTCTTCAGGGCATGCAGTATTGTAGTATCAGGTCATAAAAAATAACAAAAATTGTGTTTCTCGACACATCATAATAACCAAAGTTATGCGGTGACGTGGGGGATGTTTTTTCTTCTGTTTTTATATTGATGACTATAACCACTTCAAGCATGACGATTACATTCATGCATATCTTACATATTCAATTTCCCTGATCATGTTAGAACATAAAATATTTGAAAAGTTTCGAGAATATATTCTTATTCCTCCATAATTTCAAGTGAACTACAGTTAATAAAAAATCTAGAGAGTTCTTATAATAATTAACATTGTATAATATTTAATATATGTTCCAAAATTTTATATGAAAATGCATTGAGTAATTACGCTTAACATTAAATTTGAAAAGTGATAATCCAATTTTACAATTTATTTCTTGACAACAATTTTTTGATCTTATCTATCATTTTCTAATGGGTCAAAAAAAAAGTGCATTATCTGTATGAGGACTGAAGATTTTTACTAAATATTAATGATTTATTTGCCCTGACTATCCTTACCTTCTAAAATTATGAGTCACACCTTTGATTAATAAATCATTTTATATTAAAAAAATAAAAATAAAATAATAATATAGTAAGTTGAAAAAAACTTGCAGTATATAAACTCATGCAAAACCACCAGCTAATTCAGTTGAAGTTTTAAATTTGTTTATCTTGGAATTAGTCTAATTTCGGTTTTATATATATATAGAGAGAGAGTTGTGAAATGTCACCTGCCATGTTGAAGTGTTCTAGGCAGAGTTGTGAAGTGTCACGTAACCACCCAGGAAATGTACCCCAGGCAAATCTCGCAAAGTTGGGGTATTATCATAATTTATTCATGTGGCCTAGCCAGGGGTAGTGGGCAGGCATGTCACGGCAGGGTCAACTCATTTAAATATAACGTTTGGCTCTCTGCTGATTGGCTAGTTTGGAGCCCTATCTCGACTTATTTACTGGAACCCTTGCTGGAGTGCACGTAACAAGTACAAAATTGCAATTAATAACTGCAGTTTAATTGGGTCAAAATGGTCTAGTCATCTCGTCAATCGTCAAGTCCACTTTTGATCACATGACTAGGTCTTTTGATGGAGTATGGTCAACTCGTCTGCCAGACGACTCATCCGCTACCAACTTGTCCGCCGTCTGACTAACTCGTCCGCTGGCAAAACCAACTCGTCCGCTGCTGAAGCCTACTCGTCCGCCAAGTGTAACCTACGCGTTTGTTGGCCCGCCCCTGGCGGGTAACCGTTTACCAACTCGTCCGCCACCCAAGAGCAGCGTCTGCTTAGTCTGCTGGTAGCTGCCCTAATCCCATGTCAAATATTCCAATTCCCTAAATGTTTTTTTCCTTTTTCTTAGAGAAATACTGTGTTTTAGGACAGAGGATAGATACTCCATCAAGTGTCTATGGGGGGGGGGATGGGTAGCACTGGCGGAGCAGTTGGCTAGAGGACCAGTTGGTTTTCTGGCTGACCAGTTTACTCTTTGTGGCTGACCAGTTGACCACAGGTAGCAGACTATTTGACCAGACTGGCGGACCAGTTGTACCATCAGGCGAGTTGGTCTGAGGCCCAGTCGTTGGGAGGACCAGTGGACTAGACCCCCTTTTGACGACTTTACCAAGGCTTTTGATGACTTTACCAGGGCTTTTGATGACTTGACCATTGTTTTGACGATTTGACCACTTGATGACTTGACCTATTGACCAGGTGACTGTAGACCCATTTTTGCACGTGATATAAACAAACAGTGAATCCGGCGATTTAAAAAAAGAAATTTCTTAGCAAACTGGTAGTTATTTGGGACAAAGTACGGCTGATTTTTAGCACTAATTATTTCTGAATTCTCCCGTGTTCCAGTATTCTGCCTACGCTGCTCCTGCGTTGACCCATATATTGTCAAAACTTTGTTCGCTTAAATATACCTGGTCTGTCATAGAACTTAGTATGACAGTTCTATACTTGATAAAGGCCTAGGCCCAGGTATAAAAAATTAAGGTAACATATGTGGTTCATTTAAAACATATTCTACATACAATGTAATTATTATGAACATGAGAAATTTACGTTGTTGTATAAAAACTTTTACATGATACTGCAACAAAATATTTATCTGGAAATTTATTTATTAATCTAATCAACACTAATCATTTCCTTTTACAGTGTCACATTTTGTCACAAATTTGATGGTTAAAAAAAAAAATCTTTGAGGATTTAAAAACTCTCTAAGGCTATTGTTCACAGCCTTTGCATTGTTCAAGTGCAGTGATGTTTTTAATCAAGTACAATTTAGATCTTTATAGATACTAGTAAGATCTTGATAAACAAATTGTATTCTATAAAACACAGAATCTGAAATCTGACATAACCAATGAATAGAGCATGGCCTTCTTCCCTCTATCATTTGAACTCCAGGCACTATTTTGACAACGTCTCACGTAGTCAACTATATTTCCTCTGCATGGATTTTTGTTTCTTTTAAAAGACAATGACATAGAAGACATAGTACAAAAAATTCATTATACAAAAATGAATAATTTAATAAAGGAGTGGACAAAGAGACTTCCTCTAAGGCAATAAGTTTGCCACGACAGGGGGTTTCTTAGAATTTGTTTAATAGGTTTTTGGACCTGAGCTTGAGGTTGCCATTATAATTAAACAAGGATTAGTCTAGTTAATCAACACAGACAGAAGAATCATCTTTTATTGAGTAAAATTCCATGGTTACTGACTCAAATGTGTCTCAAAAAATAATTTATGCATTTTGGCAACAATATCCAAGGAGGTTAGTAAAACAGAAAATTCCTAGTTAACCCACAGTTCCTCATTCTAAAATGGCTACCCAGACATATCTCATCATGCTTTATAGAACAAAACAGATTGGCTAAAGCCAATCCAAAAAATGCTGTTGCAGTTTAAAGTTTAGGCTGCCACTGCATATTACAGATATATCATTATGCAATCATACAATGGATACAAGTAAATTACGAAGATATTTACAATAGAAAATGTCAATGTACACCGAGGCAGAGGTCTGAGTTGTATATAACATTTGAGGGTGTACATATCTCATTGTCTGACAATGTCACCTGTGTAATTATTTTGTACAACTGAACCCCATCTATGTGTTCAAAATAAACATAGGATGCACTGCATCAAAACCCTGAGTGAATCCCACATAGCACACAGGCATCATGAAAACTGTTCAGTGTTTTTCTGACAGTAGGAGGGTGGGTGTTGCACTTTCATTTCCAGAGCAAAACTCTTAACACACACATTCGTTTCTGAACTTCAGCACTAATGCACTTACCTGAATGAAATTTCATACAGTAACACTCTGTTTTGGAAATTTAGAAAAATATTACTTCCTGCGTGTGTGTGTGATTTGACCAAGTTTTCCTATTTTGAACTATTGAGCTTCATCGATTATTATATTCTGACAATTTTGAAAATATTTAAATAATAACAATCCATTCTGTTCAGAGCAAAGCCAAGTGAGCATCAAAAGTACTGTGTATCCTTTTTCTGCCATTTAATTTTTCTGTTTTAAAGATTTTATGCACAATAAGGATTATTCAGTTTGCTAGAATTATCAACACAATAGCATGTTCCCTTAACTAATCTACAACTAAGATTATCATGTTGTAAAAAGCACTAGGCTTTTTGACCCCTGGTTTGAAATGATGAACAATAACTAAGGTTAAGTTTATAATTGAATTAATGAGTTAACTATAATAAATATGAATTATATAATGTTTGGACAGGTTATATTACACTGGATATGAGTTGATATATTTGTGTATGTATGAAATGTTCATGAAATGTGGAATTTGTGGAATGCAGTAAAATTC
The DNA here is from genome assembly GCA_932294295.1 of Alitta virens. Lineage (NCBI taxonomy): Eukaryota > Metazoa > Annelida > Polychaeta > Phyllodocida > Nereididae > Alitta > Alitta virens. The sequence continues at coordinate 2,850,017 of OW028585.1, read as the reverse complement.
AGTTTAATTTAAATATACATTAAACAATGGTTGTCTGGCAAGCTTTGCTACTGCACTCCAAGAGGGTGAATAGGTGGGTGCTAGTACAATGGGGGTAAAATACAATAGGAGTAGATACAATCGGAGCTAAGATGAAGGGCACTCGGGCAAGAAGGTTGAGATGAGCAATGCTCATCAGGGTACAAAGAGGAGGTAGTATTTGGAATAAGGTATTGTGATTGGGGATGAATTCTGGACTCATTACCCCTGGAATGCACAGCCAAGCTACCAGAGGAATTAATTAGGAGGGGGAACTCCACTGCTGGGAGGAGCTGGCCAGCATGGGCAGAAGGACACAGCTCTTGTGATTGGTTAAGCCCAAGGGGCAAAGGTAATGATGACAGCATGAAAGGTACTGATTGGTTGTAGGCCTGGTGGCCTGTGTGATGTTCCATAAAAGCAATAAACTGAGGAATCCCAGAACACTCTTCACCTAGTAGAAGTTGACTGGTCAAAACACCAAGCTCTGACTTTGACTTGTTTACTTTTATACTTCATCATGGACTTAAGAGACAACTTTGGATTATGGTGAGATGGTCATAAGTTCTTTTGAGTCAACTTGTGACCCCCAAATCTTACATTGGTGACCCCAACGTGATCTGTCTGGAATAGAGAAACCAAGTATTGGAATGGAACACTAATTTGGAACAATGGAATTATTGAAAAAGCAGCTGGCACATGGATTGCTTATCATGAGTGCAGAAGAGCTGAAATCATGGATATTAAGACAAAGGAACCTTTAACTCGCATGAGCAAATTTAATAGGTGCTTACTCTGATAGGACAAACTAGTTTAGAGGACTTATTAAACATCAGAGCTGCTTTGCACCAGCATCAAGCCAGCAGTCATCAGGAGCTGAAGGATCTGGCGGGGGAAAGCATGATGCAGGACAATGGTAATGGAAACAAGTGGGACATCTTGGAGGCCAGAAAGAAGAGATGCAATCCATAAACAGAAGCCACTCTGGTCACAGCAGAAGTCAAGAAACACCTGTGGGACGCCACAGTAGGATTGTCTTCTACTTGATCAGCTTAGGACTGTTATTTTACTCTGGAAGGGCCCCAACTTGAAGATATGGCTGTTCAATTGTGCCTATGGTGCAGGAGTGCAAGTCGAATCAAGTCACCAACTTTTAACCACCTGGAGAACAGCAACAGGGAAGTGAATTGAAAAGAAAATTGTATTAAGTCCTGTCTTTAAAAGTTAATCATGCTGTGTGTATAGCTAGTTAAGTATATAAAATAATGTAATTAATTGTACAAGTGTTTTAGGTAATATCTGCAAAGTGCAGTTGGAGTAACTGGTGCACACATGCTGTATTTGAAATGTCAATACATGTGAAATTGTGTTATTAGGTTATTGATAACCTTTTGGTTGTTTTTGACAGACATGAGCCCACCACTCTTTGGCCTCTCTCCATTGCAGAGGCAGTGACCATGTACTGGTTTGGTATTTCATGGTTTAAATGGACACCATATAATGTCCACGGGAAGATTCTGGGCTGAATCTTTGTAGCAGGTTATGCCACTTCAATATCACCTGTAGGGTTACAAACTCAAGGCTCTGTGAGTGTCTTGGCGCACAGGCACAAACAGTTGCTTACCTAATTGCTGCTGCCCACTCTAGTCATTAAGGCTCATGTTGATTATTTGTAGTGGTAGGGAGCTAAATTGAGTAGGCAGACTTCAATTTTGGTGCAGGAAGGAAGATAGGTATCTATCTCTGCAGGAATAATTTGAGGTTTTTGTAACATAATCTCAAGGTACATGGAAACTTGAAAGTACAACTTGGTATGAGTAAATTAAACTCATTTAGGAGGTACATGAACAATATAGCACATCTTTGACCAAAAGATGATAGCTGTTCATTACTGGAAATTGGTATGGGCAATATGCCACAGTCTAAATTGAGCTCAGGTGGAACTCCCAAGCACTTCTTTAAAGATGATAGCTGAGGGAAAGAATTAGTCATGTTTCTCATAGTACTAATGAGAAATGTCAATTTAATTTATGCGAGGTTCTTGCCATTGTTATGGTCTGACGTGGCTCACCAGTCTGTTGCAGTCTTCCTTGGTCTTTCAGCTCAATTAAGTAGATATATTAGTATTTGCCTTTAGGGAGCTGGATGGGGTAACAGACTCCAGACCTGGAGAATGCACAACAATAGGAGACCCTCTAGCTTTGAAGGCAATTGAGCCAGAAATAGTTATGTAATAGTAAACATAAATTTATTTTGGTTGAGGATGCATACATGCATGATTGGACTGGCTGTCCAGGTATTTTGTGTAACCCCAGCACTCCTTAAATAGGATAATTAAGATGCAGGATGTAAATAGTTCAATTTTGTAATTGATTAATTAATTAGGATGTATATGAGTTCTTTCTTAGTAGATTTCCATTTGACTAATGTATGCAGTGTGCAATATTTTTCTTGGTTATAGAACAAAATACTTGGGGAAGTGTCAGAGCCACAGGCCGACTCCCTGTTCCAGCAGATCAAGATGTATTATGAACATGAATATAAAGTTGTCTCTTCGGTTTGTGTAGTTTTGTGGTAGGTAAAAGTTTGTGTTGAATATATGTTCTTATTGTTTTAATTGGTAAAACTGGAAGTGTTGTGGTGTAATGATGTGCGGTGAAGCATATCAGCTTTTTCTTACCCTTTAAATGGGATAGTGTATGATGATGTGCAATGAAGCATGTCAGTACTTGTGTTAGAAGTCATTTCTATGAATGGTGTTGTGTAATGTACTGTTGTACTTATGACAATTTGATTTTGTGTGCTTTTCTATCATGTACTGTATCTGTGTTGTAGCTGTGTACCTTAATGTACCTTGTCAGATTTCCTGCTCTGTCTCATAAGGTTAGTGCCTCTGGCCAACCTCAATTCAACAGGATGACATTGAAATGGTAGTTAAGGACCTGCTTGCATTAGGTATGAGCCTAATAGTTATTAATTATGTTTGTGTGTAAAATAGTGTAGAAATACAAAAAAAAAGCAAAAAGGTGGCTACCAGAGCAATAGGTCATCATCATTTCAGGTACTTAGTGAGATGTGCAAGACAATTGGTGATACTGATGTTGTATTGAGTCTCATACAAAATGGTTAGCTCCATGTATTTGGGAAAGATCCCTGTCAGGATAGGACAAAATACCTGGGAGGTTGTGTAGTGTACTGTGCATTGTCGTGATGAAATGGGTGTTCATGTAAAGCTATTCTGGGAGACTTTGTATTAATTAGTATGTTTAATTGATGTTCGATATGTATGTTTTATTGGTGTTAACATATATAGGTTTGATTGGAATAGTTGTAATGGTGCACATCTCACTAACATTTATGAGAGAGAGTAGTATAAAAAGCACTAGGCTTTTTGACCCCTGGTTTGAAATGATGAACAATAATTAAGGTTAAGTTTATAATTGAATTAATGAGTTAACTATAATAAATATGAATTATATAATGTTTGGACAGGTTATATTACACTGGATATGAGTTGATATATTTGTGTATGTATGAAATGTTCATGAAATGTGGAATTTGTGGAATGCAGTAAAATTCAGTTTAATTTAAATATACATTAAACAATGGTTGTCTGGCAAGCTTTGCTACTGCACTCCAAAGGGGTGAACAGGTGGGTGCTAGTACAATGGGGGTAAAATACAATAGGAGTAGATACAATAAGGGCTAAGATGAAGGGCACTCAGGCAAGGAGGTTGAGATGAGCAATGCTCATCAGGGTACAAAGAGGAGGTAGTATTTGGAATAAGGTACTGTGATTGGGGATGAATTCTGAACTCATTACCCCTGGAATGCACAGCCAAGCTACCAGAGGAATTAATTAGGAGGGGGAGACCACTGCTGGGAGGAGCTGGCCAGCATTGGCAGAAGGAGACAGCTCTTGTGATTGGTTAAGCCCAAGGGGCAAAGGTAATGATGACAGCATGAAAGGTACTGATTGGTTGTAGGCCTGGTGGCCTGTGTAATGTTCCATAAAAGCAATAAATTGAGGAATCCCAGGACACTTTTTACCTAGTAGAAGTTGACTGGTCAAGACACCAAGCTCTGACTTTGACTTGTTTACTTTTATGCTTCATCATGGACTTAAGAGACAACTTTGGAATATGGTGAGATGGTCATAAGTTCTTTTGAGTCAACTTGTGACCCCCAAATCTTACAATGTGTATGTCAAAAATAGTCATAAATGGGCTATGGCAATGCTTCTTAAGGAATATATATGAAAATCAGCAACATGTTGTAAAAGTCCAACCATCATGACTCTAAGGATGGTGTGTCTGAGTCCAATCCCAAGCTATGAGATATAATCCAAGTAGGCAGTCAAATCAGGGAGACTCTGCCACAGTGACTTTCATCAAGTCTCAGGATAGAGACAACTTCCAAGTAGTAAAACAACCAAGTAAGACAAACAAGATAGCGTGCTTTCTCAGCTCACAAGTCAAGTCAGAACTGCTGATTTTTATTGTGGCAGGCCCTTATAAAGAGATCAATACTCACTCAGGCATCTCTGCCACCAGTCATGCACATCCATCTAACCAATCCTAAGAGTGATCCAAAATGATCCAACCAATAATCATCAAGCTCACTGGAGCATGTCGGGGCAGGGACCCTCTCAATCAGTGAAGATGGTCCCCCAAACTGTTAAGGCTACCGGACCACCAACCTTAATTCAATTAATTTTACAGTTTTAATATACCTAGGACAAACACAGGAGTGCAATTTGCAGCCAATATGTTAAAGCATTGCATAACTCAGGAATTCAGGATTTAATGGAAATTTCCCAAGGTCAAGCAAATGCTTAAGTGGTTTTAAGACAGAATTCCTGAGTCTTTAATATTTAAGCAAGTTTGCTATGAGCCTATAATTATACAGATTGATAAATAATAACTGGTTGGCAAGCTGGCAGAGTCATGCATTTCCTTGCAGTGTGTAAACTAGCTTGAATTACATAAGAGATTAAAAATGCATAATAAGTGCTAATCTACTAAGTAAACATACATACTAGTGGATATTAATAATGATCAAGTGCAGCCTGCACTTTACCACATTTTTAAATTAATACAGTTTAAATATAAATCAAGATAAATCTTAAAGGTATATTTGGTATGGAATGATACTCAACACACCCTTTTTTATGCATTCGTAGGTCGAAACATTTTCTGCACGATGATTACTTATAGCTGGCAACTGAAGGAACTATACATTATCAATTGCCATATTCCCTTCAACACAGATACAGGGTGCGCCATAAAAAGTTGCACAAGCAGCTACTGCTACCTCTTTTGTTATTACCTCAATTGACTGTAATCGCATGCAGCTGCAATCATACATGTCAATGTGACTAAAATGCACAACCACATAGAGAAATACCATACAAAATGCTTTTAGTGTAAGCGCATTAATGCCAGAGTTCTGCTCCAGAAATATTTTTCGCAAGCTGATTACTTACAGCTGGCAACTGAAGGAACTATATATTATAAATTGCCATATTCCCTTCAGTAACGGAATTGTTGGGTTGCTGATTTGTATTAAATCTATGGCATTTAAATTAGTATTTATAACTGAACACTTTACAGGTGTATATGAATAAAACAATAATAAGTATTGGCGTCAAGTGGAAGTAACATATAGATTCATGCAACTATTTATTATAAAATTGCTAATTATAAAATATTGAATGGGTTGAGCATGGCAATACTATGACCAAATATTTAATAATTGCACATGAATTGTACAGCATTTATGGCTGTCATTGCTAAGTATGGGAGGCTAAGGAATATAAAGGAAGCAACACAACTTTTTGGGATTTTCCCAGATTTTCCAATATTATGAACAAAAAAAGAATGATGAAAAAACTTCAATATTCTAGATATATCATTGGCATAATGTTACTGATGTAAGGATCATAGAGTCATTGATATAAAGGATTGAAAGAGTACCTATCCAAATTTTCATATTTTCTTTATTAAATAAAATTATCTGTCATAATTGGTCATGAAACCCCAAAAAGTTATCTCTACACTATTTTAGACATATTCTTACTAAGTTTTATATGCATGTAAGTGCAGTAGTGTCTTTTTTTTCATTTTTCTCTAAATATTTTAAAACACAGCTTAGGTATGTCAATGTGACTATCAAAATGCACAGCTAAGCTATATATAGTAATAACATATACAATTTTGTTGGGGAAGTGCATGGTAAAGTTATGCTCCGAAAACACAATTTAACACAATTTTTAGCATTTTTTTCTGGCGGGAGGGCAGGCGGACGGTCAGGCGGGAGGGCAGGCCGGTGGACCGGCGGGCAGGCGTGCGTAAAACTTTCATTTCCGGAGCAGAACTCTTACACTAATGCACTTACCCTTAGGAAATGTTTTACAGTAATACTCTATATGCCTGGTGGAGCGTTTTGATAAAACATTGTCATAATATGTCTACAATAGCCGTAAATACTACAGATTTTCCATTATTTTGTAGTTAGCATGAAATGAATATCAAAGTGGAAGTTTGAAATTGAAAATACTATAATTTAGATATGTCATTGATACAATTTCATTCATGTAAGGTAAATGCTGTCTTTTATATGGAGGTTTGAAAAAGTAGGAATTTTCCCTATTTTGCCCTAATTTTGAAAATTCTATAATTTTTAAATCCTAACCCTGACTTCTGTTATAAATGTATAAATCACATTTTCCTGAAATATTTTATTGATCTTCTGCCATTATCACAAACTGAGCATCATAATTATGTAACAAGTACTTAGATTGCCATTAGTTAATACTTTGCTTGGCAAATTCATGATTAAGTATAGGTACATAATGAATTTAAATAACATGCCTGTCAACTATAATGAAAAACTACATATATTCCTAATTGTTATATTTGTTCAAGGTCAAATCCTCATTAGTGCCATTATATTCATAAAATACCTTTTGTATATGTAATTATTAATGAAGAGCATGGTTTTATTTTTATTTTGTTAATTTGAAATAGTATAGAATATATTTTATGAATCTTTAATCCCTGTAGGTGGCCCCACGACAGGGAATGGATACCTTCGTAGTGAGGTCTTTCACATTATGTCCCAAATGTTTTGAAAACTAAATTAATAATATATGTTTTATGAATGCAAAAAAAAATGAATGAATCTGAACCTGAATCTTTTGATTAAATTCCATAATTAATCAGAAACTGCGAGTTTTTGCAAAAAAAATATGCAACTGTAAAAATTAAGGTAACGTATGTGGTTCATTTAAAACAATTTCCACATACAATGTAATTATCTTGAACATGATACTATTTCCATTACTTTATAAAAGCTTGAACATGAAACTACATCAAAATAATAAACTGGAAATGTTTTTATTAATCTTATCAACACTAATCATTTCTTTTTCACAGTGTCACATTTTGTCACGAATTTTAGTTGAAAAAATTAATTATAATTTAATTCCATGTGATGTTGCAGAACAACTGGCATACTTACAAGCTCTTGGGAACTCCTATGAGCTCCTGCGACAAAAGATGAGCTTGTAGGAACTGATAAAACCTATCTACATATTGTTACTAACTATTAAAAACCCACCTTTGATGTTCCACTACCTGTCTCAGTTCATAGAAAAAGTTGTTGTAGTCTTCCCGGAAATGTGAAGAACTGGGGAGAAGTGTGGCAAACTGTGGCGAACTGTGGCAGTTAAACACAAACTTTTACCATGTCTTATGAACTTATCACCAAATCTGCGGCAGTTTTTTTTTCCAAAGAGAGCTTTGCTTGTTAAAATAGGGATCAGTCAGAATAAAATTTATATTAATGATTTTATAACATGCTATATTCCATTTATGGAATATTCAGTGGCGATGGGCAATTAACCATCAAAGACGGACAAATATTAACAAAGAAATGTCTTGCCTGTTGCTTGGAACCAGTTGAATGGAATTACATTTGCCACAAGTATGCATTTATGAGCTGACATAATAATGTCATGACTTCAACATTGATCTTTTAAGAATTAAAGAAAGACCAAAGATAATAAATTCTTTGACCTCATAGTTTCACGCAGTTTTGTCCCGAGTTCAAACTGCTCACTAAGTTCTCCAGAAATAGTGCAACTCTGTAAAATCTCACAAAATGTCTCCAAAAGGTCTAGTGGCATTTTAACAAATGGCATTTTAACAAAAAATATTTCCGACCATAAGGCATATTTTATATGTTTTGATTATCTGCTAAAATTTGCTAAGAAGCCCAGGTTCAATGAAAATACCTTCAGGAGCTTTAAGACTGAGTTGATTTCATCTAAATAGTAAACTGAATGAAAACTATAATATCCTAGATAAAATAGTAAGATAGTTAAATGATAAACACTTTCCAGTCAAAACTGTCAAATTTAATAGATACAGGCACAAAAAGAATAAATAGGCATACTGAACTCAATAAAATTTCATGATAAACTCTATGCCAGAATAAGAAAACCCCTTTGCATTCCCCTCTTAAAGAAACCCTCAGAATTAACTTATCAACCTGTAATAAAATTATAAAGACAAACATACGATTAGCAAAACTTTAATATTATAGTCAATCTCTTGAAAAATACAAAAAAGATATAAAAAACGCTTGGATCACAATCAAAGAATAAATAAACCAAACAGATGATTAAAAAATGCTACCTATGTATTTCAAGATAAATGGTAATATTATTTCTGATCCCCAAAGAAAATGGCCAATAACTTCAATCAATACTTTAATAATTTGGCCCAAACTTAGCAAGAGATATTCAATCTCAAACTAATGATTTCAGAAATTATCCAGCAAATGCAATACCACAAAGACTAAGCTTTCAAGAAATAATTGAGGAGTTTGTTCTCACTGTTATAAATAAGCTTCCAGCAAATACAAGTTACAGAATAGATGGATTATCCATGCATTTTGTTAAGGAAATCAAAGATATCATAGCAGGCCCATTAACTACCATAATTAATCAGTGTCTAAATACAGGTATGATCCAGAATAAACTAAAAAAATTGCTAGGATTGTTCCAGTACATAAAAAAGATAATAGTTCAGTTACAGATAATTATAGGCCTATATCTGTGTTGCCAGCTTTCTGTAAAATATTTGAAAAATTAATGAACATGCAACTAAACAGTTATTTCAAATCCTGAAATCTGATTTATCCCAGTCAACATGGATTTCGAGAAAGCCAAAGTACTAAAAAAATTGCCCTTGGACATATTGCTGGATCTGTTAAAGGCATTCGATACATTAGACCGTACAATATTATTACAAAAATTTCTCCATTATGGAATAACTGGTAATGCCTATAAACTTTGTGAGTCCTATCTGACAAATAGAAACAATATTAGGAGTTAAATCTGAGTTACTAATTATCAAGACAGGAGTGCCACAAGGCTCTATACTAGGACCCCTTTTCTTTTTATCTATGTGAATGACTTTAACAGATCACAAATATGTTCAAATCCATCATGTAGGCAGATGACACAACACTATTACCAACACCCTCTACAGTGAACCAAGACATATTATACAACCGGTCGATTCATTGGAATAATGAGCTCATGAATATCAGTAATTGGTTAGTATTACAATTGATGAAAGTCTAACATGGAATGATCATATATGTAAGATCCAAAAGAAAATATCAAACATTCTTATATATGGTTATGAATCATATTAAACGGGTTTACTTTATAATGTTTTACTTTGGGGATTAAAATCAAATAGGTTTATGAAACTGCAAAAAAGTGCAATATGAATAATCACAAAAAGCAAGTATAATTCCCATACAAATCCGCTCTTCGAACCACTTAATTTATTAAAATTAGGTGATAGCTTGCATTTACAGGAGTGGACATTTTACATATATGAATTTTAACTAACCAAAATCATTTTCCCAGGCAGTTAGATATTCACCCCTATCCAACAAGAGCCAGACATCAATAAGTATTCCCCTGGCTCAGGTACCAACTGTCAAAAAGCTCAATCAAAAATAGATTACCACAACTAATTAATCAAGCACCAAAAATGATCATAGATAAAATGAGCATACAAAGTTTTCATGGTTTATCATTCTATGTAGCCCATCAGCAAACATGCATTTAAAACAATTAATGTAAATATAGGTAAAAATTTGGTACTGACCTGCTTGTAAATATTGCAATCCTTACCACGATGTTCCTTCCATATGTAGCCAATATTCATATATGTTATAACACCAAATGGCTCATAGGTGGCATGCACATCAGCAGCTTTTGGCCTTAGTGCATGTCTCCTATGACCATAAAATAACCATACAAATATGTTGACTTATAAATGCATTCAAATGGGTGTGTTGAGTAGTATTCCATACAAAATAAACCTTTAAGATTTTGTATTTATTTGTATTAAGTCTTTATTTATTTAAATACAAGTAAATAAAAACCTTGAAAGTTAATTTTGTATGAAATTATATCCAACATCTTTATGTGGCGTAACATTAGTGCTGAATTTCATGTATTCCTTAGGATCATTGCCATAGCCCATATATGACTATTTTGGACATATAAATGATAATCTTAGTTGAAGATTAGTTAAAGGAACATGCTATTGTGTTGATATTTCTAGTGAACTGAATACTCCTTGTTGTGTGTGTATAATCTTTAAAACAGAACAATTAAATGGAAAGAAAAGAATAGAGAATACTTTTTATGCTCACTTGGCTTTACTCTGAAAATAATGGATTGCTGTTAATACAGCATTCCTGCAGGTTTACGTTCATCAGACATAAGATATTTATGAGACATTATAATATCATGCGCACATGAAAAATAAGACCACCAATATAGTAATATACACCAATATATTTAATTTCATTGTCAAACAAAAAATCTGGTATTGGCTATTAAGCAATAAAATAAACACAGTTCTTGTGTATTTAAAGAAAGTTCATAATTTATATTAATTTATAGTTACCAAATCGTCTGAATATTACAATGTAGATGTTCCAAGTATATTTGCATTCAAACTTAGATTTATGACTGAAAATACAGCTTTTGCCCCAATTTTTATTTTTTTTTAATTTGTTGCAATGAATGACCTGATTTTACCAATGTATTTGAGGAGTAAATAGAGATATTGTATCCAACACATCTAAGACTGGGGTATCCAACACATCTGAGACATCTGAGACTTGGGTCATGTTTTGGCTGTGTAGGGCCTCAGCATGAAGTTTCAGTGACAGCCAATTAGTAATTTACGCAAAGCATTGATTATTAATTTGTCTCCATTAATATTTGATGCCTGTGTGACAATTGCACTCCAGCAAAGGCTCCAGTAAATAAGTCGAGATTGGGCTCCAAACTAGCCAACCCAAACATTATATTTAAATTAGTTGACATGGCCTGACTAATACCCTTGACCAATGAGGTCACTCCTTCATACAACCACCATGAACCACGGGGGGGTTTTGTTTACTATGGAACTTGTGTTTATACATTAATTGAAGCTATGAAAACTGATTCTGAACAAGGTAAACTATTTTAACACTCCATATGAGTGGATATCATACACTGTTAACCGCGGACAAGCCCATCTAATTGTTTTTGTTAGTTTGACAGCTCTGACCGCGTGAGCCACATGAATAAATTATGGTAATACCTCAACTTTGCGAGATTTGCCTGGGGTACATTTCCTGGGTGGACAATTGTAACACTGACCCCATCAATATAACTGTTGTTTACGACTATTGTTAAATTAATTCAATAACCAGCGTGAACTCTCAAGGTCATTCATTATGAAAACAAATTTATTTCAAAACATGCTTGACCTTCTTAGAATCTGTTCAGTGTATCAATGCTACTGGTCTGAAGCTTAGTCTGCATACATGACCAGCTGCCAGAGGCAGACATGATGATGAGATGATAAAGCTTGAAGTCCACACCATGTTACTCCTTTACCTCAAGAGTGGGGTATTTTACTTGCCTCAGCATAGACACCCAGTTGAAGACACCCCAGACCTACCTGTCGAAATGTAGCTTGTACTTTGTGGGACTGTTTTTTTATTTAGGTCGCCTCATAATAAGGCCTAAAAATTGATGATTTAGCTCCAAAAGTCTATTTAGATGGGAAGGGGACATGACATTGACATTGGGCAATTGATGTCTTTTTAAATTAACATTGAGCAGTTGATATCATTCCAAATACATTGATGATTTAGCTCATTTCTAGATTTTATTATGTGATGTTTTTCAGCCAATTAGTGTCATATGAAGATGTGAGGCATAACGGATGAGTATATACTATAGGTGTTAGAACACAATAATTATTATGCAAAAGTCAACATTAATGAGCTCTGCATTACTGACGGCACCATTCCACTTAACAAATTCTTAAGGCAAGAATTATTCAATACTTAATAATAATAAAATAATAGTAAATAAATACAATTGTATAGGGCCTGTTTCAGAAATGTTTTCTGCTCACCGGCACCTGGATTAAAGAAGCCTATTGTCCATAGAAAGTTCTGAATGGATGCGTGTTTAATTTCCTCTTAAAGCCATAATTTTTTGCTATTTGTTTGATGCCTTCAGGTAGCTTTATTAATAGATTTGATATGTAAGAGGGAGCCTCATTGTTATGTGCTCTCCTTTCCAAGTCATGTTGGGAAGTTTGAATTTAATTCTGAAAATAACGGGAAGCCAGTGAAGCTGGTAATTAGCCTCTTTTTCCTTTTATTTATAATGTAAGGGGTGTGCACAATTTTACAGCTTTTTAGTAAGCTAGTGCACATCCCCCACAGTATGCTAATGTTTTTTATTGTTTATGTAATGTACTAACCTTATTTAAATACTACATACTGTGAACAAATAAAACATCTAAAACATCTAAGCTCCTTCCTGATGTGAGTGATTTGATCATGTTTCCCAAGCCTTTCTATCAGTTGTGCTGCCGAGTTCTTGGCTATTTGTAATTTCCTCAAGTATTTCAAGTTTATACCACACAGGAGAGTATTTCCATAGTCCATACCTTCTGTTTATTACCTATCATATAACACAGCAAGTTGCACTTATCTAAATATTCACTGAATTGATAATTAAGTACACATACTAAAATATTGTTAACTCCCACTCAGATAGCATCAGTGCACTAATGGAACAATAATTACCTTACATTGGGTCATTTGCAAATTGCCAATAATGCAATTAAGCAATGACCTTTCAAAGACTTCTAATGATCAATGATTAGTTAATGATCAGTAAGCAATTAACATTTGCAATAGAAAGCATTCTAAATTGTTAAAGTGTTCAATACAGTTGTCTTCATAACAAATATAACTTACCAATATTTTAGACTTCACCCAAAGTACCCTTTAAGAACATTTTCAAATCTATCATCAGTATTTTTCAATTCTTTTTTAAGAAATAACAGCCTATTAATGCAATTTGTAGATGTCAAATCCTGGAGCCGCTGATTCGGTGTATGCTCTGGCAGTGAGGTCATATGCAAAGGTCAGTTCACACTGGCATGTAGCCTCGGAAACGGCAAAGAGAGCACAGCCATAAGCCATACATTTCATGGCGCATTCTACAGTAGTACATCGTTTGAGGTCGATGATTTTTTCTGGGTTGTTAATTCTCATGTTTGCTTTGTATTTATCACCATGGATCATTTCTGTGCTTGGTTTATTCAATTCTAATTCTGAAAAAGAGGTAACAAAAACTAAACATTTCTTTTATATCAAGCGACAGTATGAGTTTGAATCTTCAATCGTTTATAATGCAATCCAATGATTACATCGTTTGAGGTCGATGATTTTTTCTGGGTTGTTAATTCTCATGTTTGCTTTGTATTTATCACCATGGATCATTTCTGTGCTTGGTTTATTCAATTCTAATTCTGAAAAAGAGGTAACAAAAACTAAACATTTCTTTTATATCAAGCGACAGTATGAGTTTGAATCTTCAATCGTTTATAATGCAATCCAATGATTACATTAATATCATGTGAAGTTTGCTCAACATTGTTCAGTGTTGTTTGATTCCATGTTTACAGATAATTATCATTACCATAGCTATAAAACTAGGCAACAAATGAAGCTACATGTTCCTATATTTAGTAATTGTTGTCAAATAATAATAAGATATAAAGGCGCTGTCATCTAAAAAAATATTTTTCTTGTTCCACAACACCAATTAATGCCATGAAACAACATGTTAAAAAAGAACTCCTGTACAATAGTTTAGAAACATCTTAAAAGTATGTATATTATTTACTATTGAATTTAATATGTACATAACCATTAATTAGTTTTCAATTATCCAAACCATACATGAATATTGTATAATATAATTGTATATATTTTACCAAATATGCACGTATATGCATCTGGTTGGAAATATTTGAATGTTTTATATCATGTGATCTATATAATACAACGTATATATTTTTAATCCAATAAACGAACTCAACCCATTACAACTCAACTCATGCCACCTTGTTTTACACTGGCCTTGTTTTGCTCCCAGTAATATCTTGTCGATAAAACTGCATCTTTTGCTCACTTCTGCACCAAAACAATAACCAATAAATCACATTGCTTTATGCAGATTTACATTCTATGAAGTTGTAAGGGACAATATTGCGTTTTTTTTCTTAGAAAACGGTTCCTGCTGATGGAGTTACTTTTTCCGAAATATATTCATGCAATAATTAAATGCATAGATTAATAAATTTAAGCTTGACTTACACCAAAACCGTAAGGAATTAGAACACATTTTGAGGAATTACAGTCAACCCTCATTCATCGGGCCTCACTTATCCAATTCCCTCGCTATCGCACACAGTTGGCTGGGAACAAATCTACTTAGTGCATTTATATATATTCAGTTATCCGCACAGTTAACTGGGGGACGAAGGTGTGCGGATAAATGTGGGTTGACTGTAAGATCTTTTATATTTTTTAGATTCAAATTAAATCTCAATTGTTACTGGAATATATCTCATGTGCGGGTGCTCCATGCTTACGTTTCTTCTGATGGCCCCCTGCCAAAAACATCCATGTACCTTTAGGTATCTCCTCCATATATTATGGTTTGTATGCTATTTAAAGATTTTCTTGAATTTCTTTATTGTGTAATAATGGAAGTAAAAGTGATTCTGATGCTGATTCTATCAAAACTTTAATCATAATAATATGGATTACCTCCTTCGCAAGTCAACGGTCCAAGCTGAACGTACAGATCTTCACCTGCATTATCTGTATCTCCAGCCATTACTTGTTTCATTGGGAAAGTTCCCTTTTCTGTAACTGTTCGGTCTACAGTAGTCAGTGTACTAAATTCACATGTCTGGTCTTGAAATGAATATATTGTGAATCATGGGCAGAATAGCCATCATAGTCAATATAGGAGACAGTGAGCGACCAACATTGTTTAACCCTCAGCGAACAAAGTTAGAAAAGGGTTATTGTTATCATCAATGTCCGTCTGACGGGCAGGAGTGCAGGAGTGGACAAGCATAACACATACGTTTCCAGAACTTTAACACTAATGCACTTACTCTAATGAAATTTTGTACAGTAATACACTGCATGGCCTAGTGGTGCCTTTTGATGTTTAACAAAAAGTGGAAAAAATATAAATTTATTTTTACATTTTTTTATGTTTCCGGAGCAGTACACTACTGCACATATGTGCTTAAAATTTAAAATGTTGTCATAATATGTTTAAAAAGTGTAAAATGTTACATGTTATTACTCTATATAGCTTAGCTGTGCATTTGGATAGTCACATTGACATATCTGAGCTGTGATTTAAAATATTAAGAGAAAAATGAAAAAGTAAATAAATTTTAGTTTCCAGATTAGAACTTACACACTACTGCACCTAAATGAATAAAAAACTTGGAAAGAAAATAAGAATATGTCTAAAATAGTGTAATGATGCCTTTTTGAGGTTTTATAATAAGGAAAATATGAAACTTTGGTACTCATTCAAAACCTAATATAAATGACTACGTGATCCTTACATCAATAAAATTTTGCCAATATTATATGTAGATTATAGTACTTTCACATTTTAAGCTTCATTTTGACGCTTTTTTCATCCTTCGTCTTTTTTCATGATGATGGAAAATCTGCAAAACAATGCTAAAAATTTTGTTGCTTCCTTCATATTCCTCAGCATCCCATACTTTGCAATGACAGCCATAAATGTTGTAGAATTCATGTGCATACAATCATTAAATATTTGATCATAGTATTGCCATACTCACCCCATTTATCAGTTTTTGTTTATAATTAGCAATTTCATAATAATTAGTTGCATAATTATCTATATTACTTTCACTTGACTTCAATACTTATTATTGTTTTCGTTATCTACACCTGTAAATAATTTGTTGAAAAAAAAAAGATATATAATTAATTTAAATGCTATAGATTTAATGCAAATCAGCAACCCAACAATTCAGTAATTGTTGAAGGGAATATGGCATTTGAAAATATGTAGTTCCTTCAGTTGCCAGCTAACAGTCAACAGCGAGTGAAAAATGGTTTGACATATGAAGGCATTAAAATGGATTTGTTGATTATCATTCCATACAAAATGAAACTGTAAGATTGCATTTATTTGAATTTAGAATTTATTTATTTAAATACAAGTAAATACAAACCTTAGAGGTTTATTTTGTATGAAAGTATACCCTACATCTTTATGCCGCATAACATTGTTGCTGAATTTCAAATATATATTCCTGAGCATGCTTAAGCCCCCATCTCACATAGCTGGTTTTGCCATAGTGAACACGTAGTATTACGTAACAGTTATGCAACGCGCTACCCATCTCAAACCCGACGGCTACCCGGCGATACCTGCCGAGTCACTCCTGGGATTCGTGGCCAAGCCGGGAGTTTCAGAGCCGGTAGCAGGGTGTGCCATGCCTGCATGAAATACCCGTGGCAAACTCCCGGGTGTCCAAAAACCCGTCAGTAACCCATAAAACTCAGCGGATTACCCGTCAAAGTTGGCGGATTACCTTTCGAAGTCGGGGGATTACCCGTCAAAGTCGGCGAGTTATCCGTCCCTAATTTTACCCAAAGCAAAGCCGGCGGTTTACCAGGAGTAAGCAGGGGGGTAGTAGGAGTGACTTGACGGCTTCCAGGAGTAATCCGATGACTTCCACGGGCAACTCGACGACTGCTACCAGCGTCAGCATCGGCGTCGGCAGAGAGGGGGGATTTATAATTTAAAAGGCTGCTGCTCCCCTAATATTAGTCCGATTTTCGTCACATAAGACTGAATTGTAGTATGGTTCATACTGATTCAATACTTGTTTTTGGCGCTGTCGTAGCTACCCTGCGAATCACTCCTACAACTCGGCAAGTTACTCCTGGAAGCCGTCTAGTCTCTCTTGGAATTTGTCCACTAAATTGGCCATACCCGCCGAATTACCCGTAGAACCCGTCGAGTCACCGTAGAACCCGGCGAATCACATGTTGGATGATGCCCCGCCCCTTATTGCCGCCAGAATCCGTCGCCAACCCAGCAAAAAAGCTGTTGCTATGTGAGACCTAGGCTTTAGGCTCATTGCAATAGCCTATATCTTGAGTATTTTGAACATAGAAATGATAATCTTAGTTAAACATATTATTGTATTGATAATTCTAGAGAACTGAATACTCCTTATTGTGCATACGAACTTTGAAACAGAACACTTAAATGGCAGGAAAAGGATAGACAATATGTTTTATGCTCACTTTATGCTGAAAAGAATGGATTGCTACAGGGTTCCTGCAGGTTTACCTTCATAAGAAGTGAGATCTTTGTAAGACATGATATAATATCATGCGCACATGAAGAATAAGACCACTAATATATTAATATACATCAATATATTTAATTTCATTGTCAAAAAAACAATCAGGATATTGGCTATTAAGCAATAAAATAAATGCAGTTCTTGTGTATAATTTCATAATTTATATTTATTCATATTTACCTAATTGTCTGAATATTCCAATGTAGATGTTAATATCCCAGTATATTTGCATAAAAGTAAGACTTAGTTGGAAAGCATAAGACTTAATATGAACCTTACTTTTAAAAAAAATAAGTAAGACTTAAACCATGGGGACAATGTATTTTTTCACACTCAAGAAATATAATTTTCCAAATTTTGTAAAAAATAGCTGAGATATGTCAGTGTGGCTATCAAAAGGCACCACTAGGATATATATAAAATGTTTCTGTATAAAATTTCATTAGGGTAAGTGCATTAGTGTTAGAGTTCAGCTCTAGAAACGAAAGGATGTGTTGGAGTTCTGCTCTGGAAGTGCAACCTGCCTGTCGGACAAACACCTAAAAACTTTAAATATGCCTGTGTGCTACGTGGGATTCGCTGAGGGTTTAGCTGCGGTGCTGCCTATGTTTTTCTTTACAGCTGATTGCATTGAAGTGTTGTCAACATGCAATCAGACTTGTCGATTGCCATTATTCTTCTGGTGAAATTACAATATGTATGTATGGTAATCCACTTTACTAAATAAACAGATATATGCTTCATTTCAAACATATCCATATTTCATTGCATTTCAGTTGGACTTTTCATCAAAATTGCGCAAAAAAGATAATAAGTAATAATTATATCTCAAATAAGAGGTAATTAACTAACATTTTTGTTGGCCCGCTCCCAAAGCGAAAAACTCCATTAGGCATATTTGCATATTTACTAATTTGTTTGACTTTTTGTTTTACTGCCTTAAACAATCTAACTGGAGTATTATTGCATTTATTGTTTTCAAAATGTTTTGAAAAGTTAGCAATGAAAATTAGAAAGTTGTGAAAATGTTGCAAAAACCTTGACGAAAAAAAAGGTTAGCAATGTCACATTTTAACAACATTGTTTATGTTTGGAATGAAGCATATATCTGGTGGTTTACCACACATGCATTTGTTGGTTTCACCAGAAGAATAATGGCTACAGACAAGTTACCAAAAGACTGACCTGTGTTTTCAAAAAGGTTTCAGCAAAATTTCCACTTACCTTTAACAGAGCCTTCAGTTTGAATTAATGGTCTGTCTACGCCAAAGTAACTATTCCATCCACTGTCATACATCGAGGCTCCCTGGCATTGAAGCCTAATTGCATACTGGCATGTAGCAGATGATACTGCGATTGCCCGGACTTGGTCGTAAGAAAGGTGAAGGTAGTTAATGGTCTTTCTCAAACCAAATACACCATGCCCTTGGGAGTGGAATTCTGAATAAATGGCATGAAAAGTTACTACATACCAGTTTAAATATTTTACAAACACAAAGAAGAACAATTTTTTCTATAGCATTACCAGCTTCTTGGTCATGGTGAACTATAGTCTTAGCAGCTGTCCCATCAAGAGAACAATTGACATGCATGGCAGCCTGAGGCCCCAATGGTCCATCCACATCAATGGCGTACACATCATTCTTGCGGAGTCCTACATCGTATAACTGCGAACAGGACCAAGCAATGCCATTTGCTGAGTTAAAACACTGGACAAGCAACACTGAAAGAAATACAAATGTGGCACATAACAGAAAGCTTGGAGTTCATATTTGATGCTGCCCGGAGCATGACCATGTAAGGCATGCATGATTTGTTGCGTACCTGTCCCACAACAATTGATGACATCACCAATGGTCTAATTGTTCTCATTGACCTCATCAATTGACCTTTGGTGTTGTCATCCATTGTTTGGTGACGGGCTTGCAATTGCTCATGCGGGCATCCAGCCATGCACTTATTTTATGATATCTATAAAAATTATAGTCATGCTCCTGTCATCAACAATTCCCCCTTGACTTATCATTGAATGTTAAATTATAAAATAAAAGGCGTGGCGCTGAAAATCGACCTAATGTACAAACACAGAAGTTAGAAAAGGTGTTTATCTAACATGTAAATTGTAATTGAAATTAAAATCTAATAAATGCATTATTTATAAGTATATAAGTATATGCCTCTAATTTAGGCCGGAATGCGGTTTTTTTTTATTTGAAATGAATTCATGCAAGATATTTAAAAGAAACCACATTTTAGTTTCCAAAGTTAAATTCTATGTAAATTAAAGTTTTTTGATGACTTTTTGTCATGTTATGGCACCAAGATGATTTATGTCATGAAAAATCTGCAAAATTGCACTAATTTGTATGTGGTTTGCCACCCCAACTTTGAAACCTGATTCTGGACAAGATAATTTACATAGAATCGAGATTTTGTACACGATGTTAGACACTAGCTAAGGGGGGGGGGGATCAAGGGGGGCCATTTGACCCACCCCGCTTGGTCCTTCTCTGCTAGTATGTGGCTTTGTAAAATTTTTGAGTAAGAAACAAAATTTTCTGTAACTGTTACAGTCATAGAAAAATACCACTCGAGCAGAATAACAATGGTAGAGTTGTCTTTTGGTATGCCATTCAGGTGAGTAACTAGAGAATGATAAGTTTCTTGACAAATGACAAACTTTTGTCAATGTTTTGTGGTTTGTTCATTTACTGGCCGAAATATTGAATTCTGAAGACACTACCATAATAAAAAGAAAATTTGATTTAAAAAAAATCTGTAAGATGATGTTTGTATACACAATTTCATAAAGGACCTAGATAATCACAACACAAAGCATAGAATATGCACTGTAAAAAAATTACCTGTGGTTTTTATGGCTTGCTGACAAATTTTTGCACAGTATCTTGTAGCAAAAATTATGTTTAAAAGTTGGTATACCGTAAAGTAGAACATTTTATGATACCACTATATTTGAATTTTACTGCAACTAACCATAAAATGCTGCGGTATCATGGTGTAGAGTCGTTTTACGGTATCTTTCTACAGAATATGCGGTGAAATGCTTTATGGTAGATTTTTGTCTGGTTTACGGCAATCAATTTCATAAATTACGGTACACTGCCTTTTTGTTATATCCTCAGCTGTTAATTTTAAAGTATTATGCTGTCGGATAGTTGTATGGCATCTTGCAATAAAAATGTTACAGTAGCATGCTGCATACAAAAAATAACAGTATTTTACCATAAAAGCTGTTGTTAAATTGCAAGACAACTGCGGAAACTCGTTACAGTGTAGGTTGTTGGCATTCTGAATCCATGGCCGTAAAAGTTGTTTAGTTATTTCATAATTGATAACCAAACTGCACATTATTGACTGCTGGCTTTTTGGTACACGAGAAAGTACTTTGACGCAATTATTGTCCACTTAAACTGGTTTGGTACACTTATGCCGGATCACAAAATGCAACCGTCATGGCCTGCATACAATTTATTGGATTGAAAATGTTATACTGTTCATCAAGCAAGATCAATATTGACACTATAAGCGAAATGTTGCCACTTCTCCTTCAGTTTCTTTCCCTGTTCAGAGATCAAAATGACCTGCCATTCAGCCACGTTCTGAGTTTCATTCAAGGGCCCTTGCAACAATGGTGTGAATGGTTGCCAAGGAGCTTTATCCTGTTAGCTTCGTTGTTAGGATGGGGGGGGGGTTGCTATGGTGCCACAGGACATCCATCCATTCAGCCTCTTTCTGAAAGTGATGGTGGCCTTATTGGTGTCAAGCATGTGCTCGCTTCAGGGGAAATTAGGGGTAAAATAGAAGAAAGATAGAATGAGGTAGGCCACAGCACGATTGAGAAACAAGCGGTGCCGCGCATCGATGAACAAATTTAGGCTTATTCACTAATATATACAGACATATAGATTATAATGGCTAAATTAAAATTAATTTTTTTTAATTACACTCACAGCAATACAAATATATACATGTACTTCAACCAAAAAAAAAAAAACATTCACAAAAATACATGTTAATTAATCAATTGCAATTGGATCAATTACTGGGGGAGCCTGGGTCCCAGCGCAATAAAAATATCATTACATTACACCCAAACACAAAATGCAGCTGGAGGCAGGTATGGTTATAGGGATATGGCCATGACCAGACGGTCGAAACCATACCAGAGGCGAGTGAGTTTCCCTTACAGAATGCACTCACACAAAGTAATGTAGGTCAGGAAATAGCTAGTCAAGTTCATGAGCTATCAGGTGAAAATGATTATGTAGGCAATCAATGTTCAAACAATGATAAAGTAACTATATTCAAGGAAATTGAAAACATATGTATCTCAATTCCAAAGAATGTGCTCATAGGCCATCTAAACTATGTAAACTATGTAGGCCATGTAAACTAGACATTCTGATGTTGAGTGAAACTAAGCTAGATCCATCACTTAAGCAAAATATATTTTAAATAGATGGATACTCCATTGTGAGGCAAGACAAAAGATCCAACAGTGGGGGTCTGTTGGTTTATATATCGAAGAACATTCCCCATACCACAGCAGTATCAGCCTGTGTGATAATGACTTTGAATGCATATCTATTGAACTAATTTTTAGTGAGGACAAAATACCGTTATTATGTGCTTATAAGAATCCAAAGATGGATCAAAGCAAGTTTAAAGACCTATTTGAGGACCTAGAAGAGAAGATACTTGATAAAAATGATCATATAATTGGCATTGGTGATATGAATTTTAAGATGTTCAATCCAACACCCTATCAGCACTCCTACCAACTTACGGCCTTACCAACATCATTTCTGAACCTGCTTAAAATCAAGTCAGCCCACATCAATTGATGTAATGCTTGTTTCAAAGCGCAGAAAATATCTGAAAAGGTTTTTCAGTTAGTACTGGAATTAGCGACTTTCATAATATAATAGGCGGAGTACTGCGACTCCACAGACCCACTCCTAAAACTGAAAGAGTCTCCTATAGGAAAATTGAGAAAATTGACCATGATAAGGTCATAAAAGACATGGAAATGTGCATTTTGAGCGAGTTGACTCATGTGACAGTGCAGAAATGGCCTGCAATACATAACAAAGTCATGGGCAGTTATGTAATCTGCTAGACAAGCATGCTCTGAAGAAAACAAAGACAATAAAAAACACTGCATGACAAAGGAGCTCAAAAAGGAAATAAATATTATAGACATAGGTTAAATTATTATTTAGCACAATACAGATATCAAAGAAATGTAGTGACATCAATAAAGAGAAATGAGATCAAAAGGTATTTCAAAATAAGTGCAAGACTTTTGGAAAGCCATATAGCCATTTTTCTCAAGGTCTAGAACCCAAACTGATAGTATACCCCTTCGAGAAGGGGGGGGGGAAATCATCACAGATGATCAAAGAGTGTGTAACATTTTCAATGAGTTCTTTTAAAAATTGGTCATGATATAGGTACCCCTGAAGACACATACAAACCCTTTGAGGAAATTCTGAAAGACTGATGAGCATGAAAGTATAAATAAAATTAAAAGTTTAAGGGTTAAAAGAGCCCAAAAATATTTCACTTTTAAATTTGTATCAGGCTAATACTATTGTCTGCACTGAAAAGCCATAACTGAAGTGCATCCTATTTTACATGCCGATATTGCAGCATATAAACTGAAAGACACAAGCTAGGTCAGTGCAAAGTTGCTAGGTATAAAGTCCTTCATTTGATTTAGTCACAGACATCAAAGGCTATCATATGCGATGAGACTGGTCAGTGCAAAGTTGCTAGGTATTGTTTTGACAGAAGACATGCTGCTGACGTACATTAAGCGGCTAAGGCATGGATGTGCAGCTGGTAGTGATGGGATTTCTGCCGAACATCTGGAGTGGTCTAAAGATACCTTAGTAATCCCTACTTTGTGTAATCTGTTGACTTTGTGTGTGCGGTTTGGGATCGTAGGAGATTCCTTTACCAAAGGTTCACTCATCCCTTTACTGAAAAAGCCAAATATCGATCCCTCTGTAGCTATACACTATCGACCAATCGTGATATCTACAACCTTCTCTAAAGTACTGAAGATTCATCTGCTGGCCATGTGTGGCGAACATGAGTTTCATGACCTGCAGTTCGGCTTCATAAGCAGCAGGGGAACATCAATGGCAGTTGCAATGACTGCTGATGTAATAGACTATTGTGTGAGTCATGGATCTCCTGTTTACGTATGTGCACTGGATGCGGAGGGTGCATTCGATGGGATACCCCACTCGATCATGTTCTCCAAGGCCCTTGGTGTAATACCTATGTTATACTGGCGTTTGCTAATCTACTGGTACGGTCGCCTTGTGGTGTATGTCAGATGGGGAAATTGCATCAGCCAGCCAATTCTCATCAGGAAAGGTACTCGTCAAGGTGGATTGTCCTCACCATTTATATTCAATTTGTTGTATCAAGACCTGATGGAAGAACTCTCAAATATGCAGTGTGGTATTCCTATCGACGATACAACCTATAATTTGTGTTGCTATGCAGATGACATCCTCTTGTGCAGCCTGACAGTCTCAGGCCTGCAACAACTTATTGATGCAGCTGATTGCTACATAAACCAGCATGGTCTCCGTTTTAATCCGTCAAAAACTACATGTGTCACTCTTGGGAAGAGTCGCTTTCACAATAGACGCTGGCGTCTTCAGAATACATTCCTTGAAGAGTCGTCTCAGGTTAAACACCTTGGTGTCATCCTGGCAAATGACAACCGAAGTCATGCTGAGTCTCGTGTCCAAGCAGCTCGCAGAGCATTCTACGCCCTACAGGGTGCAGGACTATGTGTTAAAGGGTGTAACCCGGGAACTGTAGCGCACATGTATACCACAGCAATCTGCCCTGTTCTGACTTATGGTCTTGAGTGTGTTTATCAAAATAAGACTGTATTAAATGTTCTAGATAAAACACAGAGCAAATTTTTGAAAGCTGCTCTCGGTCTTAGCTCACGTTGCAAAACCTCGCCACTTTTACAAGCACTAGACATAGAGCGTATTTCAACTATTTTAGATATTCAGAAACTGTCGTTGTTCAAATCTATGTTTTTATCATCTTCACGAACACATGTTTTATGTAAATATCTTCTGAAACATTATATACAAGGTGCTCTTCCTAGTCAAAATAATTTAGTCCCTGCTGTTATGCAAATATGTGATAAGTATGATTTTAATCTTGCACAATACCTATGTAGCACTAACCTGTCAGCTTTTAAACGCGTTATGAAATACAGGTCTCCTTGTGGTATTGCTGACAGTGTCAGGTATTGTCTGATAAATAGTCATGATGTTTTTACTGTTAAAAATCTTTTATCCTCATTTTAACTTTACAACATGTATATATGCTACCTTGCTTTTATGTTATTCAAATATATAAATATATTTCTACTCTTCTACTGAAGGCCAAAATAAATAAATAAATAAATAAATAAAGTCCTTCAATTGATTTAGTCACAGACATCAAAGGCTATCATATGCGATGAGACTGGTCAGTGCTTGCTGCCAGTCAAACTAATCTGGACAATACTTTAGACATTCAAGATAGACACTTTTTTCTTTGTCATTTATACTATTATGATACATGTATTATTATTATAATTATATTATTGTACTATATTTCTACCTAAATTCATCGATTTAAATTTGATTGTAACTGTAGTTGTACAGAAGTGTAAGCTTAAAAACATCAATTTGCTTGACAGTTTAGATATACAAAGTGCAAAAGGATATATTATTGATATACCACCATCAATAATGTTTACAGTAGTTTCACTGCACCTTAACTAATCACATATGCACTTATGCAACTAAAGTGAACTATACGCTCTGTCAAATTGACTTCTGCAGTTGATTGACATGAGCTAAACTGCCCCTAC
Organism: Alitta virens; assembly: GCA_932294295.1. Classification (NCBI taxonomy): domain Eukaryota; kingdom Metazoa; phylum Annelida; class Polychaeta; order Phyllodocida; family Nereididae; genus Alitta; species Alitta virens. The sequence continues at coordinate 2,824,235 of OW028585.1, read as the reverse complement.
ATAATGCGCTAGGTGGTATAATGAGTTTATGACGTAATCATAGAACAAAAAAAATTGTTACTGATGTATTTATCTTCATATATTTGTTGCTTCATATATTTATATAAAAAATGGAATGATATCCGCTTAAACTTATTCCAAATTGCTTGTAAATGCGTCGAGGACTTTACTATTCTCAAACCAACTGAAAAGTTCTTACAAATATTAACAACTAAGAACACTAACATTAACTTTGCTCTTGGTAAATTTCTACAGGTAGCATTAAAATTAGACAGTAGAATATAAATGTTTTATTTAATAGTAATTTAAATGTCTCCTGGAACTGAGTGGCTGGTGGCACATTGACGAAACTGCTTCCATGTGTGTGTATGACTTTGTACATTTGTATATTTTATAAATATTTACTATTATATGTCACTTCGTATTGTATGTCACTTCATATTGTATGTCAATATTCCTATCTCATATTTTATATCACTTCATATTGTTTACCATGTTGATAACAGTCAAGAGTACTTCATGTATATATATATATATATATATATATATTATATGTATGAACCTGAATTGTTGTGCTAAAATTATTTGTTGGTGCTTTTTAAACAGTATTATTACTATCATTTGTTTAGTTCCCGGTGCTTTGGAATTTCGCAGACAGACTATGTAATGTTGATTAGTATTAGTCATAACATAGCTCTACTCTAATTATTTTAACTGTTGATCCATGTATTCCTATTATCTTTTATTTTTGCCATTTATTATTTTGTCATGCTGACACATGTATCAATTTGATATTTTGCTGTCAATAAAACTCTATATATATATTGTACATTTGTTTATATTATATGAGATGATTATTTTAAATTATCGAACTATTTGGTGACACAGTTTATTGTGTATTTATGTGTAGAGACATTACAGTATATTTTAGAGACTACGCATACATAGCTCTTTAACAATCAGTATAATTTTAACATGTGATTTATACATTATGGTGCTGCATTGTCACTCAATATGATAGTGACCAGAATCAGTTGCATTTATTTCATTGCTTCTAAAAAAAAACGATTAATTCACATCAGGGCCTTGCTAGGTTCACTATATCTCTATAAAATTAATAAACATACCCTATCATTTAATTTTTCATGCCATCAAAAATTGCCGCTTTGTTTACATTGCAAGTGCTTTTATGACCAATGAAATGAAAACGAGGCATAAACGAATGTCATTAGCGTCGTCGGTTCGTAATGTATTTTATTATCCTGTGCCTTAAATTTTAGTCCAATTTTCAAAATTTTAAGTTTATTACGTACAAAATTGTTTAGGTGCTTCACTTTTGCATGAATTGAAACAATTCTGACCTCAATTTTTCATAAAATGACTGAAATCGCGAATTGGCGATGCTCTCCATCATGTTGCAATGCATAATTAACTATAATGTAAACAAAGTTGATCCAATAAATTTATAATTTAGTACAATTTAGACAGTTTGGGTTATCGAATTCATCAGTAAGAAGCATTTTCTTTCATTTGGATAGACTGTGCACCTTTAAAATATTCATTGTGTATATATATTATAACTTTATGTTGTATCATTCTTGCTTTGCTTTCTTTGGTTTTCTTTCTGCTATTCACATGTATCTTTTTGATATGGATTTGTTAATAAAAGTTTATATATATAAGAAACATTTTGGCAAAAACAAGTAGGGAGCACTTCTAGCAAGTGTCTTTTAACACTGAATTTGCATCAGAATACGATTGTTTAACTCTTTAAAATTGAAAAAGAAATGACAGCAAATTGTCTAACAACACTACAATACAACCCATCAAATGCATCAGTAGGTATGAATACAAATTTCATGTATATGAAACATTTTGGCAAAAAAATCTCATCTGAGTCCCAATATTAATCCTTAAAGCATATATGTCAGGAGAATTTTCAGAAAGGTGTTGACAAGAGAAGATTATGAGAATGATGGTATGATTCCATATTTTAATATTAATGTTACTAAAGCTTTATTTTATTTATCAGGGTCCAAAACTGTGAAATAATTTGCTTAATTACATGAAGAAGTGCATTGTAATTGATGATTTTAAAAGAAAGGCTAAAATGTATTTTTTTATCACTGTAATTAGACAAATGCTTTTATTCCGAATGTGTTATTGATCATTTGATCCTTGTGTGTTATATTTTGTATATATTGTAGTAAAAATTTACCGGGCAACAGACAGTAGTCTAAAAAATGTTACCCTGTTAGAAATAAAAAAATATATATTGAAATAAATGAATAGGCGTGTTATGGACATAAAAACACACTGACTGTAATCGGCAATGATGATGAAAATTATGTTATAGGAGACGAGCAACAGCATGATGATTCATTTAACTTGTAGTTACCAATTAAATGAAGAAAATCATACTATCAAATCTCCACCAATTACACCACTGTACGTAGTAAGCGAAATGGCACTCCGGTCACTGTAAGTAATGTGTCTGCAATATAAGGCACACGTGGATGGTGCTCTTTTTTTTGTTTGTGTACAAAATGTAGGGTGAGGCTTTGACCTTTTATCTACTTAGCAATATAAAAGAAACAACAATCCATAAGAGAAGATCAGGGTATAAAAAATGTATGCCCTTATTTGGCGTCTATTAAAAATTTAATTTTGTCAAATATTTCACAAGTTTGAAGTACTAGCACAATTAAAATAACATTTAGTGTAGGATAGCGGAGGTTTGGGGCGACAGCCCTCAGGAAAAAGCAAAAATAAACCCTGTCTTTACCGTGAAGATGAAAACTGTCGTAATAATTACATTAGTTTGTGACGTCATATATTGATTTCATTTTTACATCATAGGCCTGGCAATGAGGCTTGTTAAATATGGTCATAAATCTGGGTCTGCTATACTGCATTTTTTCCGAAGATCATTCAACATAGAAATCATCCATTTGGAATATAAATTATATATAAAAAAATTTGTTACATGGACCTCTCCTTTTGATCAATAATTCATGTTTGATACCCTTTAAAGTAGCACCCCTACTAACCAAGAGATCAATAATTGGGTTCAAAATATTCAAAACGGAATAAAACCATTCAATTCAATAAATTATTGGGATATTGTCTCTTAGTTCAGCTTCATAATATGCTAGATTGCAGTGCTATCCAGATGATTAGCCATGCAAAACAGGCTGGTATAATTGCTGAAGAGCACTTAAGTAAACTGACCATGTGGTGAAGCTCGTCAGCATTCAAATGTAATTTATTGATTTAATAAATTTAGTCAATAATTGTAATGCCGTGTAATGATCACACAATTCTTGTTGTAAAAGTTCATTTGTTTATTGTACATGACCATGACATGAAGTCACAAATAAACTCATACGTATACATACAGTCATACAAACAGCCTAAAACAAAATGAAAATAATAAAGTAAATAATAGTAAGGTATGTGTGCCAGAGAAATAATGAGCAAATGTAGATATATAATAATACAGTAATAACTTACCCTGGTTGGGCTGAATGCATTATCATAAAATATTGTGCACCAATCATAAACTCATCAATGATGTGCACTCTTCAAAGTCTGCTCAAAGTCTCCCTGCTCTCATTGGTTCACTGCACTTATAGTCAGAGGCACCAAACAGGAGAACAAGGCCTTAATTAGAAAACACAAGGGGCCCAATATGGGTGAGCCTAACTGGCCCTACAAATAATTAGTAGCATTCATTTCATTTCCGGGCCCCCCATCTTAGCCATCAGCCAATCATAATTTGTCTCATTATAATCCTATTAACTAAGCTAACAAAATCGAGGAACGCTTGCTTTCTCTTCATTCGCTCTCATTTCTTTAATAATCTTTTTCCCTAACACACGTTGATATTGCTCTTGGGTTTGAACTTGGGTTTCCACAAGAACATTCAGCTGAGTTGTGTTCTAGTTGTGTTTGCATTGTGTTTGTGTGTGTATTTGAGAATGTGTGCAGCCAATACGTGGTTTGCCCTTTTGTACACACCTAATAATTGTCTTCTCATGGTCTCTTAAATGTGTACTGAATAGAGTCTTTTGTCCCTTGCCCCAAAGCAACGACAAACAAAGTAGTTTTGGTGGTATAAATTACAGGGGATTTATTTGTCTAAAATTTAAATGGTATGCCTTCAGCAATAAGCGGCCGGCGATATTGAAAATACAGTGATCATGTATGACACGAAATCATACATAAAATGTATTAGGTAGGTATTTGAAAACCCCTGTGGATATATATAAAAGTAAGAAACATACAAAGTTTGGTAGTAATTTTGAATTAAACTTGTGGCAGCATGTACAAAAAGAAATGGCCATAAAAAATATTTGGATTATGATATATGGTAGGAGGCCAGGGTGGCGGTGGATTTTAAATAGTAAGTGGTTGTAAACGAACCTGAATAATTTGCGGTCTAAATGTTGTGAATAATTGTAGAAGAGTGATGGATCATGGGTATTTAAGTTGGTCATGTGACATGATGCAGGGTGACTAGATGTTGCATGGGGGCCTAGACAAACTCATTTTTTACTGAAAATGATTCTTTCACTGAGCAGCCCTGAATTCAGCAAGACATAAGTTTTTCCGCTTCTTTCATTAATCATTTATGCTTTTCAGACATAGTAGGTCATAACTAACTGATTCTCTAAATATAATTTTCAAAGTCAAATAAATGATAAGATGTCAAATATAAATTAAAATGCACTAAATATACTGCTGCTAGGATGCACTTTGCTTCTGCCAATGAGAGTCAAGGTCTGGGAAGTTTTTCAGCCAGTGGAATTGCAGTATTATGTCGTAGCCACCTGGTGGAAATACAGAGAACCTTCCATGAAATCCCTAATTGAAACCAAACATCAGTAAAGTAAGAACATGACCTTTATCTGTTGATACAAGAAGTGATCAATATCAAAACATTTATACTCTACCATTTGACTGATGAGGATACCAGCATAATACAAGTAATATATTAAAGAAATGAAGGACAATATGTGTGACTTGCTAAATGATGAGGAGCAAATTGATTTATTGGACTTTCTCTGTTCAAAATAACACTTATATTTATTTTTATTTTATATTATTGTAATTAGGTATACAAACTGATATTCATTTAATGTAATATACCTTTTACTTCAAGTGGAAGTGTATTAATAAACATATATACATATATCTGATCAATTCCATTAGAATGTGATGTATCAAGGCAAGGAGCTGAACATGGTCTTTGAAACGTTTGTCTGAAGGGCAGGAGCCTGGCTCAGTGGTGGCGTGCTGGGATTCCAACCACTGGGTATTCAATTCTCGGTCGATCCTAAGTCAGCTCGATTGCTATTTCATCCATCAACTCACTGCCAAGGTCCCTGCCTGTCCCTCAGATGCGGAAATACAGGACCCTTATCCATCCACCTACCACAACCTACTTACTTCATGTGTGGCATCTCACCAGGTGGTGTACGTAGCTAGAATGATCTGGCGAGAATTAACGAAGGAAATATTTTGATAGCAATAAATGAGATTTGAGGTAATTTCTGGTCCGATCGTGTGATTAATCTATGTGATATACTTTCAAACTGAAAAGTTGCAAACCTAATGTGATTGCTAAGCCAATGTGAGCTCACCTAGCAGTATGTGCAATTTACAATTCTGGAAAAAGCCGGTCCTCATATAAATCAGTGAATTGAACGTGTTAAGTTGGTATACCCATGAGAAGTTTTAATTACTTCAAAATTTGAATCATTAAACATTAGAAACATTCTTCTTTTACTGTTTGTTTATTAAACAATCATCTGTCCTAAATGCCCAGTCTTAACACAGACTTGACTGTACATGTACTTGTGTAAAAAGACTCATGAAGGTAAATGGTATCACATATTTGTAGCAGAGCTTTTATTAAGAAATTGTCACACTAGCATAAACTGCAAAATATATCTACAATATATTGCACAATATTGTTGAACTATATTTGCCTTATATTGGTCTATGAAATATTAATATGTATATATATGTGCTTAATATATTCTACATATATTTTTTCATAAATACTCTATTTATAAGACAGGATTCTCATTATGAGTTTATAGCAGCACTTGCTGATGAATTTATACTTTGTGTATTTTCTTCTCCACTTTAAACATTTCTGAGTCAATATGTTGTAGTACATAATTTATTGTAGTCGCGTTAAGAGAATGAAAACATCAGAATCTGAAAAAGCCTTTGCTAATGATTATATACTTTGTGTATTTTCTTCTCTCCTTTAAACATTATTGAGTCAATATGTTGTACTTGCTGATGAATTTATACTTTGTGTATTTTCTTCTCCACTTTAAACATTTCTGAGTCAATATGTTGTAGTACATAATTTATTGTAGTCGCGTTAAGAGAATGAAAACATCAGAATCTGAAAAAGCCTTTGCTAATGATTATATACTTTGTGTATTTTCTTCTCTCCTTTAAACATTATTGAGTCAATATGTTGTAGTACATAATTTCTTCTGAAAAAAACTTGCGTCATTGTCACAATCAATTTTCATACAGTGTTTGATCTGGCAGTGACGTCATATGCAAAGGTCAGTTCACATTTAAATGTTGCCTTGGAAACAGCAGAGCACAGCCATAAATGTTCCAGGTTAATGGCTTTTTCTGGGTTATCAATCCTCATGTCTGATTTGTATTTAATGCCATGAGTCATTCGCTTATTTGGTACATTCAACAAAAAAACAATCAATCTAGTCCAACATTGACAGTTCTATTTTCTTTGATGCTTCGAGAGACAAATGAAACATCATTTTGCTGCTTACCCTTCTCATATAATACCATTTCAAATTGTAATTGTGAGTCTGAACAGTTTCCTAAATTTTCATTGAATATGGGAAAGAAATGTGTGGTTTTGCACCCCCCTCCCTAAAAAAATATAAAAATAATTTCATCGCTAAGACCTGCTGTCTTTCATGGTTTTAAAAGTTGTTGCGCCACCTGGTGGATAATGTGTAGGACATTTTTAATATTTTCCTGATTGTCATGCCACATTGGTGCAGTACTTGATCAGCTGCTGACAAGAAATCAAGAGCCAGGATTACCGTCAGTATCAGGTTATGGTTTCTGTCTGGTCACCTGCACAAGCCAATCAAAATGCTTCATTGTCATCCAGCATGGTGTATGTTGTACGGCAGCAGAGTATATCAGAAGTGAGACTTGCAGGCTATTGTTCTTAGGCCATGCAGCCACCTTTATTGCTGTTATGGACCAATGAAGCATGCAGGGGATTGTTAACTCTACCCAAAGCCAAGCTACCTGCCATCTGGTGATACTGCCATTGTCCTCCAGTGTCAGATTGGTCTAAATATAACTACATTACAATGCAGTGGCACTGAGGCCATCATTATGTCTTAGTTGGCCTAATCTCCACCCCTATATGGCTGGCATTCTGGCAAAAAATGACAGATTGGGGTTTATCCCCACACAATCCCCTGCATGCTTCATTGGTCCATAATCTCCCCCTCCCTGCGCCGGGGAAAACTTAAGGAATTGGGTTTTTAATACATAATGCTTCGCAACAATTAATATATCAGTTTCTCTTCTACCACCAACCAGAGCTGGGGAAGTAAGCCATCTTGTTCTTCAGTGTTTGTACTTCTATGTACACCTGGACCTTATGCTGAATGCCTGAGAGGAAAATTCAGTGAAAGTTACATGACAGAGTCACTCTGACTATAATGTCTGAACTTCCCACTGCAATTCAGAGGACTTGTCAGAGTCTAAGATGATGAACTTTTACAATATTGAACATTTCAGCAGCTGATCAGAGAATGTCAATGATGAATGAGGAGTCATTCAACATGCAGTTTTGTTGGGATTAGGAAAGAGTATATTGCACTTTTCTTCGGCTTGAGCAATATACATTCTACACACTTTGTCTTTAGGTCTAATTTTTTACTCACACGGTATCTAGATTTCTTGAAGGATGAGTCTAACAAAGTGGTTTGTTAAGAGTATAATTCTTAGAATGTAATGATAAAGGTCTGAGACACACAAGGCTCTGTCATGCTTGGGTGAGAATATGTTTCTGTGTCTTTTTGCTTCTCAGGATCACAACCTCTTTCAAAGAAAGATGCTATGCATATGCTTAGCATGCAAGTGCTATATTAGCTTTGTAAAAGAAACATTGCTGAATAATGGTCAAATAGCAAGAACTGCTGCAAAAAAAAAGGGGCACAGGGCAGTAGCCAATAGCCTCAAAGAAAGTGTCAATTAATTTCCAATGCTGACCTTGTAAGATAGAACCAACAGGGTTTTAGTATAATGTAAGTGAGCAAACCCCTTCCTTGGTTAAGTTGGTAAGATGGTATTGACTCCGCCCCCCCCCCCCCTCTCACTCACCCCATTCTCCTAAATATCATATTAAAGTTGTCTATTGTATGAAGAATTATTGCACGTTAGTTATCAGTGTTGTTTAATTATCAAGAAACTCTACAGAAAAATGTATTATTAATGTTATCTGATGTACATGTCATAATGAATACCAATGGTAGTTATCAACCAAAAAATATAATAAATACCTTTAAAAACTAACAACCTCCCAAGCTGGCTGAAAGTGTCTCCTGAATAACCTGCTAGAGGCAGCAAACATGTATTTCTATAGGTGGTGCCATCTGGTGAATGCTATGCCAATTTAACACTGGAATATCAATTTCACTAGGGACAAGGCATCGTGATTTTATGTATTGTATTCAATATGTGATTGGAAATTCTTGTGGCCCACTGGATCTCATAGTTCCATTACAAAGACAGATTTGGTGAACTTTAAAAATTATGATTATGAATAGTTTGCTTGACCAAAGCAAAATGGCTGTAACATGCAGTGATCTTTGTTTTCAGAATCATAACAGAGTCTCAATATTTAAAATCAGTGGATGTGATGTGGAAATAAAGCTGTACACCAGCAGTCAGTAAAATATTTTATCGCTCAAGGATATTACATTACAATTATTATAAATTGATATATTTATGACAAGTGTAAATATGTAGGTAGTAAGAAATATGGTTTGAGGTCACCGAAAAATACACAAATGCAAAACTTCACAAAACTAAAATCTGCAGGGTTGTTTCCCCAGTCTAGCCCTTGAAAGAGAAGACATTTGACACAGATTGTGAATTTGAACTGGCTCCATTACGGCCAAATTTATTAATTTGGAAACCAGCCATAGTGACTTGGAAGCGAAGCTCCAGATGATGAATATATGAATGCAGGACTCCTACTGGCCAAAGCAATCCTTCAGTCAATAAGAGTCCTGGATTCACATGCTGTCATCTGGAGTTTAGATTCCAAGTCCCCGAAATCAGTTTCCAAGTCCATTAATTTGGCTGTAATAGATAGGCGATTGGTCATTCTTTTACAACATGTTCATAATATACAAAGATGGTTTGTTATTTTAGCAAAGTAAAATCTAACTATAACTAGGTGAGCTCACATTGGCTTCGCAATCACATTAGTCACAACTTTTCACTCTGGTGGCTTCTCACATAGACTGATCGCACTACCTGACTAGAATTATTGACAAATTCAATTGACAGCATCCTAAATATTACAATTGCTAATTCTCGCTAGGTGGAGTGATTGTTCATGCCACACACACCACCTAGCAAGATTTTAAAGCAAAGGAAAAATGCTGAACAGTTTCGTGGACACTGATCATGATTATGGGAAAGATTGACTTTCGATATGCATGATTGGTGCAAGCAAGATAGATCCATTATGTCAATGAACAATTAAAAGCACACAAGAGATGTTTCTGTTGCAAGGTAATTATTTAACATTAAAGTTGGAAAGCTGCGAGACGATGTGGCATGCGAAACAAATATGTGAGCTCACCTAATATACTACATCAAATTTGAATGAAAAAATAGCCAAATGCACCAATGTGTAGTCCAGCTTTCTTTGCAAATGTTTTCTTGCATTCCTAGTCCCTCATGTGTAGATGTGTTTGAATGAGATAATTAGTAACAGAACCTTAGTACATAAAAAGACAATAAGAGGACATCAATGCCCCATTGTTGCATAGATGACGACACAATATAGATGACGTCATCAACAAATTCTTTACTGCCAGTGTCAGTGATCTTGTGGCACTTTTCCTCCTTATAGGAAATCATTGGGGTGTTTAGACTATTTGCAACATAGTTTGCTTTCTTGTCCTCTATCTGAATTTGAATCATTAGTTCTGTAAACTGAGCCAAGCCGTTTGCCACCAACAATCCGTTTCTGCTGGTATGGGAGAATAACTCACTTGTAATACACTATGAAGACAATGCTATGTTTATTGGACAGTAGTATTAACAGACGGAATGCTATAAATTCCAGATCTAATAAGGCTGGGCGGAGTGAACCAGCATCGCCAGATTCTTTGTCGTACTGTTTCATTGAAGCCAAAACTGACAAAAAAGAACAGACTTTGTAATAAATTGATGAACATAAATACATGATGCAGTTCATTTATGTTTGTCAATGAAGGAAGCAGAGCAGCAATCCATGATATTCCAAACAGAGATAAAACTCGAGCATAAATGCAAACATAATATCTTTCAGTTCCTGTCATTCTGTGACTTTGCAGATTGGTTTTGTAGATTTTGATGACAACAAAGAAAAACAATACAGTATTCAGAAATAACATTGATGCCACTGGGATAACAAACAAAATCATCTGGTAGAAGGGAGTTTGTAAGAAGCAGATACCTCTTGCAATTCCATACTCAAACTCAAGTGGGGTGAATAGGTCTAATATGAGACAAATCATGACAAAGATCATTGCAAAAAGTACGCAGTGCAGGGCTTTGAATTTTCTACTGGTTAGGTGCCAATTGCAGTTTGTTTTGTAAGCAAGGTCAAGTGATATGCATGACATGCATAAAAATTACATCAACCAAAATAAATGCAACAATATGCCAACCACTTTGCAAACAATATCATTTGATGTAATGATGTTTATACCACTGATTTGAAACAAAAGCTGTCCACAAAACAAAGCTGCTACAAGGTAGAGTATGTTATTTATGCAGTCTTTCTGGAGGTCCTTAAATATTATGTATATAAGTAATGTCCAAAACATAGACATAAGTGATACAACATTAGATAAATACGAAAACACTTTTAAGCCAACATCGAATGTATCCCTTGGTGTCATTCCCGTTTCACATGTAGTGAACACTTCTTTGTGTGGATCCATCTGGTTAATATCCCACAAACAAAAAGGTGCAAACAATCTAATCACAGTTTTGAAATTGTTGTAGCTGTATGCTAGTATCAATTGTAAGCTGTCTTTTTTAAATCTTCGATTAATGGCTGGACAATACCAAATGCTGGTATATCCCGAAGCTTCATCAGACTTTATGATCTGGAGTATTACTTCCAATATAACAGTTTTTTCCTCTCTGCAAGTGTCTGTATTAACTCCACTTAGAGTAAATATCATTGTAGCATCTACTCTCATGGCTACTAGTTTTTGAGCAACACTAACGATGAAGCTTGTTCCACATGATTGCATATGACATACGGCATTAGTTGCAAAACATGTTTCACCATAAAAATAATTACCAATATATTTGGATGTTGAATTTACAACAAAAGGACACTGATATTTTTGTATGTCTGTAGAGAAATTAAAGTGTGGCATGTGACCCTGTATGAATTGCATTAGATGTATATGTTTCTCATTTCCATTGGTGATGTTGCCCTCATTGTGGTCATTGTATATACTGGTGATCGCAGTGATATAGTAGTTGTAATTTGACTGGTTTTCAATATGTGTTACGTTTAAAAGAGTTTGATCTAATACAGTACAGCTTCTGTGGAGAGGTATACATCTCATGAACAATGCATCCTTTAATGCACCTTCTTCACAATCTTCTGGTGATCTGAGTTTCCTTTTGTAATGCACATCAACATGAAAATCAGATGTAACCTCAAATAATAAAGAAAAACTAATCGGGTAAATACTAGTTACCGCTTCACTGATATCTTTTGGATTTTGGTTAATTGCACTGCACTGCAATTGAGAGGGTGGCATTCCCTTGCACAGAGCACATGCTGGATTATGAAAATGTTTACTTTTAGTAGCGCCATTGACCAGTTTAACTGGCAATGAAAATTTACGGCAAGTATCTTCGAGAATATCATCTGTAGCGGGTTTGCAGGAAAACTTTTCTCCACATATATATCTGTTTAAGGAAATATTCCCAAAACTCATTTTGATATTGCATTTGTTGATGAGATCAAAAACTATTACTTCATTGATGTTTTTTTGAAGTCTCATAAAGATTGATTTAATATGTTTTGTCTCATAATCACAAAATATATAAACATGCGCTAATATAATATTCTGTTCACTAACATTGTGGCACAATGCGCAATAGTAGTTTTTATACAACCTGTGACCTGGTACAAGTATAGAAGTGTGATGTAATAGTGAAGTATTAGGAGAATTTACTTCACAATTTTTTACTAGGGTATTATTAGTATTTATATGTTTAGGACAAATTGAAATGAGATTGAAATTAAATGTATCATAATTGGATATAGGAATAGTTAGAGGTTGACAAATTGTATATTCTTTTTCTGCTGATCTCATGTCACTCTTTCCAGACAAAAGTTTCAAGTATTCCCAGAAATTTATTTTTTGATTAAATTTGTCTTCAGTTTTCAAATAACCAGTACGGTAAAACCCATAATCGAAACAGCAGTCATTAAATTTTAAACAAGTATCGTCACACTTACAGCAAGAATCCATGTTATCAGAGCATTTTGTGATTACTGATGTATTATGTGTGCAACGACCAACGCACGATTGATATTGACATCGTTTCAGCCATTTATCCATCCACCCACCAAGTGTTTTAAGTCTTCTATCATCTGGAAGAGTAAAATAGCCTTACATGTTTAGTAAGGAGCAATGTCTTGCCCCTTAACACCTTAACACTTGTCATGCATGACATGATTTCTGTGCTGCAAAGATGCAGACTTATGATGGTCTATTTCTCTACACCTAGTACTCTCCTGTACATTTGCTAGATATACTTATATCTATGGATTTTTATTGACAGCAAAATATCATTATGATACGTATGACAGCACGAAGATAATAAATGGCTAAAAAAAGAAAAAGAAAATAATAGAGATACATGGATCAACACTCACAATAATTAAATACGTAGGGCTATATTATGACTAATAGTAATCAATACTACATAGCACGTCTAAGAAATTCTAAGGCATCTGGAACTAAACAAATCGTTAATAATACTGTTTAAAAAGCACCAACAAATAAATTTAGCACAACAATTCAGGTACAATAACAATACTAAGCAACTAAGCATAAGATATATATATATAAACATGATATACTATGATTTTCATCAACATGGTAAACACTATTAAGTTATATGAGATGACATATTTGAAATGACATATTTGAAATGACATACAATAGTAGATATTTACAAATACACAAATGTACAAAATCATGCACACACATGGAAGCAGTTTTGTCAATGTTCCGCCAGCCGGTCAGATCCAGGAGACATTTAAATTACCATATACATAGTAATCATATTCTACTGTTTAATTTGATGCTACCTGTAGGAATTTACCTAGAGCAAAGTTAAGGTCAATTTTCTTAGTTGTTAGTATTTGTAAGAATTGTTCAATTGGATCCAGAATATATATTCATACAAAAAAAGTCAGTAAAGCCCTCGACACATTTACAAGCAATTTGGAATAAGTTTAAATGGATATCATTCCATTTTTACATCTCATTAAACAATGAAATTCATCTTCTACTTGGTTCAGATTGCATTTTTTACAATTACAATAGATAATTCAGATAGGGCCGTATTCGAAAATGATTCTTGAAGGTTTTGCATGTTCTGAGTTTTGCGCTTAGCGACACAAGTTAGCCTCTCAGTGAGCATCTTAGAATGAGCCTTTTCGAACAAATGTGATTGTTTAAGTTCGAATCGTCAGAATCTGTAACTAGAGTTTCTTTGACTTTAAAAAAGTCTGAATTTCATAACAGTTACGTAAGAGCTAGGACCATGTATTTGACCGTAGCCTGCCTAGACATTTTATTGCTAAAGCATGTTGTCTTACTCTCAGTGGAAATTCACCAGTATCAGCGAGAATGGCAAGCGTTGAAGTTTGATATGCATATTCATACCATTGTCAGATGTTAATGACCTTATAGGTTATAATGTCATTAACTTAAATGCCCTCTAGAGTCACACCAACCTCATACAGGTCTTTGCTTAAGCTTGCTTTGTGCATGCAGTTATACATAATTGGTTGCCATGGCAAATACCTCCAATATTATAATTACATCAAACCTGAGAGGTATCTGTGTGCCTAAATTCCTAACAAATAGTCAAATTTGTCAGTCAAACTTCCTTCCTAAAGTCGCCATCATATTGCCGTCATATTTTTTACAACTAGTGATTAATATAACTCACCAATCACCATCGTATTGACATTGGTGGATAATTTATTTCAAAACTGAAAAAAATCCATTTTTTCAGGCCATCACGTCAGAGTGTTTATATTCAGAATTTGCCACTATATTGCCTCTTATACACGTCCTATTGTTTGATTTAATAGTGCAAAAAATGTTTTAGCTGTAATTGCTGTAATTAACATATAACTGTAAACTGCTGTTAAAATAGAAATAGATGCTACATCTGGTACTGGTTTTGCTAAATGCAACCAGAGGTCCCACAATGCAGTTTCCCACTTCTCCAACTTCAAGACTTCAACCATCTATCACTATAGCTCAGCATGAGCAATATAATATGTTAATGCCACAGAGCATGATAGCCAAAGATAAGATGTGATAACATTTTAAAATTAAGATGACATAAAACAGAAAAAAGTTAACTTGCAGAAAACTGACAAAGTGGCGCCAACAGCAGAGTACATATCCACATCTAGGCCTAGCCAGTTGCAACTACAGCATTTTTTCGTGTAGCAAGTTATCTATAAATGCCAATTGATGGTAAAAAGGTAATTTTCCACATTCCATTTTGTGCACGTAGTTGAAATTAGTTAGTCACAATATAGTCTACAAGTTAGAGTTGTGTTTTGTCAACTGGTTGAAATCACTAGTTGAAATTCACCTGAGTCAGTCATAATTTGATTTTCAACTGACTCGGGGGGACGGAGGTCTGATATCAACCACACTACATTGTCCAACACAAGGCTCTCTGCCAATCCAATTATGCCTGTCGAACCAATGCATACCTGGCACAGACATGAATGAACTTAAAGTTCCTAGCATATTAGTGGTTACATAGTGAATTGGGCAAGCACTGAAAATAAATCAATAAAGTGCTCATTTGACATAGATAATTGCTTTGTGCGAAACAAGCTATATCAAATTGCTCAACCAGACAAGAGTTTTGACCAACACAGGGATTATCCTAAAATGTTGATTACTCTTTTTTATAAACAGTCAAGGTTGGCTGGTGATACTCAATAGTCTTTCACTACTGAAACCTACAAACAATAACAACCAATGTGACGTAGCAGAAGCACTTTGAAAGTCTGGGAAGTTTTTTCAGTGTATCATTTTTCTGCTAAGCATTATATAGAGAGTTAGCACTTTGTTATCACTCACTTGATTGCTCTACATATCTAGACATGGGGATCACACAAAAGGCAACTAATGGGAAAAGGATACTTACTGTTCTTTTTGGAGTGAATAACCTGAAGAATCACAAAGAATAAAGTCAACCATAACGTTTGCCGAAGAACAGCCATGATGCTCCTCCAGGCATTTGGTGAAACTGTTAATTCTGTTATGAATCTATGCACATATGTATATGCATATTTGACTGATGAAAATAAGATCTATTTTATGCATTGTAACTGATATGCAGGTTACTCACGTCCAGCATCAATCTAAAAAGTAATCTGCAGTGTAAGAAATTCAATTAAGACGAAGACATTATTTTGTAGATAGTTTATTGCATTCAGGTTAACTACTCGATTACCACTCGTTATTATTTTTTATATCTTTGGCATTTGTAAGGTTGAAATAATTTACTAATTGAAATCCATTGAATTATGGTCAGAAGAATGGCATTTGAAATGAAGATCAAAAAAACTGAAGAAGAAGACATCAGCCAGCTATTGTGCATTCTTGCTATCAAGAAAGAAGAAGCTACACTACAAATGATTATTACAGATGACCAATGTAATCACCAAATATGGATTGAGAAATATGAAAGAAACTACTGAATGCAATCGGATATTGGAGCAGACCCAAGACAGTTTATTTGTCAGTTATGTATTTATTTTTTCACATTCATTATTCTTGGATTACCTACCTCGAAAAAGAAAAATGTCACACCTACCTGGGTAGTATCCAGATAGCATTCCAAATCGCATCGATGTTGGTGCAATGTCGGCGCCATCAAAACGATGCGGAAACGATGCTGGCCCAATTTGGAATGCTATCTTTGTATTACTATATGTCTTCTGACAGTCAAGACTCAAGACACATTTGCCTTCATACAATTAAAGCACAACATATGAAAAGATACAAAAGACAATTATTTTCAGTGTGAAAGGCCAGGAGAAATGTATTGGCACCATTATCACGATCGAGCACCCCCTGGTTTGCCTCGTACAAAACATCATTTAATGTCAAAAAAAGAATATTCAGACTCACAAATAAATGATCTGCCATAACTTGTAAACTAATAGCTGGCAAATGCATTGCAATCACAGCCACAGACAGCTGTTGACATATAAATGAGAATGATAGGTCCTACCATATAATCCAATGCCACCTTAAGCTTAATAACTTCTGCATTATTTTAGTGTCAAAAGTAGTTTTTTACCACAACACCTGTTGAAAATATTTAACGCTTGTTGAGAAAATTAAATTATGCAAACCTAATAAAATCAGGCATTGTCTTTATGCGTTAACGGGCGTCATTAGGTATTAACGGGCATCAACAGGTGTCACATTTAATCAATTTCATCATAAATTTGTGTGCATATGTGCCTACAGATATATGATTATAAAATATCACTATGTATTGCACCCTATTCTATGGCATGTTCCTGTTTGAAAGTCCCACATGGCTCTGCCTTCTCCTTTTTTCCCCAGGGGACAGCACTATATACTATAATCTCAGTTTGGGCCCTAAGTCACCATAGAACACATCAAATGGCACCTATGATTCATAACCCAAAAATCGTCTGAAACCCATGTCTGTTAAACTTGGGTCCTATTAAGCTTATTGATTTGGTACATTTTATATAATTGTTTATTTATAATTTTTATTTTGCAAATAACATGAACAATATAAACATGTATGTTTGATTATGATATATTTTGAAGTGATATTCAATAAATACTTATCTTTCCTGGTTTCTATAGCTATATCTTCTGCTAGGGGCATATGCTGGGGACGAAGAAGTTATCTTTTGGAAGTTATTGAATAAGAAGCATTCAGGCTAGATTATGAATATGTTTCCCTTTTACTTCACATGCACCAGCCATATTGACATGAGACTGAATGCTCAATATTTTATACTGAGTAAATGATTAGTTAAACTATATAATCAGGTAAATGCTGGTATAATAATACAGCTTGAGATTTAATCAATTATAGGTACTCAACATCACATTAACATGTTCATGCATATATTTTGTTTTCTGCATTATATAGCCACAGGATAGGTTTAAAATCACAGGCCATAAAAAGTAATAGTCAGGGGGCCAGCCCCTCAAAATTGGGATTTCTGTATACACCGATCCACACCTCCTCAAATCTGGTATCACTGAATTGGAAATTTTCTGAATTTTGGAAACAAGTACTCGTTTTGTAACCCTAACCTCTTCATACTTTTGCAGTAACATCTGGTTTTTGTCAATTTCCTGTTGATTGAGGGAGTTGATTTCTGATAAATTAACAAGGTTAATTTGCATAATTCTTTTCCCTGGCTAATCTAAATAGGCTAATTTGCAAATTATTTCCTTATATGGCAACAACATCAATATTTATCCTTAAGTTCCTTTTATTCTCTCAAACGATCTGTATTGTTCCGAATTACAGAATTACAATAGCCTAAATAATATATATCAACACCTTTTTAGATTGGTTACCATGGTAACAAAACCGCCAATCAGCTGGGTATAGATATTCAGGGAGCCAAAGCCATAAAAAGAGAACGAAAAGGGCCCATATTTGCACCGATCGACATTTCATCAAATTTGGTATTATTACATTGAAAAATGTTATTAGTTGGGTAAATATAGTAAACTGACCCGTTTCTAATTATTTCATATATTTACATTATGTTTCCAAACCTGGCAGAAAATCATGGGGCCTCTGGCTTTTATGATAGAGAAACATAGGCCGCACTCCAGAAAAACCCTCAGCAAATGAATAAGCATCTTTAAGACTGATCAAGAAAAAAAATGTAGTTGAGCATCTAGAATTACTGTATTCATTATGTATTTTTGTTCCCCCAAAGGGAATTAATTGTGATGATTAAGCTAAAAAATATTACAACAGGAAGCATATAGGGCATACACAGATGTTGTTCGCACAGCTCTAAAATGCATTTGAGCAGCTCTAAGAATTATGGCAGATAACTATGAATTCCATCATTGCAAGGGTGTCGGAAACAACACAGTTTTTAGCATGTTATTCACATTTTCCATTATTGTGAAGAGAGCATGAAGTGAATGTCAAAGAGAAATTACTATAATTTAGATATGTTTTTTGCAAAGAAGGATTAACAATGTCTTTAATATGGAGGTTGAAAAATCTAATATTTTTCACATTTTCTCTTTGTTATAAAAATTCTACATTATCTATGGCCATGTAACATAAGTTAAATGGATGCCATATTTTTCGAATGCTCCTTTTATGAGAAAATCAAGATGGCCCCAACACACAAATATGGCCATATATTTGGCACCAACAATACCAGAGTGATATAATATTATTGATTTACTACTTTGGTACTAATTTGATAGACTGGGTTAAGTGCTTTAGTTAGGATGATTTAGCCATTACCCATATCTGTAATATATTGGCATTCCATATATGAGCAAAGGCACACAAATTAGCAGAGTTTACATGAAGAAGTTTCAATATCTGCTAAACAACTTTCACTTTCACTTTGAGATAAGCTACAATTAGGTCCATAAAATATGGTCGACTCGAGACAGCTGTAGCGAACTATTCCTTGTTGTAGTTAGAACTGGCTAAAGCCAGCTACTTCTGTCTACTCCTAGCTTATAGCAGCTGGGTGGCCTAATGGTTAAGGCTTATGCCAAGTCCACATTGGTCAGCTCCGCTGAAGGTCCTGGGACATGGGTTCGATTCCTGGCCCGGTCACTCTTCATGAGCTACATCCCAGCTGAATGTTGATCGCATGAGATGTTAAATTGGAGGTGCCTTGTACTCGGTGTCTATGCTGAGGCAAGTAAAGACCCACCCATGAGGTCAATGTGTAACATGGTGGGAATTTTAAGCCTTATCATCTCATTATTACATCTGCCTCTGGCAGCTGGTCATGCAAGCTGACTTAGCTTCAGACCCAGTAGCGTTGAGACATTTAGACATTAGACATAGTCGGCTTACACCTACCACTACTGAATGAATATAAACCTGCGTTTTTAATTAAATTAACTGTAAGTAACACGCATGGTGGGAATTTTAAGCCTTATCATCTCATTATAACATCTGCCTCTGGCAGCTGGTCATGCAAGCTGACTTAGCTTCAGACCCAGTAGCGTTGACACATTTAGACATTAGACATAGTCGGCTTACACCTACCACTACTGAATGAATATAAACCTGCGTTTTTAATTAAATTAACTGTAAGTAACATGCACATAGAAACATTAAGTGGGGTGACCAATTAAGTTCATGATGTGCAGCAAAAAACGAACAAGCAAATGTTCTTTCCTTGAATAGCTAATAAAATAGACATGATTAGGGAAAAATGTCCAATATTGTGGTTAGCCATATGGTCTTACAAATAATATTGATATTCAAATTGTTGCTCTTATTTGGCATGAGCTAGGGCATTTCAATGTCAAATAAGGGCAATATATTGCACCCTCGCACGTCAAGGGACCGAGGATGAATCGACTGAGAACAATGTAAGAGCAGACATTAGTCTTGTGATACTATTAAAGTCCTATTAAATGCATATTTTCAACCGCAGAACAATGTAGGCTGACCTTTGAAAAAGAAACATCTGGTTGCCAGAAACTACCAGCAGAACAGCCCTGTCAGGTATTATTAGTGCAACAATTTCTATACTGGCATAACATAGCTGATGTTTTAAAAAGAGCATTTTGGAGAAACATAAGAATATAAATGATACTCTTATACTATATCTTCATGCTTTTTCAATTGTTTTTCATAATGTATTGCATACAAAACTCTTAAGTTATGTGTGTCATCATTTAAATGAAGCCCTATTTTGGGGGCACTTCACGTTACTGGACCAAAAAGGTGGGGTTAGATATTTTAAGAAAATTTTGCAAAAAAAACATTTGTCAGTGATTTATTTTGTTTCCAGGTAAAATAAATAATATTTCCAGTTATAAATCTTGCATATGGCTTCATTATTTTGACTACTATTAGGCAATAAAACATACCTTGCATAACAAGATCAGACAGGCATTTTTCACATTTTATTTGTAACATTGTTTTGAAGAGTAAAAAATGACTACTAACTTGCACAAAGTTTTATCTGTGACATGTGTTTAATGTTACTGATTATGAAATGATGTGGACAATCCACTCAGACGATATTCACAATAATCATAAAAATGTCGGATGAACTGTATATCAGTGTGGGAGTTATGCTCCGGAAAAGAAGCATGCCACCCACCCACCCGCCTGGCGAAACCCCACTTTATAACCAACTCAATACTAAGACCACCTCACCAGAAAGACAACCGAGACAGTGAAACCTGACTTTAAGACCAACTCACAATTCATACCTTGGAATATAGACAGGCTGGGACACCTAGCCAAGCAAGCATGGCCCTCATTTGCATCCGAGTTCGCATAATGAGAGCCATGCAGTAGTCTTTATGTTGTTTTGTGGGATTATATGTGCACGCAGTTTCACATCCTTCCTACCTATCTGAATCTATTTTATACTGATAAATAATGAGTGCACACACTCTTGCTTATCTTGACATGCTGTTTTATTTCCTCAATCATCATTTTCATGCAATATATCGGCAATTTCACTTTTACTTCCTAAAAATTGTTAATGTTATCACTGAATGACTTATTCATCTCAGATAAAAATTAATTACTCATTTTCAATGATATGCCAGGCTAGGGACACCTCAGTAGTGCTTTTTCCCGAGGAGACTATAATGTGATTATGTGACTAAATGGAGACTGGGACTACAGAGCTAGCAAATCAGGAATAATCCAGCATTAAAATTAATATAATGTCCTTTGGTGGGACTTGAACTAGGGAAGTCGTGATCTGAAGCTGAGCACACTACCAAAAGACCACAGAGGCAGACATGTGTACAAGAATATTTGTATAGCTTAGATCACTAGGAGGTACTGCAAACCTATCAAAACTCAAGTGGCACTGGTTGAGACTGAAAAAATGTAGACAAATTCATAGCTCATAACGGGTTTGTTAACAAGCCTGTGACACAATATCGGTGGCAAATATTTAAATAAATACAGTGAAACATTTTACCTCAAAGAAATATTGTCATTTGAAAGTGATTGCCATAATTACAACTTAAGGAAAAAGGGTGCCATTATAGTGCCGCTCATTAAAACTAAACTGCAGAAACATGTATTACAATATACTTTAGAGGTGAAAGAGAAAAAAATTGATTGTTTTCAAATTGTGTAATTTGTCTTTGCGATATTGAGTGACAGTCTGCTGTTTTGTATAGAACTCAGAACAAATTCGACATAGTATATAAAAATATCCAAGATCAGGAGAGCCCTTCTAAGACAGCCATGCTGTCGCTGACAAGCCCCCCCCCTTACAACAGTGTATACATACAGTGTATACATACAATAAATTAATTACAATTTAATTTAACTTTTAAAACCACTGGTAGACTGTCTTTTATTTTAATATATCAATAAGTTGGTAAAAATCTGAGTAACAAAAGGAATCTGCATTTTTATTTCTTAATACAATTTAAAATACAATTGATTTGCCTCACATTTTCAAGGAATGCTCACAACATCTACTAAAGTTTATTACAATTAAAATGTTAAGCCCAAAGATGTACTGCATGTTAACATGGCCAGTGGGAGACATTCTTAGACATCGTGCCTCACACCAGATGAGCGTGTTGCAGATATAGGCCTAGACTAGTGCAAAATTAAAATAATGAAGCCTTTGATATAATATTTAGTCTCATTTAATATAGCTTATGCCAATTTTACGGTTGCTATTTAAATTTATCTTTAGTAGATGTTGTGAGCAGTCTCTTAAAATTTGAGACAAATCGATTGAGTAGTTTTGATTGTATTAATAAACAAATAAGGTAAAGTTCGGTAATATAAACTCACAGTATAATAACAAGCGATATCTGACTAAATTAAATACACATGTTTAGCAAGGAGCAATGTCTTGCCCCTTTAACATACTTGTCATGCATGACAAGGTTTTTGTTGCTGCAAAGCTTGCTAGGAAATGGAGAAAACCACCTAAAGAAAATAACGTGCTATATTAAAAGAGATTTACGTTGGGTATAATTCAGATAGGGATGTATTCGAATATCATTCTTGAAAGTTTTGCATGTTCTGAATTTTTCGTTTAGAGTATGTACGATCATTTATTTCAGTGAGCATTTTAGTATGAGCCTTTTCCAACAAGGATAAAATGGGATTGTTTAAACTGGAATTGTCAGGATCTGTATCTAGAGTTTCTGTGACTTTAAACAAGCCTTGTAAGCCAGCAAGGAACATCTGAATATCATAACAGTTGCATAACATCTCCTGTATATTTGCTATATATACTAATATATATATATAGATTTTTATTGACAGCAACATATCATATTGATACATGTGTCAGCATGACTAAGAAAATAAATGACAAAAAAACAAAACGAAAAAATAAGATAACAGAGATACATGAATCAAAAGTTAAAATAATTGAATAAGTAGAGCTATATTATGACTAATAGTAATCAACACTACATAGTCTGTCTAAGAATTTCTAAAGCACCAGGAACTTAACAAATCATTAATAATACTGTGCACACACATGGAAGCAGATTTGTCAATGTGACCCAGCCGCTCAGATCCAGGAGACATTTAAATTACCATATACTTAGCAATTATATTCTGTCTAATTGTAATGCTACCTGTAGGAATTTGCCTAGATTAAAGTTAAGGTCAATGTTTTTAGTTGTTAGTATTTGTAAGAATTGTTCAGTTGAATCCAAAATATATGTTCATAGCATAGTCAGTAAAGCCCTCAACACATTCACAAGCAATTTGGAATAAGTTTAAATGGATATTATTCCATTTCTACATCTCATTAAACAATGAAATTCATCTTCTACTTGGTTCAGATTGCATTTTTCACAAATTCTTTCATTTGCAGGAACAGGATGTGCTATATTACAATAGATGGATTTGGGTAGGGTATAATTCAGATAGGGCTGTATTCTAATATCATTCTTAGAGTTTTGCATGTATCATTTATCTCAGTGAGCATCTTAGTATTAGCTTTTCCAACAAGGATAAAATGGAATGGTTTAAACTGGAATTGTCGGGATCTGTATAAAGAGTTTTTTTTATCTAGAGTTTCTGTGACTTTAAAAACTATTTTCAATAAACAGTTAAGGTTGAATGGTGATACTCAATAGTGTTTCATTACTAAAACCTACAAACAATAACAACTAATGTGACGTAGCAGAAGCACTTCGAAATACTGAAAAGTGTGCATTGTTTTTTTAGTGTACCATTTAGACTTTGTTATCACTCACTCGATTGCGTTACCTATCTAGACATGGGTGTCACACAAAAGGCAACTAATGTGAAAAAGATACTTACTGTTCTTTTGGGAGTGAATAACCCGATATATCACAAAGAATAAAGTCAACCATTACATTTGCCGAAGAACAGCCATGATGCTCCTCCAGTCATATGGGGACACTGTTCATTCTGTTAGAAATCTATGCACATGTGTATATGCATATTTGACTTATGAAAAAATAACTATTTTATGCATAGTAACTGATATGCAGGTTACTGACATCCAGCATCAATCTAAAAAGTAATCTGCAATGTAAGAAATTCAATGAGGGCGAAGAAGACATTCGTAGATAGTTCATTGCATTCAAGTTGACTACTGGATTACCACTTTTTATTACATTTTATATCTTTGGCATTTGTAAGGTTGAAATAGTTTACTTATTTTAATCTATTGAATTGTGGCCATCCCTTAGTTTGAATTCAATATTGTCAGAAGAATGGCATTTGAAATGAAGATAAAAAATCTAAGAATCTACACTAAAAAAATACTATTATATTTGACCAATGCAATCACCAGATATGGATTGAGAAATATGAAAGAAACCACTGGATGCAATCGGATATTAACGCAGACTCAAGACAGTTTATTTGTCATTTATGTATTTATTTTATACATTCATTATTCTTGGCTTACATAAAAAAAAGAAACATTCCTCTTAATCGTAGATTGCTCAGCAGACGTCCGTCAAATGCTCGCCGGACGTCTGTAAGATGCTCAGCAAACGTCTGTCATCAGGCATCCATTATCAGACATCTGCTAGGCATCCATCATAGATCGCTCTTAGATCACTTGTAGGATGCTAGTAGATTGCTCGTAGATCGCATACGTAGGACGTACGTAGGATGTATGTAGGGTAGGATGTATCTAGGACATACGTTGGACCCTCGCCAACAGACCCCAGAGCAAATATGTTCAAAGTTAAAAGATGAAAAATAATTATTTGTCTTGTAGAATGTATGAAAATTCATAATTTTGCTGAATTTTTGAAAGATTGAAAATTAATGTTTATATCCACCTGAATATACTCTGCATAAATATTGGATATTCATCAGTTTATGAACAAGTAATATGTTCAATTCTTGAGTCCAGCTTGACTAGCTAAAAATTACAAGTGCAGAGGTGATGCTAAATTAAATGTAGGAATTCAATTGAACTAAATTCAGGTTTCTCCAGCTAGGTATGGCGGATGGTTAGAACTTGATGATAATAAGGATTAATAAGGTTTATTTTAGTAGACACCCAAATTGGCTCATTGCCGCTTGATTAGGTCTGTGTTTTCACAGTGTTTAAATATAATTGCAAGTAAAACAATTCTTTATGTTGAATAGTATGAGTGGTGCTGTAAGTGTCATTCAGGGGCGGATCCAAAATATTTTTCAAGGGGGGGGGCTGACAAATTAAAATTCATTGTGGGGCCCCCAATAATTGTTTGATTAAACTAGAAAAGGGAGGGGTAAGTCTCCTACTGTCATAAACCACGAAATATTACTACTAAAGCTCCATTATTACGGAATAAGAGGCAAAGTCTTGACCTTATTCAAAGGCTATCTCTTAAACAGAAAACAATATGTACGGTGCAATGAAACCGATTCAGAATGCATCACGGTGACAACAGGTCTGCCACAGGGTTCCATATTGGGACCAATACTTTTCATTGTTTATATAAAATTTATGATATATCTGTAGATACATACCATGCAATCTCTTATGCAGATGAGATCACTCTTTTCAAAGCTTTAAGGTCTAAAAATTGAACCATCTGCCACAATCCTGAACACAGAACTTCGAGACATATATACTTGGCTACAACTGTCAACAAACCCATCAATTATCCATCACTATACATAGATGGCACTGCCCAAGAATCTGTTGACAATTTTGACTTCTTGGGAATAATTTTTAATAAGTAAATGAAATGGGACGGTCATGTTGATAAAATAGGCAATAACATTTCCAAAACAATAGGCATATTGAAAAAAACTGAAACATACACTTCCTCTACATACACTCAAAATGATATACAATTCTTTAATAAATTCACATCTGCACTATGGTCTATATGCTGGAGCTGTCGAATAAATAGGCTATTAAAAGCTACAGAAGAAAGCCCTCAGAATAATAAGAAACTGTATATAATGCTAATACACAACCACTTTAAAAAAAAATCAATTACTATCAATAACAGATACATATACAATAAAACTATTAATGTTTTATTATAATTTTACAAAAAATCTCCTCCCGGATTATTTTATCTCCACATTCAAAATTATGCATCAGCAAGAAACCCATAATTTCAACTCAAGAAATATATTTTATAATAATACCTTACACATAAAGTAAAACATAAATTTGCTGCAAATAGCCTCAGGTATCAACTGCTAACTATTCTTAACAAAACTTCTAACAATGTATTTGAAAAACTAGAGACGCATGGTAACATTGGCCATAAATTGTACATAAAAAATTGGCTTAGGGAAAAATACAAAACTGATTGCACAGTTAGTTGAAGATTGCTATACATGTCAACTAAATGGTACTGTGTAACACGCTATTTTTCACACTGTGCTTTTTTACATACAAGGGGCACCCATGCTAGCGTCCTAATTGAGACAAAATGGGTGTCTCTTGACCCTCTATATTTCTCTTTTTTTTATGTAATCCAAAACATCATTGTATTTTATTTTTTGGGTCAAAATAAATGAATTTTATTTCATTTCATACATTTAATTTCATTACTGTCATTCTTAAATTTGGTAATTTAGAACTTTGTGACAGCTAATAGTGACAAAAATACAAACCTTAATACAATGATGAACAATATAATGGCAATTACTTCTATTTGTGCAAGATTAACATTCTCAGAACTCCTTTGATGCTTTATTGGAAGTTAATCCCAACATTTACCATGGTATTCCTATGACAACAGGTGTGCCCCAGGGGTCAATATTGGGACCAATGCTTTTCATCATCTGTAATATAACATTATTTGATGTGTTACTTTCTTAGACCATACATGTTTCAATGGAATAACCATTTCCCATGGCCGACAGTTAATACTAATGTAAAGTTATAGTAAAGTGTATGGAAGAAAATTGATTTTACATTTTCATGCAGCTGTCCTTGAATGATATTTATGATAGACACACAGTATCAGAAATAAAATAGCCCCAATTAACCCAAAACATAACGGCACACAGTCGGGCATGTGCGTTAGGGTTGGGGAGCTTTCAGAATTGCACAAATCAGTATGGCAACATATCATTGTATTTAGCATGGATTCACCCACTACTGGACAATCTAGGCTGCACCCTCTTGTAATTTGCTGTACTTTGGAACCATGTTTGATAACACTTGTCTGAAAATAAAAAATAAATAAATAAGTATAGTTACAGTCACACTGAAAAAACTTTCAAGCATTTTCTAAATTGTATGCAACTGGGAACTGTAGAAAATGTTAATTAGCTTAAGGTGGATTCCATGATATCATTCTCATGTTAAATCCTTATGTTGAAGGGAGAGGGATTTAACCAACGAAAACTTTAAGGCTAGCTTTTGAGGTATGACAAATAAAATTCAGTTTTATTGATACAACATATTCCCACAACAAGCCCTGCCAAATCAGTTTAGTAACCTACTATTTTTGCCAACTTTTCTATTGGTTGCTTTTGCTCTCTCAAAGCAGCGGGCCATGCTTACTGTCCTCTGATTGGCTGACTGCAACACTGGTATGGTTGATTGAATATTTAAAATTAGGAAATGGAATCCAGCTGTGGTGGTTTATCATGGTATGACTTGAGATGGTGTTGATACAAGTATATATATTAAATCTATTTATATGACTTTTCTTATGAGAGTGTTCATTAACACTGCATGTATAGTATACTGCATGTGCAGTGACCATGACCTCCAAGAAAATGGCTATTGTCAGCAAAATAATTTATGATCATTGTATAGTTCAGTCATAATCTCTTTCTAATCATCTGTGTATATATTTTCATTTTGTTATTGTTATTTTATCAGTCGGCTAAAAGCTTTATCACCTCTGACTATAATAAAGTTTTATCTCACCTCATCTTATCTTATCTTATCTTATCTTATCTTATCTTATCTTACATGCATTGACCTTACATTATTTTGGCTATTGAGTATTGACACTGCAGATGTAGTGTTCCTAAATGGTGATGGCTGTTATTAAAAATGTCTTGATTAATTTGCTGAGCATCTTAAAGGTAATATATATAGATACATACAAAAAATAAAAATTATTAGAAGTTGCCATATTCCAAAATTTCAAAGTTACTTACATAACAAGTATCACTGTCATAGGAACACACCAGAGCACAGCTACTGGCACTCTCTCCACACGATGATATTGTGTTGGCTTTATCAAGCATGTCGTCCGATTGGAAGGTATTTGATACTACACATTGGAGACCTAGAAAATACAAATGACAAATGTAGCAGTTCAGACTCATCATTGCAGGGAGGAGGGCTGACTAGTTCCCATCTCAAGAAAGGACGCAGTTTGGGTCTGTCAATCGGAACCCGGATAGCATTCCAAATCGGGCCGATGGTCGGCAAATGGTTGTTGACAGGTGTTGGTCAAGCATCATTATGCTTTTGGCAAGGCATCGACCCCACGTCAGAATACCGCCTTGAACTTGCACTCTAATTAGCCTCCCATACTGATAGCAATATCAACACAGAATGCCAGGAAAGCCGCAGGTTTTGAATCATGCCCATAGCAAAGAATTCTTAGTAGTAATTCTAAGTAGGTTGAGAAATGGTATTGTAAAAAAACTAAAACAAAAAAACTACATAAATATAATTAAATAGTGAAGAAAAAGCTGGAATTTAGGACTCTATTGTACCAACCAGCTTATTACATTTATGTCACAGGTGAACGAACTTTACCTCCCAGCACACACATGCAAGATTTTGGTAGTTTTTTACCATACCAATCAAATAGGGCATAATATGGCACACTTTATTGTGGAAGCAGCTATGGTAGGTGTTACATTGAATTCTAACAAAAGTGACTTCAATATATATATAATTCATTATTCCTGCAAAAAGAGCATAATAACAATTGTACATGTAGTAAAAACAATAGATAAAATGATTATAAAATAAGGACACAAAAATGAATAAATACCTAAGAATTCTAAAATTGTCATAATCTCATCTTTTTCGTAAAACATTTCACTAAATTCATCTCATATATCACAGAGTTCTATGACCTGCCAACCAATTTTAATATCATAGTTTGATACTCCAGGCACCTTCTATCAATCTCATGGCACCATTAGCACATATTTTATTCAGCACCCAGGGATTAATATCCCAGTAACTTGCTTAGGATTGTGATGTAGCCTGGAGTTATTAAACATGAAAATAGTATTTACTGCTTCATTTGAGTGGCTGTAACCCGCCAGAATTTGTTTAACAAACCTTTTGTACAGAGAAACTTCACATGGCATAGCATCACAAATATTTGGCAAAATCAAGCAATGTGCTTTATATGGCAAAGCTCATAATTCCTCAATTTTTAAAACAAACCTGGAAGTCGCATCTACCATCCTAGTTAACGGAGGCTCGGGGTGCACCAAATTTCATAGCTTTGTCCACTCTGTAACTATTTCCATACTAAGAGCCTCCACTAAGTGGCCTTATCATTCCTACACTCTAAACACTGCACCAGCAAGTCATATATGTGACTGGGTAAGATGTTTCTAGTTATGATTGTAGATATGGATAAAGAAAAGACAACCCATGTAACTTATGCATTGACTCATCATATAATACAAATGTTTATCCTAAAAAACTAATAGTGTGAAGTTCTACACTGGCCTGACTGCATCTTTGACAAGGATTTGAACCTAGTACGACAGGAATGAAAGACATTCAACTTACCAGTGAGCTATCCTGATTGCACTGTTTTTTGTCATCATAGTTCAAGCTGCGATGAGCGAATTTAAAACTAATTTTAACTAATTTTCAGTAAATGCTTTAAAATTAATCAAAATCTGAAATGTACCCAAATGTATGACTTTATAGTGACAATTCAATGATGATAGGACTAAACTTTGTTCATATATCAGTCAAACGTTCCACAAATAACAGTGAGTCATGTTGTCATGGAAAGCATGCAAACTTGTGTTCCTGAGATCAAATCTTGCCTGTTGACTTAACTTTTACTTGTATGCTTTCTTTTTCTGTTGCTTAGTTTATTTGCTTGCATTTTAGCAGACTTCTTCATGATATTCATAGTATCAAATTAAATTAGCAGCTATTAGGATTGGATCAAAAACTAGTGCTCAGCAAGCATGACTGAATGAATAATAGCAGCTATGTAGACAACAATGTGGAGTTGACTGGGTGTTAATTGTTTTGCCACTAACTGCTAGCATTGTATTGACCTCGCACCGATGAGCAAGAATGGTTTAGGGCCGATTTTACTGCCGACATTGGCCTAACACCAGGCCGACTTTGAATTGCTGTCTGGTAAGGTGATGTCACAATGATCTTATTGATTGTTATCAACCAATCAGATAAGTGAATTTGTCAGACCCAACCTGAGTGTTTCTTCACTCAGGGAACCAGAAAGGAGTAGGGGGGAATATAAACCAACCCCCCCCCCACCCCATTTGAGCAATGAGGGATGATAAATGCAAACTCCCCCCCCCCCCTGAAATTCACAAATGAATATATATTTTCCTCACTTTTGTTCTGGTACATTGCACTTTGTCACATATTATATATGAAAAGAAAATGTAGGCTTATGCCCCCCCCCCCCCCCCCCCCCGCGCGCCACCCTGCTATTGCTATTCAATCTTACAATCATTAGATCAGGTCAAAATGACTATAATGCTGGTTTTTGATTGAGAGATAATATTACAAACTTGTCATGCTAAATGTGGATGGTGAAAAGACTTACTTTGAGTTTTCTGGGAAAAGGAAAAGGTATATATCTGATATATTGCATATTATTTTTCAGAATCCAACAAAACTCTGTGTGGGACTACACATCATCCACCATTGTTTATATTCTCCACATTGCATATTATATTCACTGCAGTCATCCAACATGCACAGCAACCATCCAACATACACAAGCTGTCACATATAGTCTATTGCTGTACAGCATACACCCATGTTGGATGATGATTAAGCCTTCTGATTGGCTCACAACAGCTGAGTGGATTATATCAGTTATCATGCACATGTTTATTCTGGGAATACAGGATTTTATTCCACTCAGTTGTCAGATTTCACTCAACTTTCGGATTCACAAAATATGACAACTGAGTGAAATAAATTCCGTTTTGGGTGAAGCAGTGCTTTGAGCACTGACCATAAACATGCGTGCAGATGATGTCATTTTAAAATATTGAACATATCCATTGAGAGGGCATGGCTAAAATGACCAAAGCGTGAATACAGAAAAAATATCTATCAGTTCTCAACCAATCAGCGATCTGCATCTGGCATTGACAGAGGATAATAAGTTATATTTCAAAGCATAATTATCTGTGATCCCCTACTCATGGGGAAAACTCATACTTCCTTAAACCATTACAAGGTGCAATTAGGTCTAATTGGCCCACAGGCAGAGATGCAATGTAAGAGTGTTTGATCCAAGAAGTGCCTTAATAGCTGCATATTAACTAGTTGTATCTTCTCGAAGTGGTTGAGAGAGGCTCAAGCTTTAACAGGCCTGCCAATAATGTAAATTATAATGTCAACAGAGCCCCGTTATCGATGATAGCACAACATACCAAATTTCATTTAGATTAACATAATTTATGAAAGATACAATCATCAATTGTATGCAATTGTATGTACGTGGAAATATACATCTAATATGTAAAATTGTAATTACATAGTCTGGTATTATTTTATGTATAAATCTACTTCTTGCACAGCACAGTATGGGTTATAAATCATAATGCAAAGCACATACCTAGAGATCCAAGTATCCATTGAATAATTAGAACGATGATACAATGTGTCCATCCCATTGCAAACCTTTTGAAGTGAAGCTCTGTCCCTCTGATGCTGTCTTGTACAGATGCAAACACTGCATGCATATGTCAGCATCTCTTTCGTGAGCATCATCCCAGCAGCTGGATGTCGTTCGGATGAGACGTTAAATTGGTGGTCCCTTGTACTCAGTGTCTAGGCTGATGGTAGTAAAAGATCCCATCCATGGGGTAAAAGTGTAACGTTTGTGGACTCCTCCTCTTACCTCATCAATCAACCCTCGATAGCAGCAAGAACTTGCCTTAGAGGGCGGCACTTCCAATATCTATCTATCTATCTATCTATCTATCTATCTATCTATGGCAGGCTGTGTGCCACAGAGTTTGCATCTATTGTATATCATGAAACAGTAAGTCAATTATTCTGGCAGTAACTTGGGCTGCATATGTTCAAAGCCTACCCCTGCACTGTTTATGAGCCGCATCTTAAAGGGCGTTCACACTATCACGTATAAGACCTATGTATGACCACGACTGTCAAAAATTGGCCATACATGCTCACTCATGGCTCTATTATTATGTAGAATGTATCTAGAACATGCATAGAACATACATAGGACGTACGTAGTTCGACCCCCGAGGAAGTTATGTTACTAATATAAATAATTTACTTGTGGAACGTCCACCAAAATCTTAAACATGTTTAACATTTTTTCCTCTCTTCATGTATGTCCATGAGTGGTAAAGTGCTACCAGGAGTGAACTACGGGTAGGCACTAGTATAGGTAAAACATTCGGCGAGTGAATCACATATGGGCAAGGATGAGCATGAGCAAACAAATATTCCATCTGTTGTCATATGTAGGTTTTATCCGTGATAGTCTATTTTACATGGAATGTACTCCAATGCAGTGTGAACCTCATTAAAAACTATGAGGTCCATATTATAAGGTTCAATGTTGTGAACCTCATAAAATAAATTGTCCCTCATGCTAGTGGCATCAAATGCCTTAATGTGGGTCTACATGGGCTCTCATAATGTATTTTTTTGTATAATTCATACTGCACTGTATTTCTGTCTGAATAACTCTTCTGTATCTGTATCTTTATCTAAAAACAGCCTGGCCAATCACAGTAGAGCATATACAAAGTCAGTGACATCATGAATCATAGCATTGTTGTTTGATATGTGACATCATCACCATGGCGACCAACCAGAGTGAGGCAGAACAGACAGAAAAACAAAATTTCCTTTCTCAATGAACTTTGAAAATAGTTCACACAAATATCTTAAATGGTAGAGTCATTGCGGGATATAAATAAAACTTAATAACTCTGTGGTTCAGAGCCCTGACTTCACTCATGATGAGGTTGGGCTAGACCCACCAGTCCCACAGGGATGAATGGGTTCTCCAGCCCAACATTATCATGAGTATATATTATGTAATCTCTCTATCTCTCTCTATTTCTCTGTGTATCTATGTATGTTTGGTTTATTTTAGAATATATCTAGGCATCTATGTATCTATTTTATTGATATTATTAATTTTATTTTGATCTTTTACATGGATAAAACACTTTGGTATAAAAAGTGTCTTATCTATCTGGTAGATAAATTTGGTTTACATCCTCATCCAAAATAGCAATGGTTTCTCGCCACTTCCCTGCATTTCTTATCAGCGTATTCGCTTTACATGATTATATATGATTATAATTGTATCC
This sequence comes from Alitta virens, assembly GCA_932294295.1. NCBI lineage: Eukaryota > Metazoa > Annelida > Polychaeta > Phyllodocida > Nereididae > Alitta > Alitta virens. The sequence goes on along the minus strand of OW028585.1, from coordinate 2,790,440 downwards.
TTTTCAATATGGTTTTACTTGTTTTCTGGAAAGCAGGAGTTACATGGGGATAATACAATATTATAATAAGCAATACCCCCAGTTTAATTATGGTTTCGTGGGGTAGTATTTATTTATGGTGGAATATATTTCTGTTTTTTAATGGTCTGGGAGTTTGCACACCAAGCCAGGTCATCTCATCATTACATCTACCTCTTGCAGTTGGTCATACAAGCTGGCTTCAGAATAGCCCTTAAACAATAGAATGCTACAATTTCTGGCTGGGGTGAAAGTTGTCTGGTCGATTTCAGTTGGGATACACCCTAGCACTTCCTGAATTTCCATCAACATGTCAGTCTGTCTGTCATTTAGACAACCAAACATGGGCATGCATAGGTTGTCATCTCATCATTACGTTTGCATGCTTGTACTGCTGCATGGTCTGTCAAAATTGCCAGTTTCTAAGACTTCATAAAATAGTTTAAAATTGCCTTTATAAATCAAGACACACTAAATTTGCATCAGCTAGTCAGTCTATCAGGCATTAATTACAAAAAAATGAATCATAGATTGAAAGAAAATCAAGACAAAAACATTGGTAACTCAATTGATATGACATCATCACCCATTGTCCAATATAGTGACGTCATCATGATGTTTGTTTACATACTGAATTTTTGATGGCATGAAAAACTCTATTTATATTATTTATGGTACCTTAGAGTAAAATTGCAGTGCACAATTGAGAATGTAATGGTAAACATATCATGAGACAAGAAGGTGGTTTTGGTTTATATAATTATTTGCCTTTGCTAAATCTACAGACATAGCAACTTTAAGTGACCCAGACAGTCCCGTAAGTCCAAGAGGCAATCCAATCAGCATTCAGCTGTCCTTTTGTTTGATGTCCTTTAGCTTATCCAACATTTGGAGAAACACAACGCAGCTCAAAGCCATAAATACCAAAGGAGAATGGAACAGGCTATATTACAGCAGAAAATTGCATTAGACACTGTTGCAAAACAAAGTAGGATATTGTTGCATGTTAAAGAAGAGAATGCACTTGGCGAAGTGTTTTGCAAATGATGTTTTGCAAGATGGTTCAAATATAGAACGTACAATATGTTTACACAATGTGACTTCCTAGTAAGACTACACAGTGTGATTCTATAACATCACATCGCCAAATATGACCTCAGAAAGGTTGCTCTAAAAATTTTAACATGTGTGATGTGAAGATAAATTCACTTTTTATAAATTAAAATTTAATTTGAATGTTCATTATCTGTAAATTGTATTAAGCGTATACAGATGTTGCAATGTATGTAATGTGATAAATGACTCACTGACAATAAATCAGATTTGGCTAACAGTGGACTGACCTGAAACAGGCTAATATTAAGTTGACAACCACACTTGTAACAATCAAATGTATCACATACTCCAAGGTTTAACATCAAGTTGTAAAATATAACAGTGTAGAGGAAACAGGGGCCCCTTGTGACATAGTTTTGCATAATATCAAAAGTAATATGTTTAACTTAACCAATAGCTGAGTGACTGGGGAGAATCCAGCCTTAATTATGCGATGAAACCCAAGGCTATACCAAATATGAAATATGATGCATGACTTTCTATATATAAAACTTCTGACTCCCACACGTTTTAGCTGTATCTAAGCAGATGATATTTTTTCAAAAACAGGATATTTATAGATTGACATGCTAATATAGAGATCTACACCCTGGAAAATATGGACTAGCGACTTGTTTAGTACTTTTGTCTTAGGTTAAGTAACACAATTAAAAATTAAATATGCTTTCTGGGCGTAACCTTTTGCATCATTTGAGCAGCAATTGCATGAAGTTAACAAGGATTATTGGATCAGTTTAAAGTTGTCTTCAATGTAATTAAAACTGCTTAATTTATAAGGTGAGCCATGCTATTTTTCAAGCAAAATACAAACATGGCATTTCATTATATCAAACTGAATGGAGAAATCCAGTTGGAACAATTTATATGGCAGATATAATTCTCCACAGCCATCATGGATTTCAATAAATGTTACTACTACTACTACTACTACTACTACTACTACTACTACTACTACTACTACTACTACTACTGTTACTACTACTACTGTTACTACTACTACTGTTACTACTACTACAACTGTTACTACTACTACTGTTACTACTACCACAACTGTTACTACTACTACTGTTACTACTAAGGTTACTACTATGGTTACTACTACTACTACCACAACTGTTACTACTACTACTGTTACCACTACTACTGTTACTACTACTGTTACTACAACTGTTACTACTATCACAACTGTTACTACTACCACAACTGTTACTACTACTACTGTTACCACTACTACTGTTACTACTACTGTTACTACTACTGTTACTACTATCACAACTGTTACTACTACCACAACTGTTACTACTACTACTGTTACTACTACTACAATACTACAACTGTTACTACTACTACTGTTACTACTATCACAACTGTTACTACTACCACAACTGTTACTACTACTACTGTTACTACTACTACAATACTACAACTGTTACTATTACTACTGTTACTACTATCACAACTGTTACTACTACCACAGCTGTTACTACTTCTACTGTTACTACTAAGATTCAGATCAGGGTTTCCAAAGGCATTTAACGTTGTTGATAGTGCTGTGTCATCTGCGTATTTAATTGGCTTAAAATTATTTGTTGCAACATATAGATCATTAATGCAAATAATAAACAATAAATGCCCAATAATAGATCCCTCTGGGACACCAGTTGATATTGAGAGATAGTCAGATTCTGTATTATTAAATTCGACCTATTGATTACGATCATTTAGCTAATAGCAATGATCTACCAGCCACTCCCTAATAATTTCATTTATACAGCAAAATTTCATCTTAGTTATGCTTGACCGAGAACCAGGTCCTCAGGCAAACTCATCAAAGTTCTTGGTCCAGCATAACAAAGATGTATATATTAACTTCTCAGATAAAAGTCAGGGCAAAGTCAAGAGTGCGGTATTTGACTGGACACTTGCTCAAATCCAAGATGCCACGGTTCCTCAATTTATTAATATTTATAGTAAATTTCTCCCCCAAATATGTCCCTTCACATCACTGGCCAATAGGCCACATCCAATCACAGTTCATGATTCTAATAACATTGGTAAATTCATCGACTCTTATGAATCTGGAGACTGGGAATCGACATTCTAAACAAAAAGAATACTTTATTCCATATGTTGGAAAAAAAATTCTGTCACAGTCAGATTCTTTGGACAATTATAAATTCATTGAAACCAATAGGTGTAGGTTTCACAGGGGTATTAAAAACAAACAAATGATTTCTTATGCAAACTTTCAAAATCCAGTATGTCCCACTTTAGCGTAAGACAGATAATATGCATATGAGGATAAGTATGTGTCTGTGTGTCCATGTGTTATAATAGCCATCTACGAACTTTTTTACGTGCATGCGTAGCCATACGTAGCCATACGTAGCCAAAAGTAGCCATACGTAGCCATACGTAGCCATACGTAGCCATACGTAGCCATACATAGCCATAGGTAGCCATAGGTAGTCATAGGTAGCCATACATAGCCATACGTAGCCATACGTAGCCAAAGTCCATCCATATGTACTAGCCATCCACTCGCGTCCACTCATAGAAAGCTCGTTATATCCTTGGTGGACGTCCGTCGCCCGCCTGTCGTTTTCCATGCCCATCCTTGCCCATCTTTCAAAAACTTGCACGAGCGATCTATGAGCGATCTATGAGCGATCTATGAGCGATCTATGAGCGAGCTACGAGCGAGCTACGAGCGAGCTACGAGCGAGCTACGAGCGAGCTACGAGCGAGCTACGAGCGAGCTACGAGCGAGCTACGAGCGAGCTACGAGCGAGCTACGAGCGAGCACATATAGCCAATTTTTGACATACGAGGCAACTCATAGGTTTTGAATGTGACAGTGTGGACACCCCTTTAGAAACAAAATCTTTAGAGGATGTCATGTTAATATCGGACTCTCATTGGCTGCTGGACTGCCTTATAAACTAGTTACCAAGTCTTTGAGTTCAGCTTTAATACATTTTGGATGAGGATGAGTTTCAACATTCAAATTCCGTGACCAAATTCTGTGCAGCTTGTTAGAAAACAGGTATTTCAGATAGAGATACTAAAGTTCTGGTTGGATTGTAGATGCCAAACTTTTGTCGCAGCAAGAAATAAGTAATGACATATATAATTTACAACAAACCGTAAATTTCCAAAATATAAGCTTGTCATTTCAATAGTTAATTTTCGACAAAAACCTGAATTGCCATTTACTGGACAATTACGGAGTTTTTGCATGATGAAGCCATGTAACATATTGAACTCTGCATTTGAAACTCCAATTGCACATGAGTTTCTTTCGAAAATAGATAGATATACGCCCCCCCCCCGTCCCTCCAATTGACACATAACATGATTCGCAATATTTTTTTGATTTAGCAATCTATGTGTCTTGATGAGACTTAGTTTTTTCTGATAAATTTTGATAGCTTATTCAGATTTCACTTAATTATATGAATCATCGAGTAAAAAATAGCTTGAATGTGTCTTATGAAGTACAGGGTACTTTTAATAAGAAGGTAGAGCATTGACACTTTTGAGGTGGAAAGTGCCATTTTGGATTTTGGTCAATTTTCTGTCTTTTCTGTTTAATTAACTGGCCAATCCTCCTGAAAATCATGTGATTATTTCGAGATTAGTTGTAAATTCAAAAATTCCCTCTAGAATGCCATTATATTTCTCTGTTTTAATTTCATGACCTTGCTGAATCCAAACTGGAACCAACCTTTTTATCATCTAATACCTTGATATATATATGCACATATAAAAAACATTGAAGGAGGATTCTGTGCAAATATTATATTTTCTATGGCTTCAGAGGTGTAGTAACTAGGAAATATCCAATTTGTGAACTTTCTGCAACTAGAGACACCATGCAATCAGACAGAAATTTGACTTCTGTGATGTGTATCACTCAGAACAAGCCCTGCAGCATACACCCTCTCAATAATTCAGATGCTGATATTGTCTAACATTATAATATCAAAAATATCACAATGACCAATTGCTTATACCCCTAACTAAATGTGGCAAAACTTCAAAAGACTTCATAAGTATTTGAGTAACCTAGAGCTATCCCGAAAGTAGAGATGCCTTGTGCAAGTTTTTATGGCGCACCCTGTAGTAGTCAGTCAGTCCAACTGCATTTATACTTTGATTCTTCATTTTAATACCTTAGTTGTTCTTGTGCTATTTTGCAGGCATCGAAGTCTTAAAGAAGCGTATCCATGACTAGTCATTAGAAAAGAAAGAAAGAAAAAGATCACAAAGGTGAGTATTTTGATCATAAAGATAATAAAACTTCTGAGATCCGGTTTTGGCATTTACATAACTACAACATGTGTATGACTGTATGTGTGTGTGTTTTCGTATCATTTGTTAAGGTTATGGTTACATTTTGATGCATAGGAAATTAGAGGTATGATGCCGAAGCACAATGTCTAAGCAATTGTTTGTTTCAGTTCTGAAGAACAAGAGGAAGCAACTGAGTGTATACACAACCTGGAAAGAATGGGATGAAGGAGGTGTTCATCATAGCATGAAGAAATCTGTGATTTCTGAGTATGGAGGCCAAATTGAACTGTCCAAAAGTTACTTTGAACATTCCCAAAAATTCACTTGTACGTTCAGTTTTTATATCAGTCACAGAAAATAGACCATGACCCTGTGTTGCAGCAAAAAGTCATATCTACTTGTCTCAGTGATGTTGTCCAACCTGGAATGCTACTTTGCTTGAAACCACATGGACAGAAGTTCCTCCAGCGTGTGTCACTTGAACTCAACCAGAATGTGCCCGAAGGATCAAAAGTCTTGATTTTCCACAAAGATGTGGATCTTAAAAGAGCAACTGAATGGACTAATATTACTGAAGAATGTAATCTTGTGAAAAAAGAAGGCAAGCTTATCTTGAAAATTGATCAGTTTTCTTGGTTACATGTAGTGTTTGCGTCTGCAGCTGTTCCAATTGCTGTTGCCATAAAGTACCACCTAGCCTTATCGAACAAGGATGTGGCTCAGTGCAAATTTTATGCCTACTTCAAAGGACCAGAGGAACCATTGCATGTGTTTGTGGAATCAATGAAATCTGGCTATGGCTCAACTGCAAAGAAGCATACCCCAGAGATTGGATATGAATTACAAGGGCATAATGTATCATCATGTGAACTGATTGACCAAGAATTTCTGAAGTTTCAATACGATGAGCAAGATACTGCATACTTCAAATTACTGTTAGACATGTGCCATGAACAAGGACAGCTCTTTTTTTTGCCTATAGCGACGGAGTCTGCATATCCTCCAAGGCATATTTATATTATGAGAAATGATCTGAATCAGCGACTTTGTGCAATTCCCATGAGAAAGAGGTATGTCTGAGTTTTTTGCTACATTGCTCGTCTTTAGTGTACTGCCTTTGGTTTTGCACTCATGTTACGTTTTATGTGTGCCATACATTTCTTGAAATCGTTGTTTGTTGACTATGGGCTCCCTCGGCTGTTTCCGGTCACAAGATGGCGAACTCCAACGGAAATGACCGAAGTGCGTTGTACAGCTTCGTGCATGTTCGGACGAGAGGCCCCATGCGGGTAATTCTTGCAGTGTCTAAGTGTTGATTGGTCGTTTAATTTTGAAAACCCACTGGGAGCCTCTTTCCTTAATTTAATATATTCGCGCATGCGTAGTGACGTGTTTAGACGGCTATGTAGGTCACTGCTACAACAGAACCAAATGTCTGTGAAAATTGTTGCATAACACGGCAAATTTTGCGGTTTCGAAGGGGGAGTGGATACCGTATTTGTTAAGGTACAACGTTCTGGCTTTTATTTGTAAACTTTGAGAAATTTGATCAACTTTTGACAAAGTTATGCGTCATGGTTATCGAACGTTTGCTTTAATAATGTCAGCTGTCAAATGCTACGACGACAAAATGGCAAATTTTGCATTTTCAAGAAGAGTGGATACCATTTTTGTTCAGAAAGGTATTCTATGATGTTATGGCTTTTATTTAATGTATACTTTCTGAACTTTATTCAACTTTTGACAAACTTATGCACTCCGGTCGTCGTGGTTAACGAACGTTTGCTTTGATAATGTCAGCTGTCAAATTAAACTGCTTATATCAATTCTGGCTGAACTATCAACCAATCCGATTTCAGATACAGAGTTAAATACAATTCATTATGACCGATATACCAAATGCCAATTAACACTCTGTCTGTTCAAGGGGGCTTCTTTTTAATAGTGAATTGCATAGCACACAACATTAATCCTGTAATCCAGGTATGTACAGAGGCAATTGCAATTAAATAATGACAATTAACCTTTGTGAAGGACTTCTTTACATTTGGTTATTAAATTGATCTATATTATTACATTATATTAAATATTATTTATGATATATTTAAGTAAAAGGGTAAATGCCTATCTATAGATAGCTGTTATAGCTCTTTAGACATCTCTTATTAATAAGCTCTATCGACACACATATAAAGCTTTTCAATATAGCCAAATTGGCTGCAGAATTACTTGTATGAAAGGTCAAAATCCTAAACTGGGAGTGAACCGGCATAAGGAGTTCTTCAATTGCTCTGATATTTCACAGTGTTTGTTTTGTGAATAATGGTTCCATTTCTAACTTCACTGGTTACTTGCCTACTTATCGAAGCGGATAACTCAGTTTATATGTATAGCATATTTAGATTGTTGTAATTAATTTTCAGAGAAAATACCACTGCTCAGCCTATCCAGTCAGCCAGTCAAATTGCTGTAAGTGGATTCTAGAATTTAATTTATAATTCAGCAAGTGCCAAATTATGATTATTATGATTGGTGCTATTACTTATTATCATACAAATTAAAAAAAACATTTTCTTGTTTAATACCTAACACCAGAAACACGAATATCATATCAATTAAATAATTTGCTCTTTGTCAATTGAATGTGGCAATGTAGCCCCTAATATTGTTGAATATTGTTGTTTTTGTAGTAAATGAAAAATGTATCACACCATTATGCAAAACTGTTAATAAAATAGGTATACATATTGAATATTTTTCAGGATATGTCACCAATGTGGGAAATGTCACCAATGCAGGAAAAGTCAGGCTAGTAGTGTCATAGTAGTGTCACATTTGCAAAGTTTACATGATCTTCCACTATCTTTTAACACTTTTGCTGTTATGACCTGATATTTTTGTGTACTAAACACAGTAATTTGATGTTGGTTATGAGATTCAACACCTTCCATTGGAATCTAGTGTGGAGCACCACATACTGACATTTTTTGCATATTCAATTTTATTAAATTCAAAATTCTTTATAATGACGTCATGTGCCTTGTTATGAAACCCAGTCCACAATGGGCTTACACGTGTCATGCTTATTTACTATCCACATTTAGGTGAAACACGATTACAGGAACAAACTGAAGTTAACTATAAACTTAAGGCCATTAATGATGCTGTATTTTTAACAATTTCTGGTGACATATTTCCGTTCCATACTAAAAATTATGTACATTATTTTAGTCAAGAGATGGTTTCCAATAACAGTAAAAGCAGAACAGTGACATCAGAGGTGTATAGGTATTCATATTTTATCATAATGGCTACATTTTATAATTTTGCAATTGTGTAGGTAACTCTGACAAAGAGGCTGAGATGACAAAAGAGATCCTGGAGGGACGTTATCTGGGATGAGTGGGGAAAATGCATCAGTCGCATGTGGTTGCCTCTAATCAAGCGTCTTGAACTACAAAGTTACTTGCCGGATACGTGTTTAACAAAGGGGATAATCAACCAAGTACTTTTCCAAACTATTCAGGCAAGATTTTTTATTTACTTTTTGCAAATGCAATTTTTAAGTGGCACATTAACAAAAAGAAAGTCATGATCAATGTATATAAAACAAATAGATTAGAGAATTTTGTGAAAAAAATAAAATAGCCAACTCGTATTGGGAAGGTAGCTATGATGAAGGGATGGTGACTTACATGATATTCATCAAAAAGCACTAATTGAAAAAAAAAAAGAGATTGTTAATGCAACTTTTTATTCTAAAAATAGAAAAAATATATATTTGTATATTGCCCATACAAAATTGGTGTGTTTTACAGTAAGACAAAATATGACTATATCTGTGTGATATCCCGATGCTGAATCTATGAATGACATTTTTTCACAGCAAAATCAACATTCTGTAAATTTGCCTGCTTATATTTTTAGGATGAAACGGACAATGCCACCAAAGTCTGTACTTTTTGCAATGCCCTTCGCAGGATCAACAAAGACAACTATTCAGTATTTCTCCAAGTGCTGAAGCAAGTTCAACCCGATTTAGCAAAAGAAATGGTTGAGCATTTAGGTAAATTTTATTTCCTTGGGTTTTTAATTTTTTCCAGTAAATATAATAGATTCTCCCATTTGACACAGCTCACATACTTTATTTTCTTCTTTCAAATGATATAAGATTAAGGCACAAATCTTTGAAATGATATAAGTTGCAAAAAATGTTCTCACCAATGATAAATTTGCAAAATGAGTTTCTGTGCTAATGTAAATGAATTTTTACATCACAGGAAAACTGGAAGATGAAAGAAAAGACAAAAATGCACAATTCTAGAAGAAGGCTCTCCAGCTACATGCGGAAAGTATGGGCTCAAGGATAATACCCAATGGGATCAAGGACTGTCAAGGAACTGTCAGCACATGATGACACAGGCACAATTAACCAGTTTCTACTCAGTTAACCATGTTTTCATATACTTCTTGGCTGTAGGAGGAATTCCTATGCTTTACAGTATAAACACTACATTTTGGCTAAAATCCTGTAAGAATGTACTAACCTATCTACTCGTTTGGTGCAAAAACAAAATGTTGACATTATAACTTGATGTGCAAATGAAGGAACAGAAGCCTTTAATGTGAAGAACCCAGACTTGAATTGTGTATGGGTCTGTCAATTGATCCATGCAATGGTGTCAGTTTTGTCAGCTCTCAATTTGTTATTATTGACAAATAATGTGTCCGATTGAATGATATTTGTTTTTGTATATTTAAAGGAAGAAATTTGGTTGACTCATGTTATGTCCATCAGTTCGCAATTAGGAGTTGGCCTACATTTACCTATGGTATTGTTTTGTAAATTTTGTAGAATTGCTGCGTACATAATCATTTATAAACATTTTGCTTCTTGTATTATAGAAATGAGGTGTTTTTTGGTATAAGTTTAGTAAAACAATATAATATTTATTGAAAAATGGCTGCCATGAATGCAGTCAAATGTTGTATATATGTTATAATATTGCAGCACTGTTACGCTATATATGATGTAGTATATCAATTGTCCTAGTGTATGATATCAAAGTCAGTGACCAGTCCTTGTTATCTTATGCACTTTGTATTTTTCAGTATTGTATACTATGCATATCTCATATTAGAGTTGTGTATACATAATTATGCATATGTATTGTTTGTAAATGATGTGTACATTAAATGTGTGTAACTCTGGGACTAAAACTAAATGGAATGCACTGAGATTGTTATATAAAAGCTGTATATGAAGTAGGAATATTCATTTGTTTGTCTTCTGTTTTTACTGATTAATTATTTTTATATGGAGACAATGCATCAGCGATAATAGCCTGTTGTCAATAAAATGATATGCATATTGAAAAGTAGTTGTCTATGCCTTCAAACATCAAACCGGTAATGCTATGCTTACTTTATAACTAACATTGTTGTATTGCCATCACTCTTACGCTAAGTTGTACAGTAGTCTTGCAGAACTCATCAGAAACAAATTGGAAAAGGATAAATTGGCCAGCTTTATCTTGAAAATCTCGCTGAAACCAAACAAATATTTTACACAATCAGAAAACATAAACACAGTAAAAACAGTGCAGGTAATAAGACAAACAGATGTTACATTTGCAAGAACGCCTACTCCATTTATTTATTTATTAAAACATTTTATAAAGTGGTAAAGAATTTTCAGCAAAAACCATTTTTCAAAATTTAAAAAAAAAAAGTAAAAAAGAAGACTAAAATTATTAACTCAATGAGCTCCAATAGTAAACAGAATTCACAGCATATTTTACTTGTTTGGCTTCCTGTTTCATAAGTATGAGCCCTATAGTATGACATGGTATACTTTACATATTTTGACTTGATTAAAATTTGCATGGCGACCATGCATCTCTGAAATTGTGGATCCTGTCTTTTACAGAAACAACTTCCACGTAGCTATGATGAAGTTTGTAAATATTTAATGACCGGATAAGATTATTAACCAGCGTTAGAGGAGCGGACTGGGTCCGTTGCGGTCGACATTTTATAATGAAGCCGCACTTTCATTAGATCTAAAAATAGCTCAGCTTAGCTGTCAGATTATCTCTTGTTTTTCCCTTCCAGCCCAGCTCAAAATAAATTGTATCTACTATTCACTAGTATAATTATTTAGAAATTTAAATCGATCGGTCATGATTTGAAATATTAATGTAAACAAAGAAGCAAGGAGTAACTAAGAAGTTAATATTAGTAGATCAGTAACAACTCAATTGGCTCACTGTAGAAAATACATGGAAGATCAGATCAGCCCTTCACCAAACTTCAAATCGGTCGCATTAAGAATGACATAGTGTGCTCTCTTGTATGGTTTAAAAGGTAGACGAGAGAAACTTGCCAAGAACTCTGCAGCACAATTGATAGAAAGATCGAGCAAACCTGATCGAATTACTCATACCAAGAAAGATTTTTACTGGCTGGCCATTAGTTTCAGAATTGAATTCAACAATGACCATCTTATAAATCAAATCTTAAAGAAAACAGCCTCAGCAAACAAATGTCAGAAGCATTGACAATAATTTTTCCCTTCAACCTCAGTCTGGTAACAAATATGAGACTGTGCTTTCTCAGTCATTGCACCTCACCTCTGGAATAAATTACCCGAAGATATTGAGCAAATGTCTACCAACGATGGCTTTATGAACAAAAAAAAAAAGAAACTTGCCCTATTCAGAACTTGCTATGAACAGAAGGCTTCTTTAATTCAAGTGACATTGAGCAGATATCATTTCTGAACCAGGCTAATGAATTGCTCACCATACATTTCTACCTAAGTATAACTCAAAAGGTTTTTACTGGCACAGGGACCAGTCACATCACATTACAGCCAATGTTATACACTTCAAAACTATACGGAAGTCTCATTCACTCAACAGAAAAGAAAGACTTGTCGAATGGATTCCCCTTTAATCAAGTTTGACCCGTTTTGTTTTAAAAAAAATACTCTTTTGTTTTTTTAACCCAATTTTTTGAGAGGGTTGTCTAAAAGAAGTCTCCCAGCCAATGAGAGTGCTAGAGTCATATGACGTCCTCTGGAGTTTAGTTTCAAATCTGTGAAATTGATTGCCATGCTAAACTAAAGAATCACCAGAAAAATCCTGTACAATAGGGTATGGCAAACAACAATGTGATATAATTGCTGGCTCATGTAAGAATTGCTTTGAAGCCGGCTTAACACAGGCTGAAGCCATAAAATTCCAACTTTTATGCTTTAGTTTTATGTAGTATACTATCGATTTATTATCAGTGTGTCCAGGTACTGTTTTTTTTTCTATGTTTATCGCTTTACTGGTCAGTTTTACCAGGTACTGTTTTTTAAATTTTTAAATTTGTATTGTTTTACTGGTCATCCTGCACAGCAGAGCTTTTGCTAGGTTTTTTTTAATGGAGGGAGTAACATGCTTATTTTCACATTCTACATCAATTAAATGAACAACTGACACCTACAATAGTATTGTCATTTTATTTGGATAAAATGACAAATATTATGTTTTATGACAAGCAATATAGGCAAGACATAATATTGTTTTATTGTATGTAGTAACATTTATTATTCAGTTGGACTTCTAAAAATATTGACGTAATGTCACAGCCAACACGTTGCAACTGAGATAATATAAATAAATAGTGAAGGCCACATCATACTGTTGGCGACTTGATTTGGAGAAGATTTAAGTTGGTGAGAGGTTTTCGGTGAGTACCAATCCTGGTTTATTTATTTACTCGCACGTGTGAACAATAGAATCAATTCATGCCATTAGAGACGTTCAGGGAGACCCTGCTCTATTGCTTTTTGGGGTTGCGGCAAACAATGACCAGCGAAGTCACAATTGTCAATTTTTTTGGTGATTGTGGCCTTTCCTTTGAGTCATCTACTTGTTTATATGTAGCTCCCCACATCTGTAAGGGGAAGATAAGTGACTGGGCCCATTTTTACTGGCTCTGCTAAATATCTACAAGTAGCTCATTTGACTCCTTTTTGACCAGTATAACATAATATTCACCCATGAAATGTACTTGTTCACATACCATATTTGACTGTCCAATGTTTCGTTATATTGGATAGAAAAACGTTGTATTGGATTGAAAAATTTAATTGATAGAAAAAAATTATGTTTGATTGGAAAAAGTTATATAGAATAGGATATATTTTATTTTATTAGAAAAGTTATATAGGAACTCAGTTATATTGGATAGAAAAAAAGCTATGTTGGATTGAAAATGTTATATTGGACAGAAGAAAGTTATAACGAATGGAAAAGTTATATTGAGTAGAAAAAGTTTTAGTTTTATCTCTTCATCCATGCTCCTAACCGTTTCATTTTTATCTTTAATTCTTTTTGATTCCTAAACTGCTTAAATTTTTTAGTGAAAATCACACTTTATAATCATCTGTAAAATTGTCCAGTATAACAAATGGTGGATGGGAAGTTGTGCAATATTATACAAATATTGCATAGTGATAGTGCAATGTCAGTTTTATGGCACCTTGACAACCGATATTTTGCAAAGCTAAAAAATGATATTGCACGAGACACTGTGCTGTAAGTGTCATATTATATGGCCTTTCCTCATATTTTCATGAAGGGATTAGTTGTTGTCCAGTATATTTTTTCAAGAATTTGACTCTTCGTTTTCAAATGTCTGCTGTGGCACTTATCTCTGCTGTCATAAAAATTAATTTTGTGAATACCATAGTATGTAGCTTCAAGAGTTGTATGTGTTTAACATTATTAATGGATTTTTTTTAACAGAGTAAAAAGAACCAACCCCATCAGCATATTTCAGTGTTTTCAGCAAAATAACTAAAGGATGTAGAAACATACTGCATAGGGGGAATTCGTACTATATCCTAGTTGGTATTATCTGGAATTTTCATTGATTTTTAGCTTGAAATGGCTTAGAAAATAACTCGGAAACACAACTAAGTTGTTTCCAAGATTTTTGTGTCATTGTTAGCAATGAGTGTCCTCTTCAAGTGGCCTGAACTCATGATGTCACAATTAATCAACAAATGGATTCCATACCTATTCTCAGTAATAAGGGATTAATTATTTGCCATACTTATTCTCAGTATTAAGGGATGGATTCCATACCTATTCTAAGGAATAAGGGATGGAGTATTTTCTGTACCTATTCCCAGGACGAACAGGGGATGGATTATTTTCCATGCCTATTCTCAGGAATAAAATATGGATAATTTTGTAGATATGGTCACAAATTGACTCAGGTTCAAATTCCAAATCAATTTAAGAATTCAAAATATTTTTAGGATCTTGCTAGTAATTTTATTGCAATTTATTTGCTTCAAAGTTGTCAATAACCAACAATAAGAGGGGTGCAAAAATTCTGCAGTACAATATATAGGCGTGCAGTATATGAAAATATTGCACAGTTCCCAGCCAATCACAAGCCAGGATTTCTGCTAGCCTTATAATATGGTTGTATTTGATTCAGAAGGCTGTATTGAACTCTACTAATGCCTTGTCCATTCAATATAGTTGTTCTTCATCCAATAAAACTATATATTGGACTCCTTGCCATCTACAATTGCTATAATACTACACAGCAATGACAATATCACAATGAACATGAAAATAATGGTCACTTGTTGATTTCACAAAACTGACCGTCATACAGAAACTGAGGTCTAGAAGGGCATTCACACTGTTCACTCTTGCTAATCCTTGTTCATACGTAATTCACTCGCCGAGCGTTGTCGGATACTCTTGCTACTCAATAGAAGATTCGTATGCCTCCAGATCACTCATGAAGATCCGTGGAGAGGGCAAACATGTTTAAGCATGTTTAAAGATTTGGCGGAAGTTCTATGGGTCAAATTGATTACCATTTTAACGAAATCAATTTTGAATTGCTCACTTGAATAGAAAAATGGATTTCTATTTGATCTAAACATATGATACATTCACTGAGCTACCCATAACTTTATTTTATTATATGTACAGATTTAAAAAAAAATTGTTTGCAGATTACAACTGGACAATGAGTATCTTGTTAGGTTTCATACATATCCTGCTGCTATTTACTACGTACACAGGTGAGTCACATATTTCAGATGAATGATATGGCTGCAATTGGGGGATAAGAAAGCTACTGTTTTTCCAAAAAACATATATTAGCTTAAAAGCTAAGCAATAAATTGAGGGTATGCCAAACGGTTTTTGAAGTAATTTGGCCAAAAATCACACTTTACACAGGGTGACGTTGAAATTTAACACAATATCTAAATCTGCCACATGATTTAAACTGCAATAAACATTTATTAGATGGCTGCTGCAGTGTTAGAAGACTGTGAATGAGATATAAAATTAAGTTTCTTACAAATCAATTTGAAATGTGTATAATCATGTGTTAGGGAATTACGATGTCGTGGCAAAGTTCAATGTCGCCAAGTGTAGTTTATGTGTTATGGTAAGTTTTACAAATATATGTATATTCTTAAAAATTCTAAATTGTCATGAGGCCCAATGCCGATGCTAATACCAAATTTCAGTAATTAAGCAGGTTGAGAGATTTAGAAAAAGATCAGCTCACAAAAATTGCAAAATATAACGCTAGGAACATGTCGCACTTTGGCTTAATTTTTTTGCACTGGGCCAGCATAATTTTTTGTGTGACTGTAAGTATGCAATAATATTTAATTTCTTATTTTAATTCCAGTTTCAGCTGAGGACTCCGAGACAGAACGTGTAATTAATGCTGGCCGTAAGTTAAAACTTAGCAAAAAAGATATACCATTTTTTTTTCTTCTACATATTTATATGCCAAAAAGATCAATTTTAAAGACAAAACAATGTCTCAAAACATTCTGATGATATTTATCACTAGCATTATTATTTTTTTTGTAATCTTTAATGTATCTAACTCTCTTATTGCATGAATTCATCAATTTTATGTAACAATTTTATTTTTATAATTTCTTTATTTTATTTGATGGTCTAATGAGCATGAATTACTGTGCATGAGTATTTATGGCAAATGCACTGCTGTAGTGTCAGCCAGATAAAATAATTTGAAATTGAAATGGAAAGCTCTCTTTCAAAAAGAAACCTATACCAGTCGTGTGTGACAGTTGAGGCAATGCTTTATGATGAATTATTGCATTATCAGTTGTATTGTAATTATTCATGTGGTGTTTGAAATTGGTGATCTGTATTGCACCCCAGCCTGACCCTTTTTCAGAAGGTCTGTTAGGAGAGGTTAACTGCACTAAGATTTTCACAATTCTAGGATGTGAGAAATTTCAAATTTGGCCACATATATTTAGCCAAATATAAAGTTTCTGAGTTTGGGATGCTCCCCCAACAGAACCTGGCAAGGCTTATATGGCCCAAGCCAATCATAACCACAGTTGTTTTTAGTCTGTAAATTTCATTGACTTAACTTAATCAAGTTACATTGTGTAAAACTTTATAATAATTTATAATATATTAAATTCTTTTTGACAGTTGCAGAGTATAGCCCAGCAATACATGCTCCAGGTAAGTGATTGCATTGGTTAATCTAAATGTGTTTTTTTTACTTTACTTTACTTCTTTACTTACCATATAGAAAATTAAGAGTTTACTTCATTTTGACCATTTTGCTTGATATTCCAGGCATAGCCTAGTTACATATGTGTAGAGCATCATATAAACATTTTCCATTAACTTCTTTTTGATCTCATGACACTATGATCCAGATGGAACCTGCAGGTTGCATATGTAAGTGACTGCATTGCCCTGGCTCATGCACTTGGTCTGTAGTCTAAAGTCGTGGCTAAGTTCAATGTCACCAAGTGTAGTTGTAATTGCTAATCTAGTGTTGTTGGATGCCCTTAAGTAGTGGGAATACTATCACCTGAGAAAGGTTGCCGGGTTCTAAGCAATTCACTGATATTAATCATTATATCATTTATTTATTTATATGTATATTCTAAATTGTCTTAAGGCCCGATGCCGATGCTAATAACCAAATTTCAGTAATAAGGGAAGTTGACAGATTTAAAAAGAGATCAATTAAAAAAAAAAGGCAAAATATAAAGCTAGGAACTTGTCACACTTTGGCTTCATTATTTTTGCACTAGGCCAGCATAATGTTTTGTGTGACTGTAAGTATGCAATAATTTCTAATTTCTTATTTTAATTCCAGTTTCAGCTGAACTCTCCGAGACAGAACGTTTGATGAATGCTGGCCGTAAGTTAAAACATAACCAAACTGAAATGCAGTTTTTTCTTCTTATATTCATTTCAATTTTGAAGACAAAACAATGTCTCAAAAACATTCTGATAATATTTATCACTAGCATTATGGCAATTCAGAACAAGTTCTCACAAATTCTATATAAAAAAAGTGCGGCCCCGAAACAAGTGTGTGAAAATACTGTAAATGACATTAACAGGTCAATTTTTTTAAACCCATTTATACCTTTTTTTTGTAATCTTTATGTATCTAACTCTGTAATAGCATGGATATATCAATTTTATGTAACAATTTTATATTTATAATTTCCTGATCTTTATTTGTTTTATGGTCTAATGAGCATGAATTACTGTCCATGAGTATTTATGGCAAATACACTGTTCTAGTGTCAGCCAGATAAAATAATTTGAAATTGAAATGGAAAGCTCTCTTTCAAAAAGAAACCTATACCAGTCGTGTGTGACAGTTGAGGCAATGCTTTATGATGAATTATTGCATTATCAGTTGTATTGTAATTATTCATGTGGTGTCTGATTTGGTGATCTGTATTGCACACCAGCCTGACCCTTTTTCAGAAGGTCTGTTAGGAGAGGTTAACTGCACTAAGATTTTCACAATTCTAGGATGTGAGAAATTTCAAATTTGGCCACATATATTTAGCCAAATATAAAGTTTCTGAGTTTGGGATGCTCCCCCAACAGAACCTGGCAAGGCTTATATGGCCCAAGCCAATCATAACCACAGTTGTTTTTAGTCTGTAAATTTCATTGACTTAACTTAATCAAGTTACATTGTGTAAAACTTTATAATAATTAATAATATATTAAATTCTTTTTGACAGTTGCAGAGTTTAGCCCAGCAATACATGCTCCAGGTAAGTGATTGCATTGGTTAATCTAAATGTGTTTTTTTTTACTTTACTTTACTTCTTTACTTACCATATAAAAATTAAGAGTTAACTTCATTTTGACCATTTTGCTTGATATTCCAGGCATAGCCTAGTTACATATGTGTAGAGCATCATATAAACATTTTCCATTAACTTCTTTTTGATCTCATGACACTATGATCCAGATAGAACCTGCAAGTATGTAACCATGTAAGTGACTGCATTGCCCTGGCTCACGCACTTGGTCTGTAGTCTAAAGTCGTGGCTAAGTTCAATGTCACCAAGTGTAGTTGTAATTGCTAATCTAGTGTTGTTGGATGCCCTTAAGTAGTGGGAATACTATCACCTGAGAAAGGTTGCCGGGTTCTAAGCCATTCACTGATATTAATCATTATATCATTTATTTATTTATATTTATCTTATTGCCATTGGATTATATGGTATCATTCTCAGACTCACAGATTTTACAATGGCTGTCCATGGCTGTGATTGCAATGCATTTGTCAATGTAGTTTACACATCATGAAAAATTAAAATATGTATATTCTAAATTGTCTTAAGGCCCGATGCCGATGCTAATAACCAAATTTCAGTAATTAACGAAGTTGACAGATTTAAAAAGAGATCATTCAAAAAAAAAAGGCAAAATATAAATTTTCAGAACAAGTTCTCACAAATCTTATATAAAAAAAGTGCGGCACCGAAACAAGTGTGTGAAAATACTGTAAATGACATTACCAGGTCAATTTTTTTAAACCTATTTATTCCTTTTTTTTGTAATCTTTATGTATCTAACTCTGTTATAGCATGGATATATCAATTTTATGTAACAATTTTATATTTATAATTTCCTGATCTTTATTTGTTTTATGGTCTAATGAGCATGAATTACTGTCCATGAGTATTTTTGTCAAATACACTGTTCTAGGGTCAGCCAGATAAAATAATTTGAAATTGAAATGGAAAGCTCTCTTTCAAAAAGAAACCTATACCAGTCGTGTGTGACAGTTGAGGCAATGCTTTATGATGAATTATTGCATTATCAGTTGTATTGTAATTATTCATGTGGTGTCTGATTTGGTGATCTGTATTGCACACCAGCCTGACCCTTTTTCAGAAGGTCTGTTAGGAGAGGTTAACTGCACTAAGATTTTCACAATTCTAGGATGTGAGAAATTTCAAATTTGGCCACATATATTTAGCCAAATATAAAGTTTCTGAGTTTGGGATGCTCCCCCAACAGAACCTGGCAAGGCTTATATGGCCCAAGCCAATCATAACCACAGTTGTTTTTAGTCTGTAAATTTCATTGACTTAACTTAATCAAGTTACATTGTGTAAAACTTTATAATAATTAATAATATATTAAATTATTTTTGACAGTTGCAGAGTTTAGCCCAGCAATACATGCTCCAGGTAAGTGATTGCATTGGTTAATCTAAATGTGTTTTTTTACTTTACTTTACTTCTTTACTTACCATATAAAAATTAAGAGTTAACTTCATTTTGACCATTTTGCTTGATATTCCAGGCATAGCCTAGTTACATATGTGTAGAGCATCATATAAACATTTTCCATTAACTTCTTTTTGATCTCATGACACTATGATCCAGATAGAACCTGCAAGTATGTAACTATGTAAGTGACTGCATTGCCCTGGCTCATGCACTTGGTCTGTAGTCTAAAGTCGTGGCTAAGTTCAATGTCACCAAGTGTAGTTGTAATTGCTAATCTAGTGTTGTTGGATGCCCTTAAGTAGTGGGAATACTATCACCTGAGAAAGGTTGCCGGGTTCTAAGCCATTCACTGATATTAATCATTATATCATTTATTTATTTATATTTATCTTATTGCCATTGGATTATATGGTATCATTCTCAGACTCACAGATTTTACAATGGCTGTCCATGGCTGTGATTGCAATGCATTTGTCAATGTAGTTTACACATCATGAAAAATAAAAATATGTATATTCTAAATTGTCTTAAGGCCCGATGCCGACGCTAATAAACAAATTTCAGTAATTAACGAAGTTGACAGATTTAAAAAGAGATCATTTAAGAAAAAAAGGCAAAATATAAATTTTCTGAACAAGTTCTCACAAATCTTATATAACGAAAGTGCAGCACAGAAACAAGTGTGTGAAAGTACTGTAACTGACATTAACAGGTCAATTTTTTTAAATCGATTTATTCATATTTTTTTTTGTAATCTTTAATGCATCTAACTCTGTAATAGCAGGAATATATCAATTTTATGTTACAATTTTATATTTATAATTTCCCTATCTTTATTTGTTTTATGGTCTAATGAACATGAATTACTGTCCATGAGTATTTCTGGCAAATACACTGCAATAGTGTCAGCCAGATGAAATAATTTGAAATTGAAATTGAGAGCTCTCTTTCCAAAAGAAACCTATACCAGTCGTGTGTGACAGCTGAGGCAATGCTTTATGATGAATTATTGCACTCTCAGTTGCATTGTAATTATTCATGTATTGCACACCAGCCTGACCCTTTTTCAGATGGTCTGTTAGAAGTGGTTAACTAAGATTTTCATAATTCTGGGATGTGAGAAATTTCAAATCTGGCCACATATATTTTAGCCAAATTTAAAGTTTCTGAGTATGGGATGCTCCCCCAACAGAACCTGGCAAGGCTAGGATGACCTTATATATATATATTATTTATTCGTACATATATGATAGTACACGTGAAATTATATGTCAAGAAAAAAGAAATTCAATTTATGGAAAGTTCAAATATCATTTGGCGAACCTCTGTTGGTTCAAGTACAGTTTCTGACAAATTGTCTCTGACATCACTCAGTTCGTAAATAACTTTGGCATCATGTCTTAGGGCCATCTTGCACTTTTCAGTACATAAGAGTTTTATTGAGGTTTTATTCCTTTCATGAATATCTTCCATGTTGGATAATCCAAGTTCATTGCAGCAAAACTGCAGATATTTTCTAAATATAGACATTGAACATTTCAATGCAGCCCTCATCACATAGCTCACGGCACTGGTTGGATGGTTCATAACTGCAGCGGCAAATGTCATAAAACAGGAGGTAAACATATGCTTCCCACATAGAGAACTGGATAGAGCAGCCACAATCCCACAGTGTGTTCGGTAAGGGAGCCGCCACACTACCCTCAAGGACTTTCTCCATACAACACACAATTCGTCAATTTTCTTGAATGGAAGCAACATACACCCATAAAAACTCGAACAGTAGGTGCTAAATAATTCAGCCTGTACTGAGGAGGCTAGCTTGCCAAATTTGCCACGAAACATATTGAACTGTTTGTAGAAGGAGGCTATTACTCCTTCCACATCATCTTTACGAAGGTCAGCGTACAGTCTATGTCCAAGATGAACCACACTTGATGCATTAGTTATCAAATTGCCAAACACACTAATGGCAACATTTTCAGACATTATGAAACTAAAAACTATAAATTGACTTTTCATGCCATTGAACTGTAAGTGATAACTAACTAACAGAGTAATCCTGACATATATCCAGCATTTTTGCTAATCCAAGCTTAGTTGGCGACAGCAGTACAATGTCGTCAGCATACGCAATGCATCCAACAAAGAAAGGGCCCACATAACATCCATGGCCACTATTTCTTAATCAGCACATCAATGTAGATTCCAAAGAGGAGAGGGGAAATCACCCCTCCTTGCTTCACCCCATTCTTAACACCTGGCATAGAGGGCGTCCATGCCCCTGTCAAGCAATAATCCAAATAATTTTGTGAACTCTACCCTATCAAATGCCTTGGTAGCATCTAATAGTACTGCGAATAATTTGCTATTTCCAGAGTTAAATAACCTGACCGTTTCAGTTATCATGGAAATACACAAAGTAGTAGAACTCTTACTTTTAAAACCAAATTGAAGTGAGTCTGTTTGGAACACATGGCTTTGCTCTTCTATAATAATATAATCCAGAAGCTTAAGGATACAACTTACAAGAGTAATCGCTGCATACTTGTCCGATATGTGTGCCATGTTATTTTGTTTTGGTATGGGAGACATGGTACCCAACAAAAGTACATCAGGGGCATATGCATGCACCAATATTGCTCTAAAAAGCACAGCTAGAAGAAAGAAGAGTCTGTCGGGGCCATAAATAATTCCATCTGAGTCTAGGCCGAGACAACCATCAGCTTTGCCAGCCTTGAGTTTCTTTACAGTTTTGCATATATATGTTATGGATAACCCATCACATGGATTAAGAACTCCATTCAGAGATCGTTTTATGCGTTCTTTTACTTCCATCATTCCAATATCTGAGTAAGGAACTAAATTTATTATGAAAAATGTTCATAATGTCCTCTGCATCACTTGCACCATCAACTACACTAGGCATAACTCTGTTACCTCTATTGAAGCGTCTTACCTCACCCCAGAAGTCGCACTTGTTGTTGGTCAAGGCTTCTGCCATTTTCTGACAACGTAAAAGATCACCATTCTGTTTGCATTGTTTTACTGCATACTGATAGTCCTTCCTTGACTGCTTCATTTTTTCTGTAACTGGACCATCCGGAGGGCGACCAAGTTCGATCCACTGATGATGCCAGTGAAGTGCTTCACTGCATTTACCCTCAACCAGGTCATTCCAACCAGGGATTCTATGCTTGTTTGATTTTCCAGTTCGAGGAATACACTCTAGTTCTGCTCGAAGACAACAGCTTTCAATGTCAGATAATAATGACGAGATTTCATGAAAGTGTTTTTGACACATAAGCTCACTACATGTGAGGAGCAAATTGTCAATTTGTATATCCCTCAATAGCGAATCTAGCACGTCTTTGTAACAAGACAAGTCTCTTTCTTTGGCTTTGTACCATGCAGCTTTGTCTTTAAATTGACTGTGAACTTTAGGAATTACTGATATATCCATTGACAAGACACAAAATACTGCATCATGGTCACATAAGTTATCCACACAGGGAAATGAATAATAATTTTCAATGCATGAGAACATATTTTCAGATACAATAATATGGTCCAGTACAGACCGACTCCCATTGCTAAGCTTTCAAAAGTATATAGTATATCCGAGGTCGAGTGGTCTAACCATCAATAAGTCCTGTTGCATTAATAAATTCCCTCACTGCTGCTACTTGAGGAGTATTCCGTGAAAAGTCTGTGTTCAAATCACAAGCCACCAGGGTCGCATGTGATGTGGCATCATTTACAAGGCATACAATTTCATTCAAAGTATAGAGCCCAAGCCAAACATCACCACAGCTGTTTTTAATCTGCAAATTTCATTGACTTAACTTCATCAAGATATATTATGTAAAATAATAATAATTATTAATTAACTTCTTTTTGATAGTTGCAGAGTTTAGCCCCGCAATACAACCTCAAGGTAAGTGATTGCATTGTTAAATCTAAATGTTTTTGACCTGGTTTTTTTTTACTTTACTTTACCACTTTACTTACTGTATAAACATTAAGAGTTAACTTCTTTTTGACCATTTTGCTTTATATTCCAGGCATAGCCTAGTTACATTTGTTTAGAGCATCATAAAAACCTTTTCCATTAACCACTTTTTGATCTCATTACACTATGACCTAGACATAGAACCTGCAGGTCGCATATGTAAGTGAATGCATTGCCTTGGCTCATGCACTTGGTCAGTAGTCTAAAGTTGTGGCTAAGTTCAATGTCACCAAGTGCAGTTGTAATTGCTAATCTAGTGTTTAGGATGGCCCTTCAGTGGTGAGAATTCTATCAGCTGAGAAAGGTTGCTGATTCTAAACCATTCTCTGCTATTAATCATTATATCATTTATTTATTTATATTTATCTTATTGCCATTGGATTATATGGTATCATAATGATATGCAGTTTTTTTTTTCTACATATTTATATCCAGAGTGGGATCAGTTTTGAAGACAAAACAATGTCTCAAAAACATTCGGATAATATTTATCACTAGCATTATGGCAATATTCAGAACAAGTAGTCACAAATTCAAAATATGAAAGTGTGGTCCAAAACAAAGTGTGTGAAAAAACGGTAAATGACATTAAACGATGACTTTCTCTCAACCTATTTATTTTTTGTAATCCTTAATGTATCTAACTCTCTTATTGCATGAATTCATCAATTTTATGTAACAATTTTATTTTTATAATTTCCCTATCTTTATTTATTTTATGGTCTAATGAGCATGAATTACTGTCCATGAGTATCTATGGCAAATACACTGTTCTTGTGTCAGCCAGATAAAATAATTTGAAATTGAAATGGAAAGCTCTCTTTCAAAAAGAAACCTATACCAGTCGTGTGTGACAGTTGAGGCAATGCTTTATGATGAATTATTGCATTATCAGTTGTATTGTAATTATTCATGTGGTGTCTGATTTGGTGATCTGTATTGCACACCAGCCTGACCCTTTTTCAGAAGGTCTGTTAGGAGAGGTTAACTGCACTAAGATTTTCACAATTCTAGGATGTGAGAAATTTCAAATTTGGCCACATATATTTAGCCAAATATAAAGTTTCTGAGTTTGGGATGCTCCCCCAACAGAACCTGGCAAGGCTTATATGGCCCAAGCCAATCATAACCACAGTTGTTTTTAGTCTGTAAATTTCATTGACTTAACTTAATCAAGTTACATTGTGTAAAACTTTATAATAATTAATAATATATTAAATTATTTTTGACAGTTGCAGAGTTTAGCCCAGCAATACATGCTCCAGGTAAGTGATTGCATTGGTTAATCTAAATGTGTTTTTTTACTTTACTTTACTTCTTTACTTACCATATAAAAATTAAGAGTTAACTTCATTTTGACCATTTTGCTTGATATTCCAGGCATAGCCTAGTTACATATGTGTAGAGCATCATATAAACATTTTCCATTAACTTCTTTTTGATCTCATGACACTATGATCCAGATAGAACCTGCAAGTATGTAACTATGTAAGTGACTGCATTGCCCTGGCTCATGCACTTGGTCTGTAGTCTAAAGTCGTGGCTAAGTTCAATGTCACCAAGTGTAGTTGTAATTGCTAATCTAGTGTTGTTGGATGCCCTTAAGTAGTGGGAATACTATCACCTGAGAAAGGTTGCCGGGTTCTAAGCCATTCACTGATATTAATCATTATATCATTTATTTATTTATATTTATCTTATTGCCATTGGATTATATGGTATCATTCTCAGACTCACAGATTTTACAATGGCTGTCCATGGCTGTGATTGCAATGCATTTGTCAATGTAGTTTACACATCATGAAAAATAAAAATATGTATATTCTAAATTGTCTTAAGGCCCGATGCCGACGCTAATAAACAAATTTCAGTAATTAACGAAGTTGACAGATTTAAAAAGAGATCATTTAAGAAAAAAAGGCAAAATATAAATTTTCTGAACAAGTTCTCACAAATCTTATATAACGAAAGTGCAGCACAGAAACAAGTGTGTGAAAGTACTGTAACTGACATTAACAGGTCAATTTTTTTAAATCGATTTATTCATATTTTTTTTTGTAATCTTTAATGCATCTAACTCTGTAATAGCAGGAATATATCAATTTTATGTTACAATTTTATATTTATAATTTCCCTATCTTTATTTGTTTTATGGTCTAATGAACATGAATTACTGTCCATGAGTATTTCTGGCAAATACACTGCAATAGTGTCAGCCAGATGAAATAATTTGAAATTGAAATTGAGAGCTCTCTTTCCAAAAGAAACCTATACCAGTCGTGTGTGACAGCTGAGGCAATGCTTTATGATGAATTATTGCACTCTCAGTTGCATTGTAATTATTCATGTATTGCACACCAGCCTGACCCTTTTTCAGATGGTCTGTTAGAAGTGGTTAACTAAGATTTTCATAATTCTGGGATGTGAGAAATTTCAAATCTGGCCACATATATTTTAGCCAAATTTAAAGTTTCTGAGTATGGGATGCTCCCCCAACAGAACCTGGCAAGGCTAGGATGACCTTATATATATATATTATTTATTCGTACATATATGATAGTACACGTGAAATTATATGTCAAGAAAAAAGAAATTCAATTTATGGAAAGTTCAAATATCATTTGGCGAACCTCTGTTGGTTCAAGTACAGTTTCTGACAAATTGTCTCTGACATCACTCAGTTCGTAAATAACTTTGGCATCATGTCTTAGGGCCATCTTGCACTTTTCAGTACATAAGAGTTTTATTGAGGTTTTATTCCTTTCATGAATATCTTCCATGTTGGATAATCCAAGTTCATTGCAGCAAAACTGCAGATATTTTCTAAATATAGACATTGAACATTTCAATGCAGCCCTCATCACATAGCTCACGGCACTGGTTGGATGGTTCATAACTGCAGCGGCAAATGTCATAAAACAGGAGGTAAACATATGCTTCCCACATAGAGAACTGGATAGAGCAGCCACAATCCCACAGTGTGTTCGGTAAGGGAGCCGCCACACTACCCTCAAGGACTTTCTCCATACAACACACAATTCGTCAATTTTCTTGAATGGAAGCAACATACACCCATAAAAACTCGAACAGTAGGTGCTAAATAATTCAGCCTGTACTGAGGAGGCTAGCTTGCCAAATTTGCCACGAAACATATTGAACTGTTTGTAGAAGGAGGCTATTACTCCTTCCACATCATCTTTACGAAGGTCAGCGTACAGTCTATGTCCAAGATGAACCACACTTGATGCATTAGTTATCAAATTGCCAAACACACTAATGGCAACATTTTCAGACATTATGAAACTAAAAACTATAAATTGACTTTTCATGCCATTGAACTGTAAGTGATAACTAACTAACAGAGTAATCCTGACATATATCCAGCATTTTTGCTAATCCAAGCTTAGTTGGCGACAGCAGTACAATGTCGTCAGCATACGCAATGCATCCAACAAAGAAAGGGCCCACATAACATCCATGGCCACTATTTCTTAATCAGCACATCAATGTAGATTCCAAAGAGGAGAGGGGAAATCACCCCTCCTTGCTTCACCCCATTCTTAACACCTGGCATAGAGGGCGTCCATGCCCCTGTCAAGCAATAATCCAAATAATTTTGTGAACTCTACCCTATCAAATGCCTAGGTAGCATCTAATAGTACTGCGAATAATTTGCTATTTCCAGAGTTAAATAACCTGACCGTTTCAGTTATCATGGAAATACACAAAGTAGTAGAACTCTTACTTTTAAAACCAAATTGAAGTGAGTCTGTTTGGAACACATGGCTTTGCTCTTCTATAATAATATAATCCAGAAGCTTAAGGATACAACTTACAAGAGTAATCGCTGCATACTTGTCCGATATGTGTGCCATGTTATTTTGTTTTGGTATGGGAGACATGGTACCCAACAAAAGTACATCAGGGGCATATGCATGCACCAATATTGCTCTAAAAAGCACAGCTAGAAGAAAGAAGAGTCTGTCGGGGCCATAAATAATTCCATCTGAGTCTAGGCCGAGACAACCATCAGCTTTGCCAGCCTTGAGTTTCTTTACAGTTTTGCATATATATGTTATGGATAACCCATCACATGGATTAAGAACTCCATTCAGAGATCGTTTTATGCGTTCTTTTACTTCCATCATTCCAATATCTGAGTAAGGAACTAAATTTATTATGAAAAATGTTCATAATGTCCTCTGCATCACTTGCACCATCAACTACACTAGGCATAACTCTGTTACCTCTATTGAAGCGTCTTACCTCACCCCAGAAGTCGCACTTGTTGTTGGTCAAGGCTTCTGCCATTTTCTGACAACGTAAAAGATCACCATTCTGTTTGCATTGTTTTACTGCATACTGATAGTCCTTCCTTGACTGCTTCATTTTTTCTGTAACTGGACCATCCGGAGGGCGACCAAGTTCGATCCACTGATGATGCCAGTGAAGTGCTTCACTGCATTTACCCTCAACCAGGTCATTCCAACCAGGGATTCTATGCTTGTTTGATTTTCCAGTTCGAGGAATACACTCTAGTTCTGCTCGAAGACAACAGCTTTCAATGTCAGATAATAATGACGAGATTTCATGAAAGTGTTTTTGACACATAAGCTCACTACATGTGAGGAGCAAATTGTCAATTTGTATATCCCTCAATAGCGAATCTAGCACGTCTTTGTAACAAGACAAGTCTCTTTCTTTGGCTTTGTACCATGCAGCTTTGTCTTTAAATTGACTGTGAACTTTAGGAATTACTGATATATCCATTGACAAGACACAAAATACTGCATCATGGTCACATAAGTTATCCACACAGGGAAATGAATAATAATTTTCAATGCATGAGAACATATTTTCAGATACAATAATATGGTCCAGTACAGACCGACTCCCATTGCTAAGCTTTCAAAAGTATATAGTATATCCGAGGTCGAGTGGTCTAACCATCAATAAGTCCTGTTGCATTAATAAATTCCCTCACTGCTGCTACTTGAGGAGTATTCCGTGAAAAGTCTGTGTTCAAATCACAAGCCACCAGGGTCGCATGTGATGTGGCATCATTTACAAGGCATACAATTTCATTCAAAGTATAGAGCCCAAGCCAAACATCACCACAGCTGTTTTTAATCTGCAAATTTCATTGACTTAACTTCATCAAGATATATTATGTAAAATAATAATAATTATTAATTAACTTCTTTTTGATAGTTGCAGAGTTTAGCCCCGCAATACAACCTCAAGGTAAGTGATTGCATTGTTAAATCTAAATGTTTTTGACCTGGTTTTTTTTTACTTTACTTTACCACTTTACTTACTGTATAAACATTAAGAGTTAACTTCTTTTTGACCATTTTGCTTTATATTCCAGGCATAGCCTAGTTACATTTGTTTAGAGCATCATAAAAACCTTTTCCATTAACCACTTTTTGATCTCATTACACTATGACCTAGACATAGAACCTGCAGGTCGCATATGTAAGTGAATGCATTGCCTTGGCTCATGCACTTGGTCAGTAGTCTAAAGTTGTGGCTAAGTTCAATGTCACCAAGTGCAGTTGTAATTGCTAATCTAGTGTTTAGGATGGCCCTTCAGTGGTGAGAATTCTATCAGCTGAGAAAGGTTGCTGATTCTAAACCATTCTCTGCTATTAATCATTATATCATTTATTTATTTATATTTATCTTATTGCCATTGGATTATATGGTATCATAATGATATGCAGTTTTTTTTTTCTACATATTTATATCCAGAGTGGGATCAGTTTTGAAGACAAAACAATGTCTCAAAAACATTCGGATAATATTTATCACTAGCATTATGGCAATATTCAGAACAAGTAGTCACAAATTCAAAATATGAAAGTGTGGTCCAAAACAAAGTGTGTGAAAAAACGGTAAATGACATTAAACGATGACTTTCTCTCAACCTATTTATTTTTTGTAATCCTTAATGTATCTAACTCTCTTATTGCATGAATTCATCAATTTTATGTAACAATTTTATTTTTATAATTTCCCTATCTTTATTTATTTTATGGTCTAATGAGCATGAATTACTGTCCATGAGTATCTATGGCAAATACACTGTTCTTGTGTCAGCCAGATAAAATAATTTGAAATTGAAATGGAAAGCTCTCTTTCAAAAAGAAACCTATACCAGTCGTGTGTGACAGTTGAGGCAATGCTTTATGATGAATTATTGCATTATCAGTTGTATTGTAATTATTCATGTGGTGTCTGATTTGGTGATCTGTATTGCACACCAGCCTGACCCTTTTTCAGAAGGTCTGTTAGGAGAGGTTAACTGCACTAAGATTTTCACAATTCTAGGATGTGAGAAATTTCAAATTTGGCCACATATATTTAGCCAAATATAAAGTTTCTGAGTTTGGGATGCTCCCCCAACAGAACCTGGCAAGGCTTATATGGCCCAAGCCAATCATAACCACAGTTGTTTTTAGTCTGTAAATTTCATTGACTTAACTTAATCAAGTTACATTGTGTAAAACTTTATAATAATTAATAATATATTAAATTCTTTTTGACAGTTGCAGAGTTTAGCCCAGCAATACATGCTCCAGGTAAGTGATTGCATTGGTTAATCTAAATGTGTTTTTTTTACTTTACTTTACTTCTTTACTTACCATATAAAAATTAAGAGTTAACTTCATTTTGACCATTTGCTTGATATTCCAGGCATAGCCTAGTTACATTTGTGTAGAGCATCATAAAAACCTTTTCCATTAACCACTTTTTGATCTCATTACACTATGACCCAGACATAGAACCTGCAGGTCGCATATGTAAGTGAATGCATTGCCCTGGCTCATGCACTTGGTCTGTAGTCTAAAGTTGTGGCTAAGTTCAATGTCACCAAGTGCAGTTGTAATTGCTAATCTAGTGTTAAGGATGGCCCTTCAGTGGTGAGAATTCTATCAGCTGAGAAAGGTTGCTAATTCTAAACCATTCTCTGCTATTAATCATTGTATCATTTATTTATTTATATTTATCTTATTGCCATTGGATTATATGGTATCATAATGATATGCAGTTTTTTTTTTCTACATATTTATATCCAGAGTGGGATCAGTTTTGAAGACAAAACAATGTCTCAAAAACATTCTGATAATATTTATCACTAGCATTATGGCAATATTCAGAACAAGTAGTCACAAATTCAAAATATGAAAGTGTGGTCCAAAACAATGTGTGTGAAAAAACTGTAAATGACATTAAACGATGACTTTCTCTCAACCTATTTATTCTTTGTAATCTTTAATGTATCTAACTCTCTTATTGCATGAATTCATAAATTTTATGTAACAATTTTATTTTTATAATTTCCCTATCTTTATTTTATTTTATGGTCCAATGAGCATGTATTACTGTGCATGAGTATTTATGGCAAATGCACTGCTGTTGTGTCAGCCAGATAAAATAATTTCAAATTGAAAGGAAAGTTCTCTTTCAAAAAGAAACCTGTACCAGTTGTGTATGACAGCTGAGGCAATGCATTATGATAAATTATTGCATTATCAGTTGTATTGTAATTATTCATGTGGTGTCTGATTTGGTGATCTGTATTGCACACCAGCCTGATGGTCTGCTAGGAAAGGTTAACTGCACTAAGATTTTCACAATTCTGGGATGTGAGAAATTTCAAATCTGGCCACATGTATTTTAGCCAAATATAAAGTTTCTGAGTATGGGATGATCCCCCAACAGAACCTGGCAAGGCTAGGATGACCTTATATAGCCCAAGCCAAACATCACCACAGATGTTTTTAATCTGGAAATGTCATTGACTTAACTTAATCAAGTTATATTGTGTAAAACTTTATAATAATTAATAATTAACTTCTTCTTGATAGTTGCAGAGTTTAGCCCCGCAATACCACCTCTAGGTAAGTGATTGCATTGTTTAATCTAAATGTTTTTTATTTGTTTTTTTTTTTTACTTTACTTTACTACTTTACTTACTGTTGAATACGCAGACTCAAGTGTGTGAAACTTGCATTTTATTTTACACGACAAAGTTGACATTGACCGGTAAATCTACAAATAATTGAAACAATACACCAGAAGTAATAATAGACATATTTGATCAATAAATTACCATAAATAATTACCACCATATGAATAGATTGCAGTAATTAACACCTTATAATATATGTTATAACCAGAATTTATGTTCATTCGAATATATTATGAATCACTACAATATACATCAATAATCAAGAGCAACAATATTATTTGTAGATAAAATAAATAACTTACAGCATAATATATATTATGCAAAAAAACCACAGAGTCCACATATCCATTCAGTGACATTAAATAATGTACCAAGAAATAATGGCAGGTGAATGTTGAAGGTCTAATGTCTAGTTGTGAAGTGAAGTTTCCTGTTCATTGATTTACAGGATAATATGCATAGGAAACTGTGAAGAACAGCCAAACAGCTAACAAGAAAATAAATAATTCATGATAATTCTACTAAGTGGAATTCTGCAGTTATTTTAGTGGTTAATACATTGATATATAGATCAGATAAAATTCATGTTGAATGAATTTACACATAAATATATATTTTAGACTATAAAATATATAACACACCACCACCGTTGAATCGGTAGGTTCAAATAATAATACGAACATCATATATAGTATTATATTCATACAATGACAATACAATCAATCAAGAAGGATTATATTCACATTCCTCCAACATTACAATCTTGGTGATAGGTCTCACTAAAGTAGTCACTTTAGTCTTAACAGTCACTATTCTGACTAATCCATCTCTCCCATACTTCACATCTGTAATAAGCCCTAATGGCCATTAACACCTGGGAGTCATTTCATCAAGGATGAGAACCAAGTCTCCTATTTTAACATTTGTATTCTTTCTCAACCATTTGTTTCTCCTTTGTAACTCAGGAAGATACTCTTTTAACCAACGTTTCCAGAATTGATCAGATAAGTATTGTATATAATTCCAACGTTTGTTAATATCATGCTGCTTGAAAACACCTGGAAGAGGTATAGGCCCATGCTGCTGCATTAACAAATGATTTGGTGTGAGCGCATTATTGTCATTAATCTGATCACTATTCTTTGTAATGGGGCGGCTATTGACAATACACTCAACCTCAGTGAACAGAGTACTCAGTGTGTCATCTGTCAACCTGCAATCTTTGCTCAGCAGAGCATTCAAGACTTTTCTGACAGTACGAATGAGACGTTCCCACATGCCTCCCATGTGGGAAGCATGGGGTGGGTTAAAGAACCATTCTACACTTCTACTAACACTATAAGAATGAATTTGCTTCTTATCCAACTCTCTCAATTCTCTTCTAATTTCCGTTTTGAGTGCCAACAAAATTTGTCCCGTTATCAGACCACACCTTTTGAGGAAGACCCCTACGATTGACAAAATGCCGAAATCCATTTAGAAATGCATTTGTATCAAGACTATGCAACATTTCTAAGTGAATCGCACGTGTAGTCATGCAGACAAAAATACAACCATAACGTTTGACCTCAGAACGTCCTACTTTAACATAAAAAGGACCGAAACAATCAAGGCCTACATAAGTGAAACAAGGTTTGCCAGAATCGAGTCTTTCAGGTTGCAAATTTGCCATCTGCTGGACACACGGTTTACTGAACAATTTCTTGCATGTGACACAACCACTGCGAACTTTCTTGACAACTGATCAAGCCCTAGTTATCCAGTAACGAGCACGTACTAGACTCAGCGTCCATTCGGTGCCTAGATGAGCTACTTGATCGATATCCTGGACTATCAGACAAGCAGCGAGATGACCATGAGGAATCAAGACTGGATTCTTTTTGACATTCCTAACAGAAGCATGTGTGATTCTACCACCTACACGAATAATGTCACTTTCATCCAAAACAGGAGAAAGGTCTTTAATTGAGCTATCCTTGGCAAGTGGTTTGCCCTTAGAAAGCTGCTTTAAATCACCTGCATAGCACGACCTCTGAACATGTTGAATCACCAGGTTTTCAGCCTGGACAATCTCAGGGACTTTCAAACCAACACCACAAAGGGTGCGACATTTTGACTTCAATGTTTCCTTCAATAAGCAATTGCACACTTTAAGCGATACCAACTCGAGTAATGATTTATCAAGGTATCTACAGGATGTTCATGAACATCTGAAACATAGGACAAAACTTCACGTCTGATTTCTGGATCATCTGGAGGTAACTCGACAGTATCACGATCAAGCGACCACTGAGATTTGTAACAGTGTAAGAACTTGGGACCCAAGAACCATTTTTCAAAATCAATGGACCCAAAACTTTGACTTCTAGTGAGGAGATCAGCAGGATTATCTATACCTGCAATGTGAAACCACTGAGCAGGGTCCGTCAAACTACAAATGGTGCTCACTCTATTCGTAACAAAAATTTGGAATCGACGAGACTCATTTTGTACATATGCCAAGACAATTTTACTGTCGGTCCAGAAGTAAGACTGTAACACATCAAGATCAAACTCTTTTCTCAAGAGACCATCCATACGAGTGGACAACACAGCAGCCAGTAATTCCAGCCTCGGAATGGTTGTAGCTTTCAAAGGAGCTACTCTACACTTGCTGATAACCAGGATAACATAAATTTTACCAGATGGATTGATACAACGAAGATACGAGCAACAACCGTAAGCCTGTAGACTGGCATCACTGAAAGGGTGCAACTCTAGCACACCATCATCGAAAGCAGAAAGTTTGACACATCTCGGTATAACGACAGACTTTAAATTCTGTAAAGTCGACAACCAAACTTTCCACTTATGAACAATATTATCAGGTACAGGATCATCCCATGACAAGTTCAAATGTACTACATCCTGTAAAATCAACCTGCCAACTACAATGACTGGATTAACACAGCCAAGTGGATCAAAAGTAGAAGATACGACACTCAGTATGACCCTTTTTGTGATGACATCTTGAGATTCTACGTTGACGTCAAAGTAGAAATTGTCAATATTAACATTCCAAGCAACACCCAGAACTTTGCTACTGGTAACTGATTTCAAGTCTTTAACTTCTATAGCTCTATCATCGACAGAAATAGTCAACAGAACATTCGGACGATTTGCAACAAACTTAGTAAGTCTGAAACCTGCTGTACTCAACAACTCACAAGTACCAGTAATT
Organism: Alitta virens; assembly: GCA_932294295.1. Taxonomy (NCBI): domain Eukaryota; kingdom Metazoa; phylum Annelida; class Polychaeta; order Phyllodocida; family Nereididae; genus Alitta; species Alitta virens. The sequence goes on along the minus strand of OW028585.1, from coordinate 2,755,204 downwards.
GCACGAATAGCTTTGGCTTCAGTGCGAACGGACAAGAGACAGTCATCAACATAAAATGCATTGCGCACCACCTTCGCAACAAGTTCATCAACTCCAATATTGTCTTCCAATACTCTACGAAGTGCAAAAGTTGAAGCACTCGCACACCAGACACCACCAAATATGTGAGACGTCATGCGATAATGAACTAAGTTATCAGAATCATCATACCAAATAAATTTCAAAGCATCACGATCTTCAATTGGGACTTTAACCTGATGGTACATAGCCTCAATGTCTCCGGTTACTACCACTTCAAGTTGATGAAAGCGTAACAATACATTTAACAATTTGTTGTTAAAATCGGGGCCCTGGAAGCATTTATCATTCAATGATTCGCCATTGTATTTTGCTGCGCAGTCAACGCGTACTTTATCAGGCTTTTTGCTATTCAAGACAGCGTGATGTGGCAAGTACCAGACTTTGTTAGATTCTTGAACTCCATCAACATCCACTACTTCGGCATAACCCTTATCTATCAATTTGACAATTTCAGCATTGTATCTGTCACTTAAGTTACGTTTGACATTTGACTTTATTGTAGACAATAACCTGTGTTTTGCGGAAATGAAATTGTTGGGAATGCACGCTCCTGGTTTCCAGGGAATTGGATGACAATAATGATTATCTGCCATGTTAATGTTTTCATTCCACAAATCCATCACATTTTGATCATCAACAGACCATTTTGATTCATCACACATATTGTCACAAATTATTGCTGCAGCAACCATGAATAGGTTACCAAAAATGTGAGCCTATTTCAATTTTATTTTGCATTCCACAATTTCTTGGAAGTGAAGTGTATGAAGATAGTCCCAGTGACAATGAAATTTCATGGAGCCCCCAAGCATGCAGATATGACAAATAAAAAATGGACATTTGTTTTCGTATTCTCTCACTAAAATTGGCATTCTCTCATGATACTCATGATACTACCAAAATTTATATCATTATTGCACTAACTTCCAATCATCACACATGCTCGCAATACATTTGTGTTCCTGCTTATATATGCCAACTTTGTAGATATATCCCGTTACCTCGAAAGTGATGCGTTCCCTCACAATGATCATGGAACCTGATGTTAGTGCATGAGGGAATGCAATGATCAAGAGTGAACGCCTACTTTTTACGGGGAAATGCACACATACTTTCATGAGGGAACTCATTCTTTTGATGTAGAAATGCAAATTTTCATGTGAGATCACAATGATGTTTTTCCCATAACATTACTTAGCCAATTTTTATATTCACTAAGACAAATTACTTAAGACCAAGATGATGCCGATGTTAGCCCCACAGGTTTGTGCTAGTATTATATATAGCCGCAAATTAGCAGGATTAAAAAAGAAAAAAACGAATTTAATAAGACGGTGTAAGAAAATATAGCTAACTTGCTACAATGATAATAAGTAGCAAATATTAGTAAGAATTTATTCCAAATTAATGAAGAAACAACAGATAATCAAACAAACTCTAAGGCAAATATAATTATTTTAAACATTACTTAATTTCCTGATATTTTGAGATGTAGGCTGAGATATGAACTTTGTAGCTGCATATAAAATATTTATTAATCATTTTCCAGGAGTTTCCAAAAAAAATGCATGGGTGGCTCCTCTATAGCAGGAAAACCCTCTTGCCTTTGACCAGTATCCTTTCATCCTTCACCTCTCAATGATTCATCTTTCTTTTTTTTTCTATGTATATATATATTTTTATTATTATTATTATAATTTCTCAATATACCTATGTGTGTGCTCGTTAATGCTATATGTGTGGTATTTGTGGTGGTGTATGCTGAAGTGCATGTGATGAAAAATAAATGAGTCTGTCTATCTGTCTGTCCGTCAGTCTGTCTAGTTGAGCTGACCTGATCAAATATACCACTCTCTCACATATATTTAAGCAATGTATAGCTTAGCATGTAATCATCTTCATCTTCGGCCTTTTTCATTATCATTCACTCCCATTAACACCCATACAATCTTCAGTGTATAACTTGTATGTAGGTCTATAGGCCCAGGTAATATACATCAATGACAATTATTATCTATCTATCCATCCATCCAGCACTCAAATAGGCCAGCACTATATCCATGCATAAATGCATCCACCTATCTGTCTATTTATCTATCTATCTATATGTCCTGTAATCAATTATATCTGTATTCATCCAATTGTTCTTCCTTCGTTGCAGTGCCTGTAAGTAAATCCTCAAGCATTCCGCTCGATGTGTGTGCTGTCAGGAATTATGCGAATGGAGCTGAGAGAGAAGTCACTCCGCCAGAAGCAGGGGGAGAGGGAGTGGACTTGTCTGCCAATTGGGCATTTGCTGAATTACCTTTCGACTACGATGGTGATCTTTGCCACTAATTATTAATATACTACATTACTCTAAAAAAAATTTACCCTTTCTCTTTATTAGTTCTATAAATAATTTTTTTTTTGTTATAAAGAGGGAATGGATTTATCTGTTAGAGGGGAAACTGTCCAATTACTACAAAGTTGATCTTTGCCACTAATTGTTAATAAACCACATTAAATTTACAAAAAATAACACTTTCTCTTTTTTAGTTAGCTCTACTAAAAAGAATATTACTTTAAATAATCAATAGATAAGTTTTAAAAAAATTGACAAAGAGGGAATCTAATTATTTGCAAGTGAGGGAATTGTCCAATTAGTTTTTGAATATTGTAGTGATCTTTGTTATTATACTACATTCATCTGAAAAAAAATTAACAATTTATCTTTATTAGCTCTACTGAAAACAATAGTACTTAAAAACCGATAAATACATTTTTAAAAAGATGACAAAGAGGGAATGGACTTATCTGCTAGAAGTGAAATTGCCTAATTACCTTTCGACTCTGATGATGATATTAGCCACTAATTATTAATATACTGCATTACACTAAAAAAAAAATATTAGGGCATTCGTGTTAACATGTTTATTGCTAGTGTACAATGTTGCAATGAAACAATGAAAGATTTCTCTTCGTTTGCTCTACTAAAATCAATGACGCAAAATTAAAGCAACATTTAAATTTGCAAACATTTGACAAAGACAGAGTTGAATCTGCTAGAAGAAGAATTGTCCACTGCTATGATCATGATAATGTGCCACTTTAGTGCCTTAATGAAACCTTGCTACTAAACAAATCTACACTAAAAAAAATGAAAACTATCTTTGTGAAAACAATAGTGCCTCATAACCAATCAATCCATTAAAAACCATTTGACTAAGAAAGCTGCATTTCTGTAATAATTTAAACAATGCCTTTTTCTTCTTGTATAAGACAGACACATGTATCATTTATGTGATTTCAGGTGAAGCATCATTTGCCTTGAAGTTCTACGTAAAATTTGGTCCTGATCGGCCCAATAAAATAATCACTTTTTTGGAATTGTCTTCATTCATTGCGATTCAACTAAGACCAAATGGCCTTCTGCAAGTTTGCTACAACATGGAAGACAATGATGGTGTAAAAGTTCAGGAAACATTTGTTTTGAAAAACAGGTAATGCAATTTTATTGTGGCATTTATAAGGGTCTAGAAATAGTGCAACCTTATTATTTCAAACTCTGTCAAAACATGTGATAAGTAATATTTATATAGCAAGTAAGAAGGACTTAACTAACATTTGTGTTGGTTATATCACAACAGGACATAACTAACAAAATATAAGTTAACTCCTGACCAAATACCTCATGTTCCACCAGATATATTTACTAATTTGTTTGATGATTGGTTGATTTGTTTAACTGCTCTTATTATGCAAGTACAGTTTGCACTCAGGAGGGAGTTAGCTAACATTTATGTTGGTTATTACTGGCTCATAACAATAGCAAACCGTTCGGGTGGAGTACAAACCTGATTCTGTAAAGGCAACCAGCCTGATAAGCCTTAACTTTTTCTGGTCGCGATTCACTTTTTGTTAATAAAATTACTGCTACTATAATAGAATTACTATGTAATTATGCAATCTAGCTACAATTATATTTTAGACACAATGACTTCAATAAGTTATAGAAACATTTGTATTGAAATACAGACAATGCAATTTTAGAGTTGTGTTTTTAATCAATTTCCAGGGAAATAGTGCAGACTTATTATTTTGGAATCGGTTATTATACATGTAATGAAAATAGTTTTCTGATTTTATAAATACCATATATTGTATATTTCATGATATTTGTTTTTATTCATAGAGTGTGTAATTCATTATTTGAAAATTAACTAGAGTGATCTCAGTATAGTATTTGATAATGATTCATGAAATTATCATGCTAATTGATAATACTATAGGATAACAAAATCTTTTTACAGCAGATATTCATGCATTAGTGAGGCCCAGTATGGGGTTTTGTGTCTCCCTGTCCCAAGGTCATTTTAGTTTTGTGTCCCCTGTCCCTTAAGCCAGGTTATATGTCCCTTGTCTCTCAAAGTGTGAAAGGAACAATAGAACCAAAAACATCCATCCTTATAGTTTATTTGGATTCCGTAGTTTTAGGAGCGTCTATTGGCACTTCATAATATGCGCATATTAGAATACTGCTGTACAATTTTTGCAATATGCACTGCATGTACAGTGGCTATGTAGACAATTTTGGCTGGGATGGTAAGGCACAATCATTGGTGAAAGGCCATCATTCAGTTGATATGCAATCATTAATTTTGGCGAACAATGGTGATGGGAGTGCTGGCACCACACCTATTTCCCCAGCATTTTCTCTGTGAAGGGGGCAGCCTTCTTGACTTCGGGCAACCCTGTTTTAGTTTAAGGCCAACATCCCTTAGAATGGGGCTATCGTCTTGGGCTAAAATCTCAGGTGTAGGTGCCCATCTTATTTACTCCGGGCAACATCTCAGGGGAACTTCACCTAGTTAAGCATCTCCAAGGCTGGAGCTGTCTTCTTGGTGAAGGGGCCAGCCATTCTGTTTTTGGTCCAAACTGCTTTATGAAGGGGCTAACCATCCTGTATTGGAGCTAAATATCTCATGAAGGCCAGCAAAATGATTACCCTTCATCGCAGGATACCCCCCTCTCCCCTGTAGCAGCGCCAGTGTCTGTCTGCTTCTGTGATTTCTGAGAAATGGGATTTTGGTCTAAATTACCTTTCTGGTGAAATCCTTAGTGTAATAAATTCTGTCAAATGATAGAATTTCAGAAGATCAAATTACAAGTCAGTCATGAAAAGAAAAAATGTGAGGCCACTTTGAGTGAAAACCAGTGGACAATGATCAGTCTCGGATATAGCCAAAATGCAGAAGGGACGACACTTTCATTTTACAAAAATGGAGAAAGAATTGATGTCGAAAAGAGCGATCTGAGTGCCTATCACATTTCTGTGGCTCCAGGTGAGTAATATCGCGTCGCAATGGCTACATGTGAGTTATAAAGTATCGCAAAGGCTCCAGGGGAGTTATTGTGCAACTCAAATGCTCCAGGCTAGTTATAGAGCAACTCTATGGCTCCAGGTAAGTTACAGAGCACTGCAATGGATCCAGGTGAGTGATAGAGCATCTTAATGGCTCCAGGTGAGTTTTGGAGCAACATAATAGCTCCATGTGAGTCACAGAGCAACTATATTGCTAAGAGCAGCTCGGTCATAGGGCATCGCAAAGGCTCAAGGTGAGTCATAGAGCAACTCAATTGCTCCAGGCGAGATATAGAGCAACTCTATGGCTCCAGCTGAGTTACATAGCATTGCAAAAGCTACCGGTGAGTTATAGAGCATCTCAATGGCTCCAGGTGATTTATGGTAATTAGGCCCTTGGTATCTTACCAATAGCAATATTAATCACAATAATTGAAATTCAATGATTAATTACATCCTACTTAAATGATTAGAATATTACAGAATTGAATGACTAACTACATGAAAGTGACATCAACAATTATGCGTAAAACCAATTAAGGTATGTTAGTCATTTTCATGCTGGTGAAACCCCTGTATGTTTTACACAGCCATTCCTATTACATTATGTTTATTAGGGTGGGGGCCTAGCTCAGTGGTAGCACGCTTGGCTTCCAACCACTGGGTCCCGGGTTCAATTCCTGGTTTAGCCTATGTTTGATGGCTGTTTCATCCTCCGTCTCATTGCCGTGGTCCCTACCTGTCCTAATTAGCCCATCAGGTGCAGAAATATAAGCAGTAAAGCCCTAATCCACAATCACCACCACATTATGTTTATTCCTTAATAATAATGATATTAATAATTTATATAGAACTGGTTATTTTTAAATCCGTCATAATATTTTGTTTCCTTTTTACATTACATTTATTTCTTATAGCTAATATACATAACTATCAGATTATATCAGCTTAAATAACAAATTACAATTTTTGAGAAAGACATTAGGCAAATATATATAATTTGCATACTAATCTTTAAATTGTAGGAAACCTCGTCCTGAAAAGTGCCAAATTTTCCTGCCTGGAATATCATGGTGCAGAGAAGGGCACAGATTTCTTCACCAATCTCAATCTGCCTGATTGTCGTAAGTTTTATCAGACATGTTTGACTCAATATGTTTAATACCCATATGAACTTATTCTCTCATGCAGTGCAGGTCATACCTTTGGGACAACTCAGGGATGCATTGATTGGAAGTGAGCAAGAAAGGTTACTAAATGTGATGGCCAGTTCTTCAAGTTATTTTAGATTTCAGTGAGACAAGCTAGTAGTCTAACATTAAAAAAAATTATCAGCATTAATTTTTAGAACCTTATTATGTGAACTTAAAGTCTCTAATGCAGTACAAGCTAAACTTTTGGAACACCCGTATTGGATTTGTATTAGATGCATTAATTAGAAGAGTGTTAGAAGAATGGTGCTAAATGAAAGGCAGAGTTCTTCAACTGTACCAGCTTTAGATTCATCCAAGTTACTTCAGATATCAGTAAGGCAAGCTGGTATCCTAACCTCAGACAAGTCAGGCAGTCTTGTTAGAATCTGATCAAAACATTAGGCCTTTTTAACCTTGATCATTTTAGTTTGCTCAAATACAGATTCAATAGGGCTAGCCCAATAAACAGCTGGCTTGTGCAGTTTTTTTTTACAAACTGTAAACATGGTGAGATGATGATAAACTTTACTGTAACCTATTTGCGATAAAATAATTCACCTTGAAAATTTTACAATAATGGGTCTGCTAGAGGTCAGCCAAGCAGATGACCTCAAATAGATGGAACAACTCAACTACCTCACATGATATCAAGCAATGAACTGTCTTGTATGTGGTCTGTCTGTGAAAAAAAATGTTCAAGTGACTGAGTAGTTGTCTAGGTGGTCAAATAATGTCATGACTAGTGAAATCTGTTTGGCCATTTTCCAAATATACAATAAATGTACATCAATAACCCCAGAAGGTGGGTGGGTCGATTAGAGCTTTCATCTGATGAACTATTTGTGCCCAAGACAACAACCCATTATCTGTTCAATAGTGGATGATTCTACACATGCATCTCAAGAATATCAGGAATATTGATCTAAATCCGGATTCTTACAAATTGCTATCTCAACTAGAGTTTTACATACAGTCATCATTCATATATAGGTACCTAGAAATAAAAAAAACTGTGATAGTGAGGTGGGAAATTTTTCTGATCAACTTCTACTGACCAGATGTGATATCAAAATGAGACACTAGTTTTGAAAGTTAAGTGGGTATCTTAAACAGATTTTATCATTGCATCCATTGTAAACTTCTTCATTTAGTATTTGTCAGTGTACCAGTCATGGTAGCACAGTGGAAAAATAAAAATATATGCCTTATTTGTGGTATTAGTAATTATGTGGCCAGTGCACATGACAATATATATACACTAACATATTTTGCTTTAAATTTCAGAGAAAGAGTATGCAGGTATGAAATTACAGAATGTTGGCTTAGCTTGAAAATTTTTTGTTTTTTCAAATCTATATTTTCCTTTTTTTTTGCAGGGGTTTCTTAAATGCGATTGTTGTTGTTTTGTTTTTTTGGCATTCTTTTTTCTTGTTGGGGGGGGGGGGGGGGCACTTAACATATTTTTGTTAAAGATTTTTTTGCTGCTTGTAGGTTGACCAATAATAATATATGATCATACTAGCAGGCATAGTTACTGCAATATTTTTGATATCATACAAATAACTTTGCAGAGACAACACCTAAGAAAATATCCTAGGTTGCAAATTATGATTTGAGAAATACATAAATATCAGCCATGACAGAGATACATAGTAGAATTTGTGAATGGTTATAATAGTTAAATTCAAAACAGTTATTTAGAGATAGCGTTTATGTGAATAGGAATAATATAGTAAGAATATAGTGTAAGATGATAAGTTTGAGAAATCTTCGGGTAGAATTGCATTACATAGCGAAAGACAGAATTAGAGAGATAAGATATTAAAAATGTACAGCATTGTTATAACAAGAAAAGCTCTCATTAAGAAAGAGACCTGTAGCAGACTTGTGTGATAGCATATTATAATAGTCAATTATAGATAAAGTAGAAAAAGAATTTCCATTTATATGGCAGACCAATGCTTGGACCATTCAGCCACTGTTGCAGGCAATCAATAGCCCAATGTTTCTGGAAATGTTTTGAGTGTATGTAGGTCATGTGCTGCATCAACTGGAATAAACCATGTTGTTTTACAGTAAAATTCTATTGTTACCAGTTCAATTATATCTTAAGCATGAATTTATGCATTTTGAATGTGGTTGCCAAGTATTTTTGGCAAAAATTTGGTGAAACTTTGGTCATACAGCACACTCCCCCAAACAAGCTAGTATTCCTTATAAGGTCAATCCTAATATGGGCATACACAAAAAGGGATGACAAAACTTCACCAGGCAAGATATCTTAGTATGAGGTATTCTATAGATTGGGATCTGGTACAAAAATGGCTATAAAATAGTACAAAGCATTACTTAAAGTTAAAATTATCGAAAAAAAATTGGTAGCCAGTTAAAAACTCGAGGTAAAAACAAACATATCCATTCCGCCATACGTTAATAAATGAGGAATGGGCCATAAACTGATCAACAGGGGGGGGGGGGGCAATTGACAAAAAGTAGGTTGTTGTACTGCAAAAATATGTTGGTGTATAAACAAACATCATAATCAGTTTTCATATCTTGTACTTTTGTACATTACAATAGCTTAGCCTTAAACAGCCACTGAAATTAAATTATGAGTAATCTCATGCCATCTTAAATTAAGTTAATTTCATTAATTGTCTTAATAAATTTGGTATGACTAACGACTTCATCATTCTGTCTAATAATGTTCTCTAATTAATATACTTATTCTTTCATTTTTGCTATGATATTTTACACTGTTATGGGCAACAGCACAAACTTTTTGCACATTATTACAATAATACTGAATACTCAATTTTGATACTTCTGTTTATTTTGGCAATATTCATGATTATTATTTCATTACATATTTATAGTGTATTATCTGAATAAAATCCATTCCAATGCACTTTACAAAATATTAGATAAAGGAGATATCAAAATATAAAAAATTATAAAGTTACGAAGTCTTTAAAATAAGAAATTTTAAAAATTGTAGAGTGTAGATTATATGAAATTATATTGTGTGTAATCTTGTAGATACAACATCAATACAAGAAAAAAAAATCAATCTTTATTATATTTTTATTACATAGTCACCGCAACTGAATTTAAGATTTGAATCAACCAACCTGAGGTGACTGTTGAGGTCTTTGTAACAAGCACTTCTTGTTTGATAATATTATAGATATCTTAACATTTTACTTGATACAAAAAAAGAAGAAAAACAAACAGTCCATCTCTTTATATACTCTTCTTTCAGGTAAATCAGAAGAACAATTTATGCAGTGCACCTAACCCCCAAAATAAGGATTTTAGTGGAGTTCACTTGCAGATGAAGAACTGATGAATTATTGATATAATCATATTTTTTCATTGAGTTGCTACTTATCTGGTGGTTGTTAAATTCAAGTTTGATTTATTGATCTGACCTACATTAAGTATTTTCTGAATTATTCTCGTACACTATGGTCACATAATTGGGAACTAATATATATAGTATAGTATTATATAACATAACCAAGGTTTGCCAATATGATATAACTTAAGCAGCTTGAGTTCTGCATCTACTGTTATATTTTATGCTTATTCCAAATGTAGCCTACTTAATTACTGGATTCTTTATTGTTCTACTGTGGAAGCTAAATGGAAATAAAGAAAAGTTTCAGTTTTGTATTAAGCTGGAGTGGATTGAATATGAATCCTTATTATCTGTTATTTCTGATATTCTGTCCCTGCATGCTAGTGTAAAACTTCAAATAATCTCTAACGGACCGATACCTCAGATAATAATTTGATTTATGCAAAATAAATGAATGTACAATGATTATATATTTAAAAAGCACATTTATGATTTCTTGCTAATTTGAACTGTGGTAGATGTGATTACCGTATACTTCTCATGTATATGTTAAGAGCTGTCAGTGGCTGTGATTGCAATGCATTTGCCAGTGTAGTTTACAAGTTATGGAAGGTTACTGTAGTAGAAGTGATTTAGCTTAAGGTGGCATTGGATTCTATAGTATCATTCTCAAGTACATGTAAGCAGCTGTCAGTGACTGTGATTGCAATGCATATGCCAATGTAATTTATACGCTATGGAAGGTCATTCATTAGTGAAAAGATTTTTTGTGCGTCTGTATATTAAATGTGCCCCCCCCCCTTCCTCATTCTCATAATCTTATTCACTTGGGATTTAGGAGCTGGAAATTTATATGTTACATCATTCAAGATTGAAAAATATCAAGATTGTTTCCCCAATACTAAAATAAAGTTTACGAATTATCTTGATTAAGCGATTTCATCCATCATGACCCTTGTCAAAGTTAAGCCTAATATAACATATACTGACAGGAGATTACACAATAATAATGCACAATTTCCACAGTATTTACACTAACCCAACAGCTTGGTGATTTATCTTCTACCACAGTTTGTCCCAAAATTCAACAATGTAACAATATTCTCTAGGTATACTTATGTAATAAAAGGCAAAAGTAGGCAATCTGTCAGTGCATACAATTTTCTGTATGCTACTTGACTAAATTAATGACACATCTTCAATATAAACAATCATTTTATTGAAAACAGGCTATCATATCCAGTACATTGTTTCTCCATATAGAAACAGATTACAAAAGCCTTAACAACAGTGTATACAATAATTCAATTATAATTTAATTTAACTTAAACTTAAAGAAGACATGCTTGTGATGAAGGAATGGCATTTATCAATCTGAAGCCAATCTTTGATCATGAAAATATTTGTATTCTTGCAAGGTGCATTTATTGGAATTTAATATAATATTATTGAATACAAGACCAACGACCCTTAATTATGCACACGATGGTTATTATTGGGAATATTGAATATCGAATATTGGTGAATCTACAAGTACAGTAAAAAAATCACAATGAGTTAATACATTGAAACCAATTTCATCATCATCAAAATGGCTGACATGAAGTAACAAGCCACATAATTATGCGATAAGCAGGTATAAAGATTTAAATAACAACTCACAAATCTTAGGCATAACTGGGACCTGCATCCACAATTGTCAGTTGCCCACCATGACCATGACTATTTGAACACCTGAAGTATTATATAACATGTGTAAGAACTAAATGATTGATAATAAATTAACATAATATAGGTGCAACTTGAAATATTGTAATACATGTAAAAAATAGGTATATTTTAACTACTAACACTTTCTAATATAAAATATAATTGGATAAAAACTTACCCAATTGAAGGTCTAACATTTTAAATTGAATTATAATGATGTCAACAGTTAGGAATCCTGGCTTCAAATGCCCACTTCCTTTGAGTTGATTGTACATGTGTATAATTGTGAACAACAGAGGAACTAAGGAACACACATAACAGCTGATTGTTGAATAGCAGCAATACAATACATTTTGTATTGATTATTATGAATGAACAAAAGTTAAAGACAATGAGTGCATTTAAGATAATTACAGGATTTAATAATAATGTTGAATTTGAGATATATCTATACACACATAGGTTTGATTTCATTTACCAATGTGTGCATTTGTAACAAATATGAATTTAATATGAAATTAAGGTAATAAAGATTACTGGAGTTGCCGCAAATGCACTGATCTTGGATAAATTAGATGATATTCACTTGCCATATTGGTGACCATTTTCTCTCAGTTCATCTTTGATATAATTGAGTGTCATTCACATACTATATTTGCATAGCATTTTCATTAAGTTGATCAAACAGGCATTCACATAATACTTCATGTCAAGAAAGTATTCATTAAAATGTCTTCATCCTTAAGAACTCAAGCTGCACAAGTACATAAATTATAAGCGTTGTGTCAGTCATTTCCAACAACATGTCGTGACAGTTTTGCAATAATATAATTTGAGAGTTGAAAAGCAATCTGTATAATGGCAGCTCATTTTCAATTATAGCAGGTGACATATGATTTCATTGACAGCAGCTATCATTGCCAATACATTGCATCACCATGAAGAAAATAAAAACAACCAGATTACAGATAAATAGGTTTATCTAATTTTCTTTACAGTTGTAGCTCCTAAAGCACATAAATTAGACATAAATATAATTCAAATAGGTGATCTAAGGGGCATGATTTATATA